>NW_021027068.1:1466829-1591966 GCF_004153795.1 Camellia sinensis
GAATCACAGTCTCCAACAATCTGCCCCTAATCATTTCACTTCAGCATGATTTGTTGATAATAGTTGTTTAACATGTGTGATTGATAATTTACTTGACATTGACCTGATATGAGTAACTTTTACTATGTATTGTGAAGTATTGATCTCAATAAAGTTAAGTAGGACCAGTTGGAAATAGGCATGTATGGATCACATCACATGTAATTTCCATGCTACGCATCCATGATTGATCTATGTCATTTAGCTGTCTTAGTATACGTGACCATTGGTGGGTCGAGTTACGATTGATGTAACGAAGACCGCTTTGATCCTATGTTAATATAGTTAATGGACAAGATTGTTTGGATACCCTCAAGTTATGATAACAAATTTTTGAGCTCACTAAAGTTAAGCACATTTTTCAGGATACATATGTGGTCCAGTGGGAGATTGTTAGATAATGTCTCAATGGGACCACATAATTAAATGTGGTGTTATCATTTATAAGAAGCCTACAATTTAAGTGATTCAATTTAGTTAATGGGCTTAAGGGTATATGTGTTATGGACCTAATGTGTAGATACTAGTTGTATAATTTCTATTTCTATGAGGGGCAGAAATAGAAATTAAAACATATTGGTTAAAGTTGGTTTTTATTACCTTTCAGTTATGAAACCAATAATGGTTAATTTATTGGTTTTCATTACCTTTCAGTTATGAAAACCAATTACAACCTTTAAAAGGTTATGGTCCCTATTCCTTCCCAAGAGTGAAAAAAAAAACAAGAATACTTTTTTGTTTTCTAAATCCTCTCAAGGAGAAACATAAGGCACATAAGGGAAAGGATTAGAAGGCTCTAACAAAGTCAATATTAAGGTTTTATTGACAATCAGACGCTTCCGTTTAACCGTTCATCAATGGATTCAGGTATGTCATTTTGTCTTGATCTCTTGATAATACACATGGTAAATGATCCAAAGTGTAAGGTTTATGTTCTGAAATTTTATGTTTACAGTTAGATGTAACACCAATCGGAATAAAGAGGTAGTTGTGAATTGAAATAGACTCTATTTTGAATGAAATGGTGTAACCTTTTATGGTGTCTTTTTGTTTTAAAGGAATGATCAAACCTCCATTTGAATGAAAGGGTGCAAACCTTTCATGGTGTCTCTTTATTTTTAAGGAAGGGGTATGTCCCTTCTTCATACATTTTCTATTCAAACTGAATAGGTGCCAACAAAACCTATATAAAGGTAGCCCCATTCCAATTTTCATTATTTTCGAAAATTCATTTTCCTTGTCTTCATTTTGCTTTCTTGCGTCCTTTATTCTTCATATTATTTTAGGGTAATTTTCAGAGAGTTAGAACACAGGTTTGGTTCGCCGAACAAATTGTTTGGAGTGTGTAACAAGCCCGCGATGGGCATATTATTTTAGGGTAATTTTCAGAGAGTTAGAACACAGGTTTGGTTCGCCGAACAAATTGTTTGGAGTGCCACTACAATTTGTGAAGATCATTATCCTGGGAGATAGACGCCACTCAACCGTAAACACCGTAGCGGGGCAAATCTGTCTTAAGGACAGAGTGTCACACACTCGACCTGGTCTTTTATTTTTAATTTGGTTTGATAAATAAATTCGGTACGTTATTTATTTATTGGTTTGATTTTGTTTCAATTTATTTTATTTACACAGAAGATTGTTCCAACAATCTTAAGACAGATTCGAATTATTCTGTTTACAGAATTTTTCGTTTGTTTCCCTTTTTTCATTCTTCGTAAATAATTTCGGAAGAAAATTATTTTCTGTGGATTTACAAAATAATATTCTGGTTGGAAAAACAAATAGTGATTATATGCAATTTGACAAATAGTAGTAATATACTGTCTCTTTTCTTTGACAACAACTAGTAGTACGATACTGGTGTCATTAACAATTCAAAATATATTTTTGCGAAATTTTTTCAGAAATTAATTTTGGTTTTTAGAAATTATTTTCTGCATTTTCATTACTTAAAATTCTGTTTTAGTATTTTAATTATTGAAGTGTTACAAAAATTTATTTTCTGTGTGGAATTAATTTGGTTAAATAAAATTTTATTTTATTTTCAAATTAATTGGAAAATAAAAGTTACATTCTTGTTTCTTTTATTTTTACAGAATTTAATTCTATGAATTTGGTTTAATTTTCTGTGTAGTGTAAATTCTAATTATAATTTTGTTTTATATATTAGAATTGATGGCTACTGAAACTAATGCCCAAAGAAGTACTACTGTGGTGGTTGCGATTGCACCAACCCCCTCTCCTGTGATGGCAGTACCAATAAATCATGGAGAGAAGTCAGATAAGTTCTCAGGAACTGACTTTAAAAGATGGCAACAGAAAATGTTGTTCTATCTTACAACTCTAAACCTGGCTCGTTTCCTCCATGAAGATGCTCCTATCCTAAAAGAGGATGAAACTGACCGGCAAGTGGTTGCTGCGGTTGATGCTTGGAAACATGCCGATTTCCTTTGCCGGAATTACGTCTTGAACGGACTTGACAACACATTATACAACGTCTACAGTTCAATCAAGACAGCAAATGAACTTTGGGAATCGTTGGAGAAAAAGTACAAAACGGAAGATGCCGGCTCAAAGAAATTTGTGGTTGACAGATTCTTGGATTATGTAATGGTTGATTCAAAAACTGTGATCTGCCAAGCTCAAGATTTCCAACTTATTCTGCATGACATTCACGCAGAAGGCATGTCTCTTAGTGAATCCTTCCAAGTTGCAGCTTTAATTGAAAAATTACCAAAAAGCTGGAAGGAATTCAAGAACTACCTCAAACACAAGCGCAAAGAAACTTCTATGGATGAATTAATTGTGCGTTTGAGAATTGAGGAGGACAACCGCAATTCTGAAAAGCGGGCTGGTAAGCATCCTATGGAGTCTAAGGCAAATGTGGGGGAACATGCTTTAAAAACCAAGAAACGAAAGTCTTCTGGAGAAAGTTCATCACAAGGCTCTAAAGGGGGGGATAATAAAAAGTACAATTTTAATGGCAAATGTTACATCTGTGACAAAGAGGGGCATCGGGCCAAAAATTGCCGTAGCAAAGGCAAAAGCAAAAGAAGAACAAGCAAGAAGCCTGCTCAAGCCCATATGACCGAAGTGGACAATATTTCTAATGGTGTCGAAGACATCAATCTTTCTGCAGTTGTTTCTGAGGCAAATCTTGTCGGAAATCCTAAAGAATGGTGGGTGGACACTGGTGCTACTCGTCATATCTGTGCCGACAAAAAGATGTTCACATCTTATTCTACAGTGGATAATGGTGAACAATTTTTTATGGGCAACTCCTCAACTTCCAAAGTTGAAGTACAAGAAAAGATTGTACTTAAGATGGCATCTGGAAAGAAACTCACTCTCAGCAATGTGCTGCATGTACCAGACATTCGCAAGAATTTAGTTTCCGGATCTTTGTTGAGTAAGAATGGGTTTAGGCTAGTTTTTGAAAGTGACAAGTTTGTACTTACCAAAAACGGGATGTATGTAGGAAAAGGTTATATGTCTGATGGCCTTTTCAAGTTAAATGTAATGACCGTTGTACCCTCAGTTATTAATAATACTACATCTTCTTCTTACTTGCTTGAGTCTTCAAATTTATGGCATGGTAGACTAGGACATGTTAATTATGGATCTTTGCGTAGATTAATTAATATGGAATGTTTACCTAAATTTAACATTGATTCAAATCATAAATGTGAAATTTGCGTTGAGGCAAAATTATCTAAAACTCATTTTCATTCAATTGAAAGCAGTACGGAACCACTTGAATTAATTCATAGTGACATTTGTGATTTTAAATCAATTCAAACCAGAGGTGGGTGGTTATTACCACAATGGGTTCTTTTGCTAGATAATGTTAGAAGTAAACCTAGTATGCTATGTGATAACATGCTTAATCACTATTATATCTAACTGGAACCCTAGCAATGTCGCGGAATGGTCACTAACTGGAAAGGAAATTCGTTGGTGTTTATGTGGTTATATGCTTAAGTGTAGTGAATTAATTGTTGTCCACCGCATTAGGACGAGAGTGAATTAGCTTCGGCACATTTGACAATGTGCTAATTTGTTATGCTACCTTTATTAGGATGTCAGGACATAGACGTAGTGGTGGTAGGCATGGTAGGTCTAGGTGGCAGAAAGTGCCGTTACCGGATGAAATTCTGATACAAGAGGAAAGAGTTGGTTAGGCCAACATGGCCGAGCCACCAGTCAGCAAGCCATGGGTATTTTGGCCCAAAAACAGTGGTGCTTTGAGGGAATCCATGGACATTCTCTGGGTTGAGAATCAAGTCTAGGCCATGTTGTTGAGATGGGGCCATCTTCTCTAAAAATGGAGTTCTTCTGATCGAATCCAGATGAGTTTTTGAGGAATCTGAAGAAACCACTGAAGGCAGATGGGCGGCTGGAGCAGATGGTGAAGATGTTTGAGGTGCTTGGCGTCAAGGACGGCAGTTTGAGAGTGACCTTGGCATCCTTTTAGTTGAAAAGAGATGTGGGTCAGTGGTGGAAATATGCGCGTGGGCGCATTGGGGTGACTTAGGAGACCTTTATCAACACTTTCCAGGACAAGTTCTTACCTCTCATTGTTAGGGAGAAGTTGAGGGATGCTCAATCAACTGAACATGTCTGTAGTAGAGTTTGAAGCATCGTTTACTAGCCTCTCTAGATATGCACCAAAGCTTGTGGTGATGGAGGAACGCCGTTGTTTGGAGTTTGAGCAACAACTGAGGATCGGGCTCATTTTCAAGGTAGTTGCATCTATAATCAGGGATTATGGTTGCCTTGTGGAGGCGGCGACTTATTTAGAGACAGTGATTTAGACTGAAGAAGAGAGGATGAGGGGCTCTAGGCAGAGGAGTTAGGAGGTTCAAGGCGAGACGCGGGACAACAAGAGGCAAAGGGATTTTACACCATAGCAGTCTCATGGGGCACAATCTAGGTCCACTTTTCCAGTGCCGAGTTCAGAGCTAGGGAGAGGTGGCCAGGGAGAATTTTCTTGTTTCAAGTGTGGCCAGTTGGGTCAAAAGTCCTTTTCTTGTCCACAGAATGAGGGAGGACAACGGTCTGCTCTGTCTTCAATCCACCCATTGAGCCAGAGTTAGGGGAGGGACCAGTCTTGTAATGACTGTCTTTATGTAGATGATATGCTCATCATAGGTAGTAATAATGACATGATTAAAACTACTAAGAAAATGTTGAATAAACATTTTGACATGAAGGACATGGGCATTGCTGATGTAATTCTTGGTATGAAAATTACCAAAACATCAGAAGGATATGCTTTGTCACAATCTCATTACATTGAGAAAATACTTGACAAATTCAGCAAAGATGATGATCATCTTGCTAGAACTCCTGTAGATGTTAATTTGTATCTTTCTAAAAATGTACAGGAAAGTATTTCTCAATTAGAGTATGCCCAAATTATTGGAAGCTTAATGTACTTGATGAACTGCATCTGCCCAAATATAGCTTATGCAGTAAAGTAAATTAAGTAGATATACGAGTAATCCGGGAGTAGAACACTAGAAAGCAATGATAAGGGTTCTAAGATATCTCTGATTTACTCGTAACATTGGGCTTCATTATACTAGATATCCAGTAGTGCTTGAAGGATACTGTGATGCAAATTGGATATCGGATACTAAAGACTCGAAGTCCACCAGTGGGTATATCTTTATTCTTGGTAGTGCGGCTGTATCTTGGAAATCTTTCAAACAGACTTGTATTGCTAGGTCTACTATGGAATCTGAATTCATAACTTTAGACAAAGCTGGGGAAGATGCAGAATGGCTTCGCCACTTCCTTGAAGATATTCCAATATGGCCAAAACCGGTGCCTGTTATATGCATACATTGCAATAGTCAATCAGCTATAGGTAGAGCACAGAGTCATATGTATACCGATAAGTCACGACACATTCATCGTCGACATAACACCGTAAGACAACTACTCTCCAATGGAATTATTTCCATAGAATATGCTAAGTCTCAAGACAACATAGCGGATCCACTAACCAAAAGGTTAGCAAGAGAGTTAGTTGAGAATTCATCGAGGGGAATGGGACTAAAGCCTATTAAATAAGATTTACCACAATGGCAACCCAACCTAGTTGACTGGAGATCCCAAGATCTAGGTTCAAAGGGACAACTGAGTTGTGATTGACTCAGAAGGATCACTGGGGAGTCTAACTCCTACCCATTTCTATGATGTAATAGTGATGTCTGCAGCGTTTTAGGTTAAGTAAAACTTTTAATGATTCTTATATCTAAGTTAACCTAGTGGAGTATAGCAGGATACTCTTCATAAGAATATCCTATGTGAGTGTGAACTGGGCCAGTTCTATGAGATTTGTGTAGGGCTACAATTCTCTAGAGCACTTATGAAAGACCAGGTTGTTCAGGGCCAAAATGAACACAATAGTGAAAACTAAATTGTGTCTGGGGATATACTGTGTGAGTTCTATTGTCTTGGTTTACACAAACGGCTGAACAGTTCTAGACATCATGTTCACTAGTTAGCTAGTAAATCTGATAGTGTCTCACAAGGGAAGGTTCAAAGCCAAAAGCTACCTATCCTTTGCAGAATATTTTCAATTTCTGTACTCTCTGTATTTACATCATGTTGTTGCATTTTCTCTCTGTCAATTTCATTCATGTGGGGGATTGTTGGAAAATTTATAAAGAGGTAGTTGTGAATTGAAATAGACTCCATTTTGAATGAAAGGGTGTAACCTTTCATGGTGTCTTTTTGTTTTAAAGGAAGGGTCAAACCTCCATTTGAATGAAAGGGTGCAAACCTTTCATGGTATCTCTTTATTTTTAAAGAAGGGGTATGCTCCTTCTTCATACCTTTTCTATTCAAATTGAATAGGTGCCAACAAAGCCTATATAAAGGCAGGCCCATTCCAATTTTGATTATTTTCGAAAATTCATTTTCCTTGCCTTCATTTTGCTCTCTTGCATCCTTTATTCTTCATATTATTTTAGGGTAATTTTCAGAGAGTTAGAACACAGGTTTGGTTTGCTGAACAAATTGTTTGGAGTGCTACTACAATTTGTGATGATCATTATATCCTGGGAGATAGACGCCATTCAACCGTAAGCACTGTAGCGGGGCGAATCTGTCTTAAGGACAGAGTGTCACACACTCAACTTGGTCTTTTATTTTTAATTCGGTTTGATAAATAAATTCGGTACGTTATTTATTTATTGGTTTGATTTTGTTTCAATTTATTTTATTTACGCAAAAGATTGTTCCAACAAGTTTGACAGCAACTATGGCTGTTTTAGTAATTACAACTATTCTGAAAAAGAAATTGATAAATCAGATATTTTAGAGTCATCATCCAATTAGGTTAGTTTATGACGCATTTTCTTGGCCAGAACTAGTAGATGTGATGATATTCTCATCACAAATGAGATATTGTGGTTTCTTGCTGGGAAACTTTTGTGGATGTGATGATATTCTCATCACATTTTTTTTCTCAATATTTCCATTTTCTCTTTCTTAATTTCAATTTCCGAGTTAGCTGTAATCATAAAATCTAATTGTTTTAACTGCCACTGTCGAAAATGTATCACAGAACATGACTTCAATAGGAAGAAACTGGGAAATATTTTCGTTCTTGTACTACATTTGTGGTAATAGATTTACTGGAATTCAATGATTTGTATATGCATAGGGTTCACTCTTATGCTCCCCCCCAGACCAAGCAAAATTTATTGTTCTCTTTTACCGTGAATACATAAATAAATAAAATTGTAGCTGCAGACTTGTAGATATTCTTAATTTTCAATCTACCCTTACTTTGCAGATTGGAAAAATTAGGACCTTTAGAGTGGGACAAGGTAGTACATGGACATGAAGCATGGAGACTTATCACTTGTATCTGGTTGCATGCTGGTGTTATTCATCTGCTAGCAAACATGTTGAGCTTGGTATTTAAATGTGAAGTTTCTTATTCCCTAATGCTTTTCAATTGTTAGATTCTTGGTCTCAATTCCCAGCAGAGGGATTCCAATTCCCAACTTAGGGAGATGATGCAAAACCCAGTATTCATTCGTCAATTGACTTCTCCTGAAACAATGTAGGTACATTGCTTGAAAAATCTACCTCTCTCATACGCTCTCTATACGTGTTTTTATCTACATTAGACATGCATGTTATAAATATTGATTTAATGAAAGAAATGAAGGTCTGCATTTAAAAGGCTTTTACTGAGGCTTGCCTCAAGGAGAGGCTAAGGCAAAACGCATCAAGGCTTTGATCTCCCTAAAAAGTTGCACATCACAGTCTGAGGCATGCTCCTTGTATGCCTTTTGCACATTTGAGTACATATGAAGAGCTTGTCTTAGGCTCTTGTTAAACTTAGTCTAATAACAGATAGTTTAAACATAAAATAGTAAAAAAAATAAATATTTTGCAACTATATCCAATAGGAAAAATTAAGTAAATGATGAATCAAGAAAAAACACAAAATTAATGCTCAAGTGAGAAGTTCTATCACTAAACTAAGAATGTCAATTTTACTTTCAATGAAGGCAAACTTCCTTCTCTATAGTAAAATGTTCAACCCCTTGAGATGAAAATTATTTACACATTTAAATTAATTTTTATTTAAATTTTTACTATTTTAAAATATTTAATTTATTTACTAAATATAAAAATTCAAAATTCGAAATGCTTATTTCTCGACACCTTAAGGCTTATGTCTCACCTCATGAGGGGTAAAACACCTCATGTTATGCATTCACCTTCAAAAAATTTGTGCCTCCCCAACAAAATTTGTTTGGTTGCTTACTAGCCTTTTAACATCTTGTTTTGTAGTTTATGAGAATTATTTAGGATTTATATATTTGTTTATTATGTTTCAAGAAAAGCTTAACGGTGGTGGTTAATGTTTCGTTTCTCATTCTTTTTATTTATTTATTTATTTATTGGTGTTTGTTTGTCAAGGACCAGTTAGGTTTTTAGTTTACGTCTACAAATTTTGTCAAAGTCCTAAGTATTTTGGTTAGCTACTTAAAATCAATTTTTCCATTCCTTTTTGTAGTTATAGTTTTCACTAGATCAGTTGGTGGCACATCTATTATCGGTCTCAAGTTCACCCCATGTTTGTTTTGGTTTTCCCTGTTTTTTGAACGTCATTGACTTAAATTGCAGTCACTCTGTGTGGATGCATGGTTTTTTTTTTTTTGTCCAAGAAAAGAAATGAAAATGAATAATGTAAGTATTATGTCATAAAGAAGAAAAAATACTTCATGTAAGAGTAGCAATAATGAAAACAAGATGTACGCAAAAATTTCTCTACAGAACACCGGTAATTACAAACCATGTAATTGTGTCCGGCAAGATGTGCTTTTAATTAACCCATTCAGTCCCACTTATATAGAATGCCATGAGATAAAAGTCCCATTTTGTACTTTTAATAATATTTACACTTGATCTAAATAGTAAGTATATCATTAGATTTATTGTAGACATAAATATTTCTTTCTTTCTTTTTTTGTTTTGTGTGTGTGTATGTGGAGATATGTATGGTATATATGCATTAGCTGGTTACATTTATGGTATGCATACCATAGAAGTTTCCGTCTTTTGTGGAGGTTTGTAGATAAATGGTTACATTTCCTGTTTTTGTGTGGAGATTTGTATGGATCGAAAATGTGAAGTTTCACACTTATTGTGTCACAGTTTTAAGTGTGAACATTCACATTTACAATGAGTAAAATAGTATGCATTTTCACATTTTCATATTTACGACCTTTACTCTTTCAAAAAATTCACATTATTTTATTCATTATAAATGTGAATATTCACTGTTGTAATAATTCACACTATTATAAAAATGTATCTACATATAGATTAATAATCCAAATGAGTAAGTACCTTGGCTATCATGTTTTGGTACTACATTATGTCATATAATGCTAGATGATTGGTTGACATTCAAATTTATGTTAGGACAACCACTCCTTTGCTTGAATAGTGTGAAATGATGCACTATGCATTAAAGTCAGGTGTAAACAAATCTCTCAACACAAAACCAAAAGTCTGACAGCCATGAATGGGTATAGATTATGGCAACTTATTTGACTGAAGTATAGAGGGAGGGGAAACGTGTACATATATATGTGTGGGTGTTTTAGTCATTTGTTAGCATGTTAGGTATCGAACTTTTAAGATTAAAAGAATATAAATAGGATTAAATGATGTACAAGTTCCATATATAAGACTTCAAGTTAAAAACCCCTAAAAAATGGGGAGCATGAATTTTGCATTTTGCATTAGACTACTTTGGATGTAAGAAAAGCATTTCAGTGTAAAGAAAACCTGTAGGTAAGTTTTCACCTTTCTGCTTTTATTTTTTTAGTTTAATCTTTTGATGCAAGACACCATATATTTTTAATATTATCATCTTACTTACTAAAAAAAAAGAAAAGAAGGCTCCATATAATTTTTTAATTAAATTTTATACTATTATCAACTTTTAGGTACCCACAGGAAGCTGTGGGCAGAAAGTTTTTATCATGAGTTTAGTATTGATAATGAAATCCATAATTGAGATTTGGAACAATGTTAATTAATTCATGCAATTTCATGGTGCAAATTAAGTTTGCATCAAACAAATTTTAAACATGAATTTCATGGTGCAATGCAAGTTAAACTGCATTAAACAAGTTAAGTTGCAATTTTCAGCAGAGCATGAATGTACCAGGAAACCCTAGAGACGGAGCTTTCATTGATGAAAATGTTGCAGTCCCCCTTTCTTTTCCCTCCCAAAAAGTGCATATGTATATTCATGACTGCATGCATGCATGAACCATTTTTTTGTATATTCATTTTAATGCTTTCACTTTCTTTCTTTCTTGATTCCCTCTTTCTTAACACCTGTTTTCCCCTGTTTCAGCAACTCATGACTTTACAGCAAACTCTTTTGTCTCAGCTTGGTCGGCAACCATCAACCCTGTAAGTAATTTTCCGCCTAAATTTGTTTGGTAACATAATCTAACTTCAAGCCTAACAATCTTATTATAAACATTTCCTTGTCCATTACACATGCATTATTCATATAGCAGTATATATTTTTTGGCACAATCAATGCGGTCGTGTTACTGCCCAGTGCCCGATATTTGAATATTGTCTTTTATGAATTAATACACCTGCACAATACCTATATAGAATTTTGTTGTTTAGATTTTAATGCCCATTCTTTTCTTGGTTTACTTAAACGAAATTGCACTCTTGCAGGGAAGTAGGCCAAACCGGTAGGGGAACAGGTGCTTATCTCTGGAAGAATTTACTCTTTGGCTTCACTTGTGATACCTCCAATAGACTTAATGCTATTGTTTTGTTGTATATTTTAAATGTTGTACAGTGGAGCTCATCATTTATGATAGCACCCTGTCTTGCCACATCTATATCAAGTTTTAACATTCTTGGTTGCAATCAATGAGAGGGAACTTGTCAATGGTTAGTTCTACAATAGGGAACTCCAAAAGAGTCTTGAGGACTGTTGGTGTGGTAATCTTTTGATGTTACCCCCTGATCCATAAAAATTACTTTCCCAGATAAAGAAAAGGAAAGGAAAATAAAATAAAATAAACAAACTGAAGGAAGAAGACATTATATGAAAAAAATTCTTTCATTTTTTAAAAATTGTTGTATGTTATTTTATCTCACTGTGGGTGTGCTACTTTTCTCCCAATAGTAGGAACACTTGACAACATGGGATTGGAGATGTTGATGAATATGTTTGGGGGTCTTGGGATTGGAAGCCCTGCCGTTCCTGTCAGATCAGATGGTGACTATTATATCCTTTTCCCCTATGCCCTACTGATTATGCTTTGTCATCTACTCACAGTTTATGCCTTGTTCTTTTAGTGCCCCCGGAAGAACTGTATGCCACTCAGCTCTCATAGCTACAAGAAATGGGCTTCTTTGATACCCGAGAGAATATACAGGCACTAATAGCCACTGCAAGGAATGTTCATGCTGCAGTGGAGCGGCTTTTGGGGAACCCCGGTTAGTAGATTGTGATTATTGTTATTATTCTATTCAACATGACATATATCATCAATCGTGGACCGTTGTAATCGGTTTTGGACACTCCGGAGGCATTTTCAAATCTTATTTTAGCTATGAATAAGTACATATTATGATAGAACTGTGAACTTCTTGACATTAGGGTATTGGTATGGGAATACTCTTTTTCCTATCCCCCACCCCCTTCTATATATATGAAAAGAAAAAAGACCGAGATTGCAATACTTGAGTACTATGTGCATACACTTTTTATGACCTCTGTGTCTCATAAATTATTTAGTTATTACATCATTTTCCCAATTCCTTTTTGGGTATTATACTCTTTTCTTTACTCTCCACTGGATGGAGAAAATTCTGCAATTATATTTCAGCCCAATATGTATTATTTTAGCTTTGCTACATTTCATTCTCCAGATGCTCAGGTTTTTCTTGTGGAATTGATGCTCCTCCTCAGTAATGGTTTTATTTATAGTTTTTTTTTTTAGACTTGTCTGATCTGGCGTGTGTGTGTGTGTGTGTGTATATATATATATCCAGTTCAACTTTGAACTTGAGACAACTTAAGGAGTCCATGGGCTATCATAACTTCTGTTTTAATGGTCCGAACTGTTCATTTTGTAATGCTCTCAGGCCATGTTTGTTTAGATGGATTGGATTAGATTGGATTAGCATTCAGTTATGCTAGTTCTCTTTATAACACGTGAGCATGACTGAAGCTACAGCCCTATCTGTTTTGACTTTAGCTGCTCTGGTTGCGGTTGGTACTGTAGCCTTGTTGTGTTGACCTGGCCTGGTCTTGCTGCAGCTGGGGTTGCAGTGGCTAGCTCTGGTTTATGCTCTATTTTGATATAATGTGTACCTGTCACATTTACATGTAGCTCGATTTGTTATTATACTTAATATAATAATTACTGAGAAATATATCATGCATCCATAATCATGTCATATCATCATTGTAAATTTTTTTTCCTACTCAGCACATCAAGTTAATATGTATATAATTTGGGTAAAAATAAAGTGGGTGGTGGATTCTCATCATTCATTGTGTACATGCCAACAGGTACAAAATTATAATGGATGATTCATGTTTTTCTACTTCAAAATCTTCATTGACAGTGTGCCACAGTGTAATTTTGTTTCCTTTTCCTGCCCCTTTAGCAGCCCAATGCTGTTATAACTTTAATATTCGGATCCATCATGATTTTTCTTGACTTTTTATGCTATTATAATTTTATGTCTATAGTTGTTAACTGAGTATTTTAGATGTGGTTTCACTAATAGATAGCTTTTGTTAGAAAATTGAGTATCTTATCTTATCTATTTCACTAATTGATTTGTGTGTCTTTCTCTTTGTAGCTAGCAGAAGCAGCAAAAGCATAATTTTCACGTGATTACAGTGATAACCTTGCTCTTGTCCGGGCTTATGAGGCCTGGAAAGAAGCTGAAAGAGACGTAGCTGGATATGAATACTGTTGGAAGAATTTTCTTTTTGCTCAATCAATGAAAACTATTGATGCTCTGTGAAGGGAGTTCTACTCTTTACTTAAGGAATATGTTTTAAATTTTAATGCTAAGTGGATGTGAATTGGATGATTATATAGATTACAAGTGGATTTTTAATTGAACGAATATGTAGTTTGGAATTACTTGTGGATGAAAATTTATAATAGTTGTTGACTTTAATTAAAGAGGTTCAGAGTTTGATGATTTATATAGTTTGTTGAATGTTCATGATTCAGGTGAATTGTTAGTTTGATTGATTATTGTAAATTACAGATTGTATTGAATAGATTGGATAGATTATTATGAATTACAGGTTTATTTTATTGCATGTTGGCGCAAACATTCTTTTTGACGACCAAACTTTTTGGTCTTAGAATGTCACAATTAGCGACCAAAATTTTTGATCGTGGAATGTTACAATTGGCAACCAAACTTTTTAGTCGTGGAATGTGATAATTGGCGACCAAACCTTTTGGTCGTGGAATGTGACAATTGGTGACCAAACTTTTTGGTCGTGGAATGTGATAATTGGTGACAAAATTTTTTGGTCGTGGAATGTGGCAATTGGTGACTAACATGTTTGGTTGGGAATATGTCACTTTTCGCGACTAAAGTGTTTTAGCAACTAAATAGATTAGTCGCAGTAATGATATATTTAGCGATAAAAAATTTAGTCTGCAAATTTAACTTTTTCCCGACTAACAAAAGTTTTGGTCGCTAATTACTTTTGTCGACCCTCAATTGGCGACCAAAAAAATTGGTTGCGAATAGCTTTTGCCGACAAAAAATTGACTTTTGCTGACCAAATTTTTAGTCGCCAAAAATGCAATTTCTTGTAGTGAATATTGCCGACCAATATTTTTGGTCGTGGAATGTATTGCCGACCAAATTTTTTGATCGCAGAATGTGACAATTGGCGACCAAATTTGTTGGTCGTGGAAATGGGCGACAATTGCTGACCAAACTATTTGGTCGTTGAATGTGCGAATTGGCGACTAACATATTTGGTCGGAAAAATATGACTTTTCGCGACTAAAGTGTTTTAGCTACTAAATAGATTAGTCGCAGTAATTATATATTTAGCGACTAAAAATTTAGTTGGCAAATATGACTTTATTGCGACTAATAGTTGCTAATTACTTTCCGCGACCCTCAATTGGTGACCAAAGTGGCGACTAAAAAAATTAATCGTGGATAACTTTTGCCGACTAAAAATAAACTTTTGCCGACCAAATTTTTAGTTGGCAAAAGTGTAAATTCTTGTAGCGGGTGCAGATGATTAGCTTTTAAAAGTTTATAATCTCAAAATTTATATCTAATTTTGTTTTTATTTTTTTATTTTTCACTTGTTACACTATGCCACAAATTTGTCTCCTTACACAAATTTACCCGTTTCTTTTCAATTTTTTTATTTTATTTGTGGAGAAATTACAAAAGATTTGAGTTTTGCAATAAAATAAATTCTGAATTTTTAATTTTGTTAATTTACACTATATTTTTTTTTTCAATTTAAATTATTCACTTATTTTTGTTAAATAAACCGATATAAAAATAATATTTTAGCCATTAAACTTAATGTGAATATACATAAAATGTTTAAAATATTATTTGTTGTTAAGTTTAAAAATTAAAATACCATTTTTTCATTGGTTTTATTTAACCAAAATAGACCGATAATTTAAATTGAAAACAAATAAAAATTAAAGTTTTAATTAATAAAATTAAAGATTCAAGATTTATTTTTAAATAGAGTTTTGAAAAGAATTTGGTTATAAATTTTAAATTAAGTTTTGAGTTGTGTGCTTGATTATGAGTTTTAAAAAATAAATTTTGAATTGAGTTTTCAGTTGTGTGCTTGGTTATGAATTTTGAATTTTTTTTATTAGAATCACAATTTAAAAAGAGAACCAAACACAACCTAAGTTTTTTTTTTTTTTTGTAATTTCTTCTTTTCTTTTTTATTATTTTTATTTTTAATAAGCAATCAATTGGACAATACCGTAAATACTCTGCTAGTTCTCTTTAAATTTGGAAAATTATAATATACACCCTTAAATTGAGCGTGTCATATATACTTTTCATTATGTTACGTTTTTTTAATTATGATAATTTTTTTTTATAATTATGATGCAAACATCATTTTATTTAGGAAGAACTACAGCCAAATAAGAGTAAAAAAAAAGGGAGATGCACCAATAAATCCCAAATTAATAACTTATGCACTGTTTAGTCCTAAAAGTTTTCTTATAGACTGAAAGGTCCCATTACAATGTTAATAACATCAGATACAATGTTAATAACATCATAGTCATGTTACAAACATTGGATTTCAAACATCTAATGTTCATCAAATTTCAATAATGTTTGAAAATATAGGATGAAAAATATTTAATGTTCATCAGATTTCAATAAATTTTGAAATTATAAAATGAAACATCAGATCATTTACATCATTCACATCATGTTGATGTAAAAATGGGACTAAATGGAGCATAAGAAAACTTTTAGGACTAAATGGTTCAACGTTTCAAAAACTAGAATTTATGGGTAAATTTTCCTAAAAAAAAAAATAATCAACACATATAGTCTTTTATTTGGGTAAGGATACTCTAGAGTTTTTTTTTTTAAATTTTTTTAAAATGATACATTATGTAATTAAGATTTAATGACAACTCATATTAATTTTTTAATATTAAATCACAACCACACAACGTACTATCTTAAAAAACTTTAAGAAAAAAAAGGGTCTAAAAAATCCTTGGTGCTTTTATTTACATCTCACCTCACCACAGACACACTTACATTTTTTATTTATTTTTAGAAGACACACTTGCACAGGTGGACGGGGGTGTGTGTTTACCAATTCTAGGGTTTTGTGTTGGTGGGTTTTAGAGTTTGAGAAGCACGAAGACTAGACAAACAATTCGTTAGCTTCTTGCGATTTCTCTGGTAAGCTTTTAAGGGTTCTTCACAATCCATCCTCATTTTTCAGTGTTCCTTTTTGTTATCCTCTGTTTGGCTTTTGAGAAAATTATAGGGATAAATATTTGTTATTTGTTTTGTTTTTGTTTCAATTGGTGTTGTTTAGTTACCCTATTATCAGTTTTTCAATATTGACACCTTGTTCTTGTAAATTTCCCCACATTTTCTTTTTACTTAGTCTCTGCATCAATGGTCTTTGGCAAATCCTCATTGTGTGGCTCTTTATTCTTTAACCATTGGTTTGGATTCTTTTGTATTGGTGTGATCATTTATCATGTTACTGTTGAATTTTTACTTTATGTATGTTCTATGGTATAAACAGCTGAACAGTTGGACACAATGTATCTTCAATTCTACATAAATGACAACGGTAACAAAGTTTACACCACTAAGGTATGCAATCTTGGGTCATTCATTCTTGTAGTTTTTTTTTCCTGTTAGATGATGTTATATATATAATTTACCATATCAGTATTGGAGTTCCAAACAAATCAATACAATATTGTTACATGTTGATTTTGATGATACGCTAGTTCTTTAATCTGCTTCTTGTTGGTTGTTGATTTAACCATGTTTCAAACATTAAAGAATCTGATAGAGTTGGGCCCATCATTATGCTGATTGATCTTTTGAGAGTTATATGTATCTCGAAACCAAGATTGTTAAAATGCGAAACAGTTACTAAAAAAATATGTAAACTCAGACTACATGGTTTTTTAAATTCATGGAACTTGATATTTCTATTATTTTTCATTTTGTTTTATCCCTTTGGTGTTATATGATTTGAGATTTTGCATCAGATTTCTTCTCTGTTGATGTGTTCAGAATGCCAGTGAACATTTGTGACCCTCAAGTTTATGGGTGACGCACTAACACTTATTTATGAGTTATTTCAGGCCTGACGGTGCTGCTACTATCTGAGCCTAATTGGTGCTAGTAATCCTAAGTGTTGAGAAAAAGCCTTTGAAGTTTTTTTTTTTTATGGCATGTCCATAAGCTATGAAGCATGGGTACTTCGAAAAACATGCCGTACCCGTACTGGGTACTTACCGGCGTATGGTACCTCGTATGGTTACTTCTGCATACGTACGGGATACACGAAACACGTACCCAATTTTTTTCTTCTTAATTTTTGGCGTACCTAGACGTACCTACTATATACCAAGCCGTACCGTACCTCAGTTGAAATAATATTTTCTTCTACTACAGAAATAAAACTCATTTCAATAGACTTTTTTTTTTATTTTTAGTTTTATACTTAGCATATTTTTAAAATGAAACTGTGGTTTGTAAGTTATTTTAATATATTGACATTTAATTTTGATTTTTATCTTTACTTTTGGCATTAAATGTTAATTTTAGGTTGAATCTTAACAAATCAAACCATTTAATTAATTTTTGTATTACTGTAAATTAAAAATAAATATTTTTTTACAAGCGTACCAAGCCGTACCCGTACCCTACTTTTTTTGAATTTTATCGTATCGACGTACCCGTATCGTACCAGTACCAGTACTCGTACCCGGACCTGTGCTTCGTAGTCCATAAGAGTAGCTTTTGTAATATATTCATTTGTACCAGAGCTGCTTGATGCATCTGCCATTGTGGTTGTCGTAGTTGACATTTGTACGTGAGTTGCGTGACCATTGTAAATGAAAAAAAAAAAAAATGATTATTAAAAAAAAGCGCGTTTTTCTTAAGTCTGGAGCCTACTAAAAGGGTAAGCCTAGGGGTTTGTGTGGGCTTGATTGCAGGGGCTTGGCTTGGCATAGAGCAAGGCGCTTCTGGTGCTTGTTTGGGGCCTAGGTGCACCTTTAATTGCTATGGTCCTACCCTAGCACAATTATATACTGGGCTAGAAACATATTGTCAAGTCACTAATTGTATCGTGAATTGTACGATATACTTTATTTAACATAATATATAATTTTATATATCTATATAGATATAAAAATAGGCACATAGTATTAAAAAAAGGAATAAATATCGAATAGAATTAAATTATATGTATATATACACATGTAAGGGGTGTGCGTGGTGCGGGTCAGTGCGGTTTGAGAGAAAAATAGAAACCGTATGGCGGGGGGGGGGGTGGTAAAAGTGTCACTAGAATTTGTCATTTTCCTTATATTCGGTTGGCAAATAATGGAGGATTTGCCTTGGCGGTTCGGGCGGATTGGCGGTTTATAAAAAATATAATTCAAATTACAAAACTTAAATCAAAGAGTAAAAAAAAGACGAGAGATACCGTGATGTTAAGCATCTTGCGAAGCTTTCTTCTGATGCAGCAAGTGTAGCAACATGGCCAGAAAAAAAAAAGATTGAAAAGTGAATTGGAATCCAACTTTATTTTGGATTACTGACATCTTGAATTCCCCTCGAGCAGTAATGTAATACTATATTCTAAGGTATAGAACAACAAGCAAACTTAAGTAAAAAAGAATTTTTAGAATCTTATAAAATATGATTTAATAGCGGTGTAGGTCGGTGCGGTTTGGAAGAAAAATAGAAACCGGCAGATTGATAAAAATGTCACTAGAATTTGCCATTTTTCTTACCAAAAATCGGCGGTTCGATTGGCAAATAATAACGAATTTGTCTTGGCGGTGCGGTTCGGTGCGGTTTTGGCGGTATTTTGCACACCCCTATGTAAAACTATGTATATCAATATATATAATTAATTAATTTCTTTTTTATTTTACGATTACGAAGATGATCTAGTTTCATACATAATGCAAACAAAACTAAATCCTTGTGAATCACAATGAAATGTACTAAATTGCAATTGAATCAAATGATTCACTCAATTTAAGATTTAACAACACAATTCGAATTGTTTTGGTTGAAACTCGTGTTGAATCGTATTCATCGAGTTGCGATTCCTAAGATTCTAACAAACACGATAAAACCACGTTGGCAGCTTTTTTAACAACTTGTTTAAAGATGATTTATTGCTATTTTCTGTTAATGGTAGATGCCTCTAATAGAAGTTTAACAATTGTAAAAAAATTGTGCATAGCAACTCAGGTACTTTAAGATGCCAGAATACATTAAACATGTTTATGTTTATTTTGGGTAAAAAGCAAAAATAAAAAACATGTTTGGTACAAAAGTATTTTAAAATTTTGTTTTGAAAACAAATGAAAGGGGTTGTCAATGGTGGTTGGCGGTCGTGGGAGGTAGTGGTCAAAGGTGGTTGCCACTGTGGGAGGTGGTTGGCGGTGGCCAAAAGTGGTTGTTGATGGTTGTAGATGGTGCCCATTCAATGACTGAAGGTGGTTTTCAACAACAGAAAGAGGCCGAAGGTGAGTTACCATTGGTGGGAGCTGGTTGGCAACGGTGGCAGGTAGTTGGCAGTTGAGGGAGGTGGTGGCTAGAGTTGGTTGGCAATGGAGGTCATTGGCAATGGTGGTCAGTAGTGATGATCAGCAATGGATGGTGGTCGTAAAAGGTGGGAGAAAGAGGAAGAAATGAAAAAATAAAAAATAAACAGGGGAAACCAACTTTTATTTTGGTAGTAATTTTATAAATTGTTTGTAACTTTTTGAAAACGAAAATAGAAATCAAATAGTTTTTGCTCACAGTTTTAAAAAATCCTGTAAATATAAACAGAGCATTATAATATAAACATTACCAAACTGACCTAAGCTTTTTAATTTTTTCTTATTTTTCGTTCGATAAAGGTCTGCTTAATGTATATAAGCTAGCATGTGATGATGGGGTTTGCATTTGCATTAGTGATGGAGCCTGAAACTTAAGGTTGGTTTGTATAGATGTGGATTTCAAATCAAGTGATTTGATCTCCATCATTCAATGACAATTACTCAAATTTAGATATAATAGTTTATTTATGAATTTCAAGATTGAGTTTAATAGCTTAATCTTGATGGATTTGAAATAACAATATAAAATAGTTATTTGAAATCATGCTATGAATTTTTTTTCTAACTATAAAGATCCTACTAAAATGTATATATATTTTGTCTCAACTTATCTTATCCATTGTTTTTCTATCTATTTAACCTCAAATCCCTTGATATGAAATTCATGATTATCCAAACGGACCCTTATGCCGTGTTTGGTTCATGGATTTGAGTAGAGATTTAGAAAGAAAAAGGGAAAAGGTGGGTGAATTGTGAATGAAATATAAATATATTTCATGCACCTTTCACACATTTTTTCCCTTTAACTTTTTAAATTGCTATCCAAATCTATGAACTAAACACAACCTTAGTGTCTAGATTTTGATATTTGGAGAGGGTAATCAAATAACTTCATGCTTGTTAGAACACAATTCACTGCTGGGGCTGGAACACAATTTTCTGCTGGTTTATTTTATTTCTCAATATTGATTTGTTCAACTCGTAGATTTAATCTGATCGTGAAAATGGAGTGCCAGGTTTATTGGCATCACAAAAGCTTGGTTTTTCTGTTGTTGTGTTTATGTTTGTTATCTTGACTTTCTTGTACTTGTGGAAATTTTAATAATTTCCGTCAATATTTTTTTAAAAGCACTTTTTTCATAGCATTTGCATCTTCTCTGAATATTTGGAAGGTATTGTTATGTTGTGTTTGGTTGGGGGATTTGGGAAGAGATTTGGAAAGAGAAAGGGAAAGGGAAAAGGTGTGTGAAACTAGGTGAAATGTATAGGTATATTTTATTCATATTTCACCTATTTTTTTCATTTCCCTTTCCAAATCCATCCTCAAATCTCCCGACCAAACACAACATTAGTTATTTTTTTATGGTGTATTTCAATGATAAAAGAGTTAATCTTTGTGGTGTATGGCAATGCCAACTTTTATCCTATGTTACTTTCTTTTTAAATTAATCTTACACACATTTGTCCTGCATTTTTTATGTTTTGGTTGGTTTCATCTTTGTGTTATGTTTAGTATTGACCTTGGATTTGCTTTTCTGTATGTAGAAAGAATCACCACTTGGATTGGCTACAGAATCTGCTCATCCAGGTACTGTTCTCTATTGTTTGTGAGTTTAGAAGTCTACTTCTGGTATGTTCTGAAATTGAATTTGTGCGAGCATTTCAAAAAGGAAGATGAGTTTCTGACTTTCTTCATTCTTTTGTTTGCGAGTTTAGTATTCTGCTTCTGGTGTGCTCTGAAATTGAATTTGTGTGAGCATTTCAAAGAGGAAGATGAGTTTCTGAATCATTCCTTTGAATAGAATTTTGGATGAAGTATTCACAATAAATCATGCATTGTTTTGTTTTTGTGTTATACCCATGCATGATGACTGAACTAAACAAGATGCCTAGGTGATGTTTTGGGGAATTGAAATAACTGACTAGCAGCTGCATCCAGCTCAACTGGTTTGAAAGTTTTGTAGTTTGGTTTCTCCATTGAAAGTAAAACAGTCCAAAGTCGAGCCCGAAAAGCACAGGCTTTCTTAAAGTTTTCTAACCAATGTGTTTTCTCCATTGAAAGTAAAAATTAAAAAAAACACTGATTAATGGAGATGAATTTGATATGTATTCCCTTTTCCTGTTCACAATCAAAGAGTTAGTGATTTTTTTTCTTGGAAATCTCTTTTGTATGCTTAAATCTTTTATTTTGTTTGGAAGCCATAATTGTAGTTTTAATTAAAGGAGATCTTGTGAAACTTTGGCTGGGCAGCTTTCTATTTCATT
The DNA here is from genome assembly GCF_004153795.1 of Camellia sinensis. Taxonomy (NCBI): domain Eukaryota; kingdom Viridiplantae; phylum Streptophyta; class Magnoliopsida; order Ericales; family Theaceae; genus Camellia; species Camellia sinensis. The sequence goes on from NW_021027068.1 coordinate 1,489,047, forward strand.
TCTTTGGAATTGGCATCTCTCTGTCAGAATGTGGCACTGGGCTGTTTTGGGGTTGCAAGCCTGTGGTAAACTTGACTATGTACAAGTAGGTTATTTTTCTAGTAAAAAGGCAAGAGTCATCAAAATCAGGGCTTTGCATCAAGCCCTATATGATGGATATGGTGCTTGTTCCCCCCAATAACCACCCCCTTCCCTCTTCTCTCTCCTCTCCCCTTGTTTTCTCTGCTCATATATGTGTCTGTATGTATGTGTATTTCGATGCGACTTGGTGATATATTGGAGCAGTACACCATCAAAGAATATAATGCAAGCCTATACAGTTTTTCCTATAATTAATCCTTTGTTTTTTTGGTCAACTGTAGCTCGCTTCTCTCCTGATGACAAATATTCCAGGCAAAGAGTCCTTCTAAAGAAACGCTTTGGATTACTGCCAACCCAAAAGCCACCTCCAAAGTATTGAGAACTTCACAGCCTTGTTTTGGATCCCTTTTTACTTTTTATGTAGCTTCTGCTCAAATTGATAACAGTATGGGTGTGCATGACAGTAGTCCATCAGTAAATCTTGGGATGAACTTGAACTATATATGAGAGACACTTTTGGTTGGATAGATATGTTGCATGTTGTCAATGATTTGATTTATGTCTGGATTGAGCTTTGTAAAAACATCTGTCTGCTATTATGGTTGGGAAGAAAGTAATCTTTTCAAGAATGACAAAAGAAATGTATAGTTTGTGCATAAAGATTGAAGCATCATTATGCTAATCTATAGTTTGTGCATAAAGATTGTAGCATCATTTCAGAGAGAGCTGGCGCTTTTGATATTTGAAGCACCAGCGAATTTTGAGTTGCCTGGGAGTGTGATTTGATGGCCCTAGGGTTTGATTTAGTGGATATCTAGGGTTTCAGGAGGGATTGGAGTGTCACAATGGAGGCAGGGGAGGTTTGGGATAAGCATAATGGTGCAGGAGTTGGTGAGGGATTGGGGTGGCGGGGAGAGATTCGGTGGTGGGGGAAGGGGTTGGTGATGGCTAGAGGGGGGCAAGTGGCTGGTAGCTTGGGAGAGAGAGGGAAAAGAGAAAAGAGATGCATTTTTGTAAATTCTAGGATAAATTCCACCATGTTATTATTTTTTTTCTTCTTAACATTTACTTTGCTCAATTTTTTTTATTTTTTTTAAATCTTCCAGAAAAAAACCTCTGCAGATTACTTAGGCTAAAAATTGTAATTTAAGGGCTATATATGGCTATTACCCTAACTGAGGTCTCGTTTGACAAGTAATTTTTTTAGTCAAAAAATCATGAAGTCATTAAAAAAAATTAAAAAGCCAATAACCTATATCAAAAGTTAAAAAAAAAAATTTCTCTCTACTTTTTGCATATCTTTTCAAAAAAAATCAAAAAGTTATTTTAAGTATATTAATTTTTTTTACGTCATATTTTAGTCAAAAAATTAAAAAATTATTAAAAAAACATATTCGCCAATAAGGCTTAACAAATAGAACAGGAAGTTCTGAGCCGGCCGTAACATTGTTGTATCTCATGATTATTTTAGTTTTAAATTGTAAATAATATTTTGTTACCTTTTAAATGCTTTATTATATTTTAGAGAAAATTAGTGATAAATTCAATTTGAAGGGTGTTTACAGCATTAGATTCAGTGAGTATTTTTTATTAGCGATAGATCTATCTTTTATGAAATAGTTTGGTGAAAAATCCTTTTTTATTGTTTTGAAAGACATTTTGTTTCTAATTTTATTCCTTAGTTTATCTGTTGACTTTCGTTAACTATCTGTTCAATTTTTTTTATCTGTTCAAAAATATTTAAATTTTTTTCTATCTGTTCATTTTTTCTTATCTGTTTAAAATTTTACCCTATCTGTTTAATTTTTTAATCTTTTCAATTCAAATTTCTGTTATCTATTTAAATATTTATTCAAATAAAATTCTATCTATCTAATCTTTTGCCTATCTATTCAATTTTTCCCTAATCTGTTCAATTTGTTTTATCTTTTCAATTCAAATTTTGTTCCTATCTTTCAGACCAACTCTATTTGATTTCAAAATCTTTTCTATTTGTTGAAATTTTGTATCTACCTATTGCAATTACTAGAGAGATGAAAGAGTTATTTGTTGCAATATCAAGCCAAACCAAACATATTTGTTAAAAATTTATTATTTTTCTATCTGTTCAAATATCTCTGTATCCCATCTGTTCAACACAACACAAGAACAAGAAAATCAACATCATCAACAACAACAACATCATCAAAATCAACATCAACGACCAAAATAACTACAATTACACATAAACATACAAAACAGATCAACTACAAAAAAAAAAAAAATCTGGAGACAGACAGAGACACACATACACATACATGTATACTTACACACATACATGAGATCTAGGTGTGTATCATCAATATAGATATAAGATATGTGTATCATTAAACAGATTTGAAATCTGTGTATCCGAATGTGTATTAGAGAGAGAGAGAGATCTGAGGAAAGAGATTATGCGGTATGTTGGCGGCGATGGACGACGGATGAGGACAACGTGAGGTGTGAGAGAGAGTGAATCGACGCTGGCAACGTCTATAACTTCTGTTCACGTTTGTTCAAATCTGTTGTGGCGGAAGGAACTGAAGTCGAAGTATGGAGGTTCAACAACTCTAGCATCGCGGCAGTAGTGGTGGCTTGGAGGATGAGACGACGATGATTGCGTTGCTGCGAAGAGAAGAGAGAGAGAGATTAAGAGATAGAGAAATGAATGTGATTGGTTAGGGTTGGAGGTATATATGATATATACAAGAAAGGGTATTTTGGTTATTTTGATTGAGCTTGTCCTTTTGGACAAAGTGATTCAGAGCCTGGACTTGTAAACAAACAAAATTGAAATTTGGACTTTTGAACCAAGTACCCTATATTATACTATTGAGGTTAAAGAGTTTCTATGTCTACCCATTTGGGAATTAATTAATGAAATTAACAAATTCTATTTTAATGTTATATCCATTGAATTTAGGCTCACTTGAATTGTCTAAATTTGTGCATATCGGTTGTCTGAGTAGCCATCTGGGAGGTCGTTTGGCTAGTTAGCCGAGAGGATGCCGATTGATATACAGGTTGACAAGAGTAACAGTCGCAGTTGATAAAGGTGATAACCATGGTTGACAAGAGTGCCACCGGTCATTCAGCTGGTCATCTGATTTACTTAATTCGAGCAATTCAAGTGAGTTCAAATTCGGTGGACCAATCATTTTTCTTTTATCATACTCAAAACAAAAGCAGTTTAGATATAGATACAGTACATAAGAATTTTATACTATTTTTATTTGAGTTTGGGACGATCAAATGAATTATGACATGTCCACATTTTGAGTGCATGCTTGTGGGGAAGTGACAGTTGTCTTGGTAAGTGTAGAATGTCGTCTATGAAGCATGGGTACTTCGAAAAACATATCGTACCCGTACCAAGTACTTACCAGTGTATGGTATTTCTGCATACGTATCGGGTACATGAAATACGTACCAAAATTTTTTCTTCTTAATTTTTGACGTACGTAGACATACTAGTATATACTGAAGTCGTACTGTACCTCAGTTGAAACAATATTTTCTTCTACAGTAGAGATAAAACTCATTTCACTAGACTTCTTTTTTATTTTTAGTTTTATGCTTAGCATGATTTTAAAATTAAACTATGATTTGTAAATTATTTAATATATTGACATTTAATTTTGATTTATACCTTTACTTTTGGCATTAAATGTTAATTATAGGTTAGATCCTAACAAATTAAACCATTTAATTAATTTTTACGTTACTCTAAATTAAAAATAAATATTTTTTTACAAACGTACTAAGCCATACTCGTACCTCACTTTTTTTAGACTTTACCATATCGATGTACCCGTATCGTACTAGTACTCGTACCTGTACCCGTACTTCATAGAATGTCGTTAACAATTAAATTTCGATAAGTTTTATTTTTTATTTTTTTATATAATTTAATATTGCTTTATCATTTACAATTGTTATGAATTTGCATCTGTTTTATATTTAAATATAATGTTCTATCCCTTAAAAATTGTCAACAATCTAGGGACCACATAAAACAAATAAATTGTAGGAAAGGGTAATTGTCCATGGACATTCACATCATCACATGTGGGAATGTTCCTTATTTTGATTGTGCTTTAAGAGCAACCCAAACCCATATTGCCTTCAACGTAAAGCACTACTTCATTCACCGAAGTTTTATTTTATCCCTATTTGATTTCCATATATTTGGCATTTAACTTTTCATTTCACATAGAGACATTCGGCGCCTAAATTTGAGTAACCCAACTAAAATAACTACTCTAACGGTCAATTCTTTCCATAAACACTCACACTTAAGTCCTCTTCATGCTAACACATATGGCAGGTCCCAAAGCAAAGGGTTCCAATCACACACTTGGATTTAAAAACTTGATGTTCGGCTGAGAAAAGATGGAACATCAAGACATAACACTCCTAGAACAGCTTCACTAGGGTTAGGTTTATTGGCTTCTATCTATTCCAGTTCAATTTTCTATATATTTACTTCTCATATCAAAGCTTTAGTGATCACAATGTCCTTTATGGGTTTTGCTTTGCAGGCATATCTCAAGCTCTAGCGGCATCACCTGTTCGATCAATACGGTAATACATGTTTCTTTCCCTTATGATCTTCTATCTTTTGGGACTTTTCTAGTGTGCGTTTTACATCCAGCTAAAAAAGTCACATTTCCTTTCACTGTTTTTTTTTTAAAAAATTTGTGTCAAATATTTTTTTTATTTTTTCTGTCCATCTAGTGTAGAAGAACCTAAAAAGTAAAAAAAAAAAATCAAAAATCAAAAATCAAAAAAAAGTTCGCCAAAAAAATATATATATATTTCGGCTTTTTTTTCGTGGACTTTTTTTCCAAATTTTTAAATTTCTTAAAACACACTTTTTAAAAACGTAAAAAAAAAGTTTACTTAAAAAAAAAGGCCAATAAAGAAGCCAAACTCAGACAAGCAACTACTATGATAATTCTAGTAATTTGTACTTTTAGTAATTTAACAAATTAAACATGCATAGTGAAATTCATTATTTGAAACCGCAAGGCCTACACAGTGGTCATGTCAGCTGCTGCTGAGGAGGAGTTGAAGATTCGTTGCGAACTTGAGATGGAAGTGGAAAGAGATTTAGAGGCAGAGATTAAGGATGGGATCTACCATCTTGCTCTACGCTTGCACCGGCTCTATCAACACCAAAAGGAAAGGAATCAAGAAAGAATGAATAACAAAACACTTTATGCTGAGGTGAACATAAACATTAGACTGGAAGGAGGAACCAAGATTGAGATTAAAGAGATAAAGAAAGGTATTGTTGCTCGCGAACATGGCCAACCTCTTGCTCCAATTAGATCAGAAAATATGCAAGGTGTAATGAGAGGTTCCAATGCCAAGAATTTCGACTGGGCAAAGAGTCTTCGATCAGAAGCACGTCGCCCTCTGGCAATTAACAAGAAAAATGACAGTCTCTCTAATCATGCTAAAGTGATTAGCTCTGAGCATGGTGATAGCCTTCCTCTTCCTCATCAAAATCATAAACTTGATCATACTAGAAGAAAGTGGACTAGTGCCTCTGGGTCTGGGCAGCAAAAGCGTGGCATGAGGGTTGAGAACAAGTTACTTGAACTAGGATGGAAATGTTGACACCCATTTAATTTGGTTTGTTGCTATAATTTGGGTTTTTTTACTGTCATATAGAAACAAAATTTTTATTAGATTTTTCTGTCACTGGATACAAAGTATAACTCCCATATATATTTATTAATGTGGGTTTTATTATTGTTGTATCTATTGATAAAAAAATCTAATGAGAAACCTATATATATATATATAGCATTACTCCAATAATTAACTGGGTTAATAATGGTGTTTGGGTGATAATAAGCCACATAGGCATTCAAATGTTGCACTGATCTATTACTATTTGTTTGTAAATTGTTATGAATGATTGGTTTTAATGAAATGATTGTGTAATTTTTTCCTTCTCTCCTAGATTTCCATAGTAAGTTTATACACAATTTCAAATTTTGTAGGAATGTTTCTTGTCTCTATACTTTTAATTTAGGATAAATTATAACTTAACCCCCTGTGGTTTATCCAAAAAACACAGAGTTACCCTATAGTTTCATTTATAACACTTAAACCCCTATACTTCATACCAAAGTGTAATTTTAGACGGACGTAACAAAAATTATAAAAAATCTAAATTACCCTTATTTATTTCTCTAATTTTCTTCTTAGAATAATACTTGGGACCCCCTTTTGGGGGTCACCCCCTCACTCCCTTTGCCACGTGGCGGGTGGTGATTGGAGGAGCAGGAAAAAAAAGAAAAAGAAAAAGAAAATGTAACCAATGAGAGAGAGAGAGGGGGTCAAAGGGGGTGGGGAGAAAAGGGGGGATGAATCATTGTTGTTCTTCTTAATGCCATTATAAACCACCAGTCAACAAACTGAATCTATCATTGATAAGTTAACATGTAGACACCTGAGAAGAAGGATAAATGGTGAACCCAAGCTTTGACCTCTCTCTCTCTCTCTCTATATATATATATATATATCTTCTCTTTCACCCTGACCACCATCATCACCACCATTGCCTAGTTTTGTCAAAACCAAGAACCACCCTTTACAAAATGCTATAGATGAAGCAACAGAAGAGAGTGGATGATGAAAAAGAAAGAAATAGATTTGGAGATGTTTCTTTGAAATGTGTGATGTTAGTTTTCGGACAACTTTCGATATGCCGAAACCACCAATTTCAGGAAGAAGTGAGAAAACGAGGTAGCATAGGATGAAGTATAAAGCAAGGTGAGGAGATTGGTGAAAGAACGGGATAAAACCGTTAAGAATCGCGAAAGTTATGGAGTCCAACAGATGTGCCGAAGAAATGTCGGAAACGGGAAGAAAAAGTGGGTTTGGTGGAGAACATGCTACTGTAACTATGAACTCTTATTTTGACGGAGGTATGATGGAACAACCATTTGCAGACAATCATGCTGAGGATATGGGTCATGAAGATTTAAATGCTTTCTTCAGCTTTCCCATGGACTGTGAACTACACAAGGCACTTGGACCTTGTTTCCTGGGACAGGCAAATGAATATTTGTGGGACTCATCTCTCACGGGTGAGGATGCATGCAACAGCTCAAGACAGATCTTCAATAGAGATCCCATCCATGGTATTGGGCCATCAACCTTGGAATCCAGTGGATGTTTTGCCAAAAGAGATGGTGCAGAACGTCATTTGGAAGCTGTGGTTTCCAGTATGCATAATGGTTTGAATGATAATTTGTTCAACAAACCCAACGATGTGGATGTTGATGTCGATGTCAAGTTTTCCCTTGCATCATCATCCTCGGGACAATTTGCTACATCCACCAAAGCACAAAGTCAACCTGAAGAAAGTGCATTTGTGGAGGAGAAAAAAGTTCCATGGAGCTCTGTGACAACTGCATTGGGTGCTAGAGGCCTAAATGCTGTTACTAAATCACCTCCAGCTTCTTCATCTGAGAGCATGCTGACCATATTGACTGGGGGAGAGCAGAAACCGAAGAAAGGGTGTGGGTACTTGCAGACTAGGAAAGGGTCAAAACCCTCCAATGCTAGCAAAAGAAGTTGGCTGTGGATAATTTTTATAGAGAGAAGTTGAGGTAAATGAAACCCATGCTCAAATATTGCATAAGGGTGTTTTGGTCATTTGCTATATGTTTCTGGGCGGGAAAAACTGTTTCACTCACCATTCATGGTCGTGCAGCACACGTTCTGTTTAAATAAACAGTTCTGTCGAAAATTACACTTTAGTATGAAGTATAGGGGGTTTAAGTGTTACAAATGAAACTATAGAGAGGTTTCGTATTTTTTAGGCAAACCACAAGAGGTTAAATTATAATTTACCCTTTAATTTATTACATATCACTTCCAAACACAAGTGATTGGATTTTATTGTGCATTTATTAATGTGAGTCATATTGTTTTGTGTAAGAAAACGAAATAAGAAATGGAATTATATATAACATTAGTCTTATTTATTATGTGGCACAATGTTTCTGTAGGTCATTTATTCAGTTTATTCATTAAAATTTATTGTTGATTTTTGGAAAAATTATAACCCAGTGTACTTTAAAAAAAATAATTACAGAATCATTGAAAAATTGTGATTTTAATTATTAATGTTGATAAAGTTTTTCACTAATTTGTAATTAAGTTTATAGAAATGCACTGATATGTAATATCCCCTTTTTTTTTCTTTTCTTTTTTTATCAGCTAAGGTTACAATTAATGCCACTACAACATATAAGGATTATAGGGATCAAATTGTTTTCATTCAAAAAGTGAAAATTTTGTTTCAAAAAATTAGAAGACAAGTTCTTGTCGTCATAAGAATTGTTACTAAAAGCTATCCCAAAAATTAAAAGAAAAAAGGAAAAATAAATAAATAAATAAATAAAGAAAACACTTAGCGATAAATTTTTTAAAATATCACTAATAACTGTAGGACAAATCAATTTTTAACTGCAAGACAAATAAATTTTGTGTAAAAATTTACTTTTTGAGATGAAAATTTTGGTCTTGGATAGTAATTCATAACTAAATATCTAATTTTGTTACTGAAACACTTTTGACAACTAAGATATTTTTTCTCTAAAAAATAATTTTATCCATAATTTTTTTTTCTTAAATTTTACTTTGTTGTGGTGTGCACTCGTAAAGGGATTATTAGCCATACTTTTTAATGATACCTACATTGTGACATATTATTCCATCATTAAGTCAATGTGCTTTATCAAGGTATTTTTGCCTTTAAAATTGCCCCTTTGTTGGCTGTAAAATTTCTCACTTAGATGGTAGCCCATTCTTGACTATAAAAAAAATCTTGAATGAAAAAATGAAAGTTCAAAAGCAAAAACATTGTAAAATAATTATTTCTTTGTTGTTATTTGTTTGTTCATTTTTTTTTTTATATTATTTCATAATAGATCAATTGGCATATTGAAATGAAATCACTCCATTAATCTACCGCAAAAATAATACTATTCAAATTTATCTCCCTTCCAAAAAAGAAAAGCACAAATTTAGCTCTAAATGCGTGGTGAATGATGATTGAGGAGTGCTCCAGCACGCCAAGATTAAGGGATTGTTTGGGATGACCTAAACAAGTATACTTTTTGTCTTTTTATGAAAAGATGTGCAGAAAAGTAGAGAGGTGATGTGATGAAAAAAAGATAAAAAGATGGATTATTTGGGACTTCCCAAACTTGACCTAAATATTATTCAAATTTGGTTGATAGCGATGTGCTCAAAATTGACTGCTTATTAAGCAAATCAACAATGATTCATCCCACTAAAAATATCACCACTAATAGCACTAATGCATTAAAAAAATAAAAAAATAATAAAAAAAATACAATTCCAAGACCAAAATATCACATCATTAATGGCAGGACCCACTGCCACCTAATTAGTGGGAGCACTAATTAGTGCTGCCAAGCATTTTTCTTAAGCAAATTGTGCATGGTTGATTAGACAATCATTGGTTCATTTTTGTCTCAATAATATTATAGAAAAACAATTATTACATACTTGGATAAAGGTATTGGATCAATAATAAATTAAAATTAGAAGATAAAGGCACTACATAAACGAAGTAACTATGAAAACTTTATTAGTAATGGACAATAATAGTTTACAAATTAGTAGGGGTGAGCAGCGGATATATCGATCCGTCAAAACCGATCGAACCGAACCGATCCGCCACATTCATAACTAAATATCTAATTTTGTTACTGAAACACTTTTGACAACTAAGATATTTCTTCTCTAAAAAATAATTTTATCCATAATTTTTTTTCTTAAATTTTAATTTGTTGTGGTGTGCACTCAAAAGGGATTATTAGCCATACTTTTTAATGATACCTACATTGTGACATATTATTCCATCATTTAAGTCAATGTGCTTTATCAAGGTATTTTTGCCTTTAAAATTGCCCCTTTGTAGGCTGTAAAATTTCTCACTTAGATAGTAGCCCATTCTTGACTATAAAAAAATTCTTGAATGAAAAAATGAAAATTCAAAAGCAAAAACATTGTAAAATAATTATTTCTTTGTTGTTGTTTGTTTGTTCATTTTTTTTTTAATATTATTTTATAATAGATCAATTGGCATATTGAAATGAAATCACTCCATTAATCTACTGCAAAAATAATACTTTTCAAATTTATCTCCCTTCCAAAAAAGAAAAGCACAAATTTAGCTCCAAATGCGTGGTGAATGATGATTGAGGAGTGCTCCAGCACGCCAAGACTAAGGGGTTGTTTGGAATGACCTAAATAAGTGTATTTTTGTCTTTTTACGAAAAATTGTGCAGAAAAAAAGAGAGGTGATGTGATGAAAAAAAGATAAAAAGATGAATTATTTGGGACTTCTCAAACTTGGCCTAAATATTATTCAAATTTGGTTGATAGCGATGTGCTCAAAATTGACTGCTTATTAAGCAAATTGTGCATGGTTGATTAGACAATCATTGGTTCATTTTTGTCTCAATAATATTATAGAAAAATAATTATTACATACTTGGATAAAGGTATTGGATCAATAATAAATTAAAATTAGAAGATAAAGGCACTACATAAACGAAGTAACTATGAAAACTTTATTAGTAATGAACAATAATAGTTTACAAATTAGGATAGTGTATAAACTACAACTATGCTAGGGGGAAAAAATGCATTGGAAGCTAGGGAATGTAAAAGATAAAGACTCTAGACCCAAAAAAATGTTTAAATGTAGAATTCATGTTTTGGTGTTGGACCGTATGCCATGTCTTTTTTTTCTCGTATTTATACTTACTATTGGCAGTTGTTCGTCCATACATTATCTTTAGAGTGGCATAATCATAATATATTAAAATTCTTTATTCAGTATTCAAAATAAGTAACAAATTTGTAATTTAGAATTTTAATCTATTTTTAAAAATTGCTTAAAATTTTAAGTGATTTGAATTGTGCTTAATTTATTTTTCACTGAATGGTATTCAATTTTAAGTTTTGATTTGACTTATCAAATACCACTTAAAATGTTAAATTATTATATTTAATATTTATTTAACTACTTATATCTTTTAACTCTATTTAGCCAGGGCCAATATGATAAAAACAAGAGTGGACACTACATACTTGATTTCGCCAACTGCGTCTTCTTCTTCTTCTACCCTTTAGTGCTCGCTCAGGCTAGACATGGGCCCAATAGCCTGCTAAGCCCGCTCATAATTTATAAGACATGAGATTATGGTTTATTTTTTTATACATTGTTTAAGTTTATATTTTATAGGAATAAATTATATATAACTAGTTATGTAAAGAATTAGTTATAGAATTGAAATTGCTAGCCGTAAATAGGTTAAAGAGGCACCAAAATGATTAAATTAATTGTTATTTTTTATTTTAAAATATGAAAAAATATTTATATCAAATATTATCATAGCCATATGGACTGGTTTGAGGTTTTTATTTTGTTTTTTGATGGCTTGAGAATATGATCTTAGGCCAGGCCAGGTGTCACGCACCGGCAATGCAGAAGCCTTGACAAAGATATACAAGTGTGTGTAGTACTAGTTAACTCTCTTCACTAGCCCACCAATGATGCTCAAAAAGTTTGTAAAGACAAGCAAACATAATATTAGTTAAGTTGATGAGCCACAAGATTGGAGACAAGCCACAAAATAGCAATCAATAAGCTAAAATTAAAGTAAGCAACAATTGAAAAGCTTTGCACAATTTAAAGGCGAAACGAACTTTTCATTCATCAAAAGAAAGCGTTACAATAGTTGAACAATCTACCAAAAGTGCTACAAAAGTTGCCTTACCATAAGCTAGGTTGGGGTACTTTAAAAGCACAAGTGGTCTGGTTCAACACTTGGGTACCCCTTCCTTAATATAGCTTGTTAAGCCTTTTCCTAGCTGGTAGGAGGAAACATCTACTATGTTTGAAGAGTCATAATAGATTTTTTAAAAATTCTACAAAAAGAGAAAAATTACAGCTCTTAGTCCCAAAACACCTTTCATACTAGGTATTTACATAAAAATTTACAAGGCAAAAAGACTACATTTGACCCTCCAAAAGTTGGCCTAAAGTTGCTGCTTGGGCAGGCAAGTCTGTGGTCTGCTGTGGCTAGGTTACTTCATGGCATGCCTTGGGCCTTTTCTTGCACTTGCACCAACAACTTCTTGGGCATGATTTTGGCTCTTTGAAGGGCACAAATGAGTGTGGCATCAAGGTGTTAACCCTTGGATGGGTGCACCTTGACAATCTCCCCTACTTGAATGGTCGACGCCCTCGACGACTTGGCCCAATACGCATCAATCTCGTCTTGAAAAGCTGACAAATCCGTCTTTCGTTCCCAGTTGATTTCTTCTTCTCCAAGGCCTTTCCATTTCACCAAGTATTGCCTTTGTTTCTTCTTGGAAACCATTTTCACCCGATCAACCAAGATAGATTTAACAGACTTTTTTCCTGCTTTGGCTGTGATGATTTGGCGTTTTAGCTTATTTCGGGTTAGATCTTCTTTGTCTGGATAGTAAGGCTTCAAATAACTCACATGGAAAACCGAGTGTACTTTTAGCCAAGATGGAGCATCTATCTTGTAAGCACACTTGCCAATTCTCTTCAGAATGGTGACCGGTCCCTCATACTTGCGCACTAGCCTCTTGTCTCTTCCCCTCATGAACTTACGTTGCTCAAGGTTGAGTTTGACAAGAACTTGATCCCCAATTCTAAACTCAAGTGGTCTCCTCTTTTCATCAACCCATTTCTTCATTTTACTTGCTGCTTTTTCGAGATAGGCACGAGTAATGTCATAGTTCCTCTTCCATTCCTTAGCAAATTGGTAAGTCCTGGGTGACTTTCCTTCATAAGGTCCATCCACTGTGTGGGGCAACAGTGGCTGCTGGCCATTCACTATCTCAAAAGCACTCTTGCCCGTAGAGCTACTCTTTTGAGAGTTGAAGCATAACTGTGCTACATCAAAAAGTTGCACCCAATTTCGTTGATTGGCATTGACAAAGTGGCACAAATACTCCTCGAGCATACAGTTGAAGCGTTTTGTTTGCCCATCCGTCTTCAGATAGTAGCTTGATGAAGTATTAAGTTGTGACCCAAGAAGCTTGAATAACTCCATCTAGAAGTTGCCAACAAAACGCGTATCTCGGTCACTAACAATACTTTTAGGCACACCTCAATACTTAACAACGTGCTTGAAGAGGAGTTGGGCAGTCTCCTCCGCTGAAACATACTTTGGGGCAGCAACAAAGGTGGCATATTTGGAGAACCGGTCCACAATAATCAAGATAGTCCCGATATCTCCCACTTTAGGCAATCTAGTGATGAAGTCAAGTGATACACTTTCCTATGGACGTTTAGGCACGGGTAAAGGTTCAAGCAAGCCTGCTTGCTTCTTATGCTCAACCTTGTCTTGCTGGCAAGTGAAACAATTGTAGACATATTCTTCCGCATCATCACGCATTTGGAGCCAATAATATCATTATTTCACTAAGGCCAATGTTTGCTCCTAACCCAGATGTCCTGCCCAAAGTGTATCATGACACTTCCTAAGAAATGTCTTCCTCAAATCATTAACCCTGGGTACAAATATGCAGTTGCCTGTTGTCATTAGAAGTCTATCTTGCACCCAAAATTGGCGAGTCTTGCCCATTTTGACATGGTTCATAAGATTCTCTGCCATAGCATCATTGTCTAGATAAGTCTTGATTTTCTCCTTGATGCTGGTTGAAATGGAAGTAAGTGAACATACATGATGGCACACAGCAAGCTCTGCCTTTCTACTTAGTGCATCAACAGCATGGTTGGTGGCACCGACCTTGTATTCTAAGGCAAAACCAAACTCTGCCAACTTCTTTTGCCACCATGCTTGTCGTGCGCTTAGCTTGGGCTGTGTTAAGAAATGGCTAACCGCCGTGTTGTCAGTCTTTATAACAAACCATAAGCCCAAGATGTAGTGCCTCCAAGTCCTCAAACAATGCACTACTGCTAGCAACTCTTTCTCATGAGCTGGATATTTCCGCTCGGAATCATTGAGCTTCCTACTCTCATAGGCAATTGGGTGACTATCCTACAAAAGAACACCACCCAAAGCAAAATCAGATGCGTCGTTTGTATCTCAAAAGCTTTACCTAAGTTAGGTAGAACAAGAACAAGATCTTTTGACATAGCTTTTTTCAAGGCTTGAAAGGCTTGCTGGCCCTCATCTGCCCAAACATATGGCTTGCCATTCTTTAGCAACTTTATCAACGGGGAAGCTAGTCTTGAGTAACTTTCAACAAACTTGCGATAATAATTAGCTAACCCAAGGAATGACCGCAACTTTGAGACATTAGCAAGTGACTGCCACTCTTGAATAGCCTTGTCTTTCTCTTGGTCCATTTTGATGCATCCATGCTCAACAATGTGCCCTAGGAACTTAATCCTCTCTTGGACAAAAGAACACTTCTCTAGCTTGACATAAAGCTTGTGCTCTCTCAACTTGGTAAGGGCCTTCTGAAGATGCTCCATATGCTTTTCTAAAGTGGAGCTATAAATTACAATGTTATCCAAATATACTACCACGAATTGATCCAAATACTCTTGAAAAACTTCATTTATCATGGTGTAGAATGTTGCTTGGGCATTGGTCAAGCCAAATGGCATGACAAGAAACTCATAAGAGCCATAACGAGTAACACAAGTAGTTTTAGGCCCGTCTCCCTCGATAATTCTTACTTGATAGTACCCCAATCGAAGATCTGGCTTTGTGAAATACCTTGCTTTGCTCAATTGATCAAATGAATCGACAATAAGAGGAAATGGATACTTGTTCTTGATGGTCAGCTTATTGAGTGCCCGATAATCCACACATAAGCGAAGACTGCCATCATGCTTCTTTTGAAACAAGAAAGGTGCACCAAATGGGGCCTTGGATGGCCTAATGAAGCCTGCTTCCAATAACTTTGTAAGTTGCTTCCTTAATTCATTCAACTCAGGAATAACTATTCTATACGGTGCACGAGCTGATGGCTTTGCCCCTGGCACCAACACAATAGCATGATCCACACCTCGTCGTGGAGGCAACTCCTTAGGCAACTGTTCAGGCATAACATCTGTAAATTGCCTCAAGACCTTCTTGACTGCGGCTGGGACATGAGTAGATTCAAGAGCTTCATTCAACTTCAATGCGACAACCCAAGTTTGCTCACCGTGCCTAACACCCCTCTTGAGTTGCATAGCTGAGACAAACCGGTCACTGTTGTTAGTGGCCATAGCAGGAACGAGACGTGGTTTATCCCTCATGACACACATACTATTAGAATAAGGCATGACTGCCGTCTTGGTGCTTCTCAAGAAATCTAATCCAAGGATGGCTTGGAAGTCATCCATAGGTACTGCGGTGAAATCTACTCTTCCTTCCTGAGTGCTGACCTTTAAATGAATAGATTTTGTAACCCCATAGATGGGCTGTGCTGCCGAGTTAACCGCCTTGATATGGCTGTCATCCTTCTCTAAAGATAGCCCAAGTCCTTCAACTTCAGTCCCCGCAACAAAGTTATGGGTGGCCCCAGTGTCAATCAAAGCACGGAGGGGCTTCCCATTGAGTTTTACATCCACAAACATCAAACCTTTGTTGGATGACTTGCTCTTGTTCAACTTGCCTGATGATTCCCACTATACATGGGTTTCTTCCCTTTGCCTTCAGTTTTAGACTCCACAAGTTGTTTAGGATCCGAATGCTTGCCACTTTGCCACTCTTGGCATTCTTCTTAGGCCTCCTTGTAGAAGCCTCCCTCTCCATGGCATTCATCATATGAAGGCTCTTACTCTAGAGCTAGCTGCCTTAGAACCCTTGCCACTTCGCCTAGATTGCACGTCATCTTCCTCACAATCATCGTCATTTGGTTGAGAGACAAGATCAGATACTGCTACAAGAGCATTCAAGGCACGCTTTTGTGGACATTCAGATAACCTATGCGGCCTATTGCATAAGAAACAAGAGATATGGCCTTTTGCCTTGCTTGTAGAGAGTTGTTAAGGGGCTTTTGCCTTGTCACCATAGCTCTTCTATTGCTATTGTCCTCCACCTGAATGGGTTTTGGATGTAGAAGTGTTGGCTCCCCCACTCTTAGGTTTGCCATAGCCTTGGGACTTTTTACCTCCCCTACTCTTGCACGGGGAACCACTATCCCGTTGCTTAGGTTCGACGTAGTCTATAAGGCATTTAACTGCTGCTTGTGCATGGGCTAAATCTTTCACTCTTTGCCTTTGAAGTTCAACTCTGGCCCATGACTTCAATCCCTCAAGAAAGAAGAAGAGCTTGTTTTTCTCTGACATATCTTTGATGTCTAGCATAAGCCTAGAGAATTGTTTAACATAATCTCTTATGGTGCCGATGTGCTTGAGATCCCGCAAAACACGCCGGGCATTATACTCAACATTTGCTTGTGCATGGGCTAAATCTTTCACTCTTTGCCTTTGAAGTTCAACTCTGGCCCATGACTTCAATCCCTCAAGAAAGAAGAAGAGCTTGTTTTTCTCTGACATATCTTTGATGTCTAGCATAAGCCCAGAGAATTGTTTCACATAATCTCTTATGGTGCCGATGTGCTTGAGATCCCACAAAGCACGCCGGGCATTATACTCAACATTTTCGGGGAAGAATTGCAGCTTAAGTTCATGCCTAACTTGCTCCCAAGTCTCAATTGTACATAAGCCGTGTTGCATCTCATCATGTTTAGTCCGCCACCATAACTTGGCATCACCAGACAAATACATTGTGGCCATAGAAATCTTTGTCTCCTCAGCATCGGCTTTCACAGCTTTGAAATATTGCTCCATATCAAAGAGAAAGTTGTCTAACTTCTTGGCATCTCGGGTGCTACCGTAGGCACGGGGCTCGGGCACGCACACCCTAGTGACTTCCATGCCACCACCAGGTGTGTTGCCAAAGGCACGGGTAAGAACACCAACCTGGCCATTAAGGTCTTCAATTTCCAGCCTGAGTTCAGCGACAACATCCTCAAAATCATGCCCTCGAGTAGGGCCATGAGTTTGCTCAAAATCATAAACCCGTTGCTCAAGGGTGGCTAATGAAGCTGCCATGGCCTCCATGTTGTCCATACGTTGCTCCAAGAGCTCAATTCTCTCCCTTTGCGTGGGTTGATGGTTGCCAGTAGCATCCATTTAGAAAGCCAATAATAGAGAAAGCCAAATAGACTGGGCTCTGATACCAACTGTCGCATACCGGCAATTCGAAAGCCTTGATAAAGATATGCAAGTGTGTGTGGTGCTAGTTAATTCTCTTTACTAGCCCGCCAATGATGCTCAAAATGTTTGCAAAGACAAGCAAACACAATATTAGTTAAGCTGATGAGCCACAAGATTGGAGACAAGCCACAAAATAGCAATCAACAAGCTAAAATTAAAGTAAGCAACAATTAAAAGACTTTGCACAATTTAAAGGCGAAACAAACTTTTCATTCATCAAACGAAGGCATTACAATAGTTGAAGAATGCACCAAAAGTGTTACAAAAGTTGCCTTACCATAAGCTAGGTTAGGGTACTTTAAAGGCACAAGTAGTCTGGTTCAACACTTGGGTACCCCCTTCTTAATATAACTTGTTAAGTATTTTCCTTGCTGGCAGGAGGAAACATCTACTATGTTTGAGGAGTCATAATGGATTTTTTAAAAATTCTACAAAAATTGTTTAGTTTGTTTTTCAGAAAAATTTTTAGGAAAAAATCTCTACAAACAAATTTTCAAGAGTAATCAAATCAAACAAAACAAATTTTTCCAAAAAAAATTTCAAAATTTTGTTTGGTTACCTACTTTTCAAAATCACTCTCTCTCTCATACACATCAAATCAATCATTTTTTTTAAAACTCTCTTCCCAAAACAATTTTCTAAAACCATTTCTGAAAAAAGACAAACCAAACAAGTTTTCGTACTTTTTATCTCAAAAATTACTCTACAAACACAAACCAAACACACCCTATAACTCTTGGTCCTAAAACATCTTTAATACTAAGGTATTTACGTAAAAATTTACAAGGCAAAAAGACTATATTTGACCCTCCAAAGGTTGGCCTAAAGTTGCTGTTTGGGCAAGCAAGTCTGTGGTTCGCTATGGCTGGGTTGTTTCATGACATGTCTTGGGCCTTTGCTTGCACTTGCACCGACAACTTATTGGGCATGATTTTGGCTCTTCGAAAGACACAAATGAGTGTGTCATCAAGGTATTGACCTTTGGATGGGCGCACCTTAACACGAGGCTAGGCCAAACTTGAGAAATGACTTCAAGTATTTATATAAAATAAGTCTAAACTAAATCTATCCAAATTCGACTCATCTCCACCCTATTACTCGCTTCACATTATATTTCATTTTTTTATTTGTAAATAATATTGACTTTTCCTAAAATTTTTAAAAATATAATAAATTTTATAAATTTAACATGATCATATTAAATTTTCTTAAACATTTTAATTCATATAATACTATGTAAAAAAAATCAATAATTTTTTAGACTTATGAGTAGAAAAATAATATTTTAAACTTGATTTATAATAATAATTTTTTATTATTGTAACTTCCGGTCCAGTGTTATGCTTGGTTATCATTTTTCAAAAACACCTTTTCAGAAAATTCTATTTTTTTATTTTTCATGTTTTTTTGTTTTTACTAAATTTTTAAAATATTTTGAGTAATTTTTTTTTTAATTTTTAGACATACCTAACATAAATATACTTAAAAAGTAAAAAAAAATGAAAAAAACCTTTTAAAAATTCACTAAATACCAAAAATATAAAAAAAATACGAGAATTCAGTACATTTTTTATATTTTTATGTATTTATTAATTTTTAAAAATATTTTTCACAATTTTTTATTTTATTTTTTAGATACATCTAAGTAAGGTGCATCTAAAAAAATAAAAAGAATGTTTAAAATTTTCAAAATATTCACTAAAAACAAAAAAATACGAAAATAAAAAAACTCAATTTTTAAAAAACTTAATTCAAAAAACTCAAACCAAATGTTTTTTTTGACTTTTTTTAATAAATCTAAAAAAAATAAAGAAATGATATGATATAAATAAATCAATAAGTCAATAAAGTGATTTTTTTTTTAATTGCCAAAATACAGTGCGAGAATTAATAGTGAGGGATTGTTAAATTATTTTTATATAAAATAATAAAACAAATAAAAAAAATACAAAAACATTCAACATTAATGTTTTTAAAAAAATGCACAACATGAAAAAAATTCTAAAAAAATAAAAATAAAATAAAAAATATTTCAAAAAAAAAAATAAAACACATAAAATAATGATTTTTACTTAACCAAAAACAGAAAAAATTGAACATTAATGTTAAAAAAAAAAAAATTCTAGTCTGCTGGACTATTTTTCTAATACTAAGGCCTCGTTTGGCAATATCACTTTTTAGCCTAAAATTCAAAAAGTCACTTAAAAAAAAAGACAACAACCTATACCAAAAAGTCAAAGATTCTCTTTTTTATTTACTTTTTGAACATCTTTTCGTAAAAAATAAAAAAGTCATCCCAAATATACTAGTTTTTTTTTACATCATATTTTAGCTAAAAAGTTACTAAAAAAGCTTGTCTATCCGAATCCTCTTGGGAGGCCTATCCTAATTCGAACCTCACTATTAATCCCTTTCCATCTCTCAAAGCAAACACAATATTAGTGGTTCTACCTCACTATCAATCCCAATCTCCCTCTAACACTCCAAACAAACGGGGCCGAATATAACTATGTGAAATTTGTAACAATTTTTTTAAAAAATATTTTTAAATAAAAAAAATTAAATCAATAAACACTTTTTTGTTTTTCCAAAACCTCCCGTCTTATCAGTCTGATGTTAGCTTATTTCTCCGCCAGAATCTTCATTATTTTGATTTTGTTATCGCAACAATAGTTGGCGGAGGTTGGTGATGAAATGAGGTTCGCTGATGTTTCTGTAATTAGGGTTTCGTTCAAGAAGTCAGTTTTCATCGTGAACAGAAACTTCAGTACTCGTTTCTGGGGTCGAATTCGAAAATCTTTTGGATTGATTGTTTCGCAATTTATGTCGTCGTTGTTCTAATCCATTTAATTGAATGAATATTAATGTTAAGTTTGGAGGTTAAAAACCAAGTAGAAATAGCTAATTGGGGTGGAGTTTGGTGAGAAAATGTTCATTTAAGAGGTTATTAGATCATGGATCATGCTATTGGTGGAAAGTTTAAGTTGGGAAGGAAAATTGGGAGTGGCTCTTTTGGAGAGCTCTATTTAGGTAATGCATATATTATTATAGTTTAATTACATCTTTGTGTTTCACTATAATTTTCTTCAGCATAATTATGTATGAAAAGTTTGTGTGTAATGTAGTTGTTTTGTTCATTCAGGTGTAAATGTACAAACTGGAGAGGAAGTAGCTATCAAGCTGGTATTCTGATATCTCTTGTTACTAAATAATGTAGTTTTTTTATTGCATTGGTTGTATTTAATTTTACTTGTAACAATTTATTGATGTTATCAATTGCTTTTGTAGTTTAACATTCTGCATTTTATCTCTGTCAAGTTGTGGATGATGATTGAATCCTTGAGGTTGTCTGTGAGAACTTGATAGAACCCAGAAACTTGTTTTACGCTTGTTTTCCCTTTTATATGATTCCATATTTTTACTTTGATTTGACAATCTTTTAAAAGAATGAAAATTATTTACATTATGTAATTGATTGCATTTTTACTTGGCAATTGCTTTTACGATCAATCAGAAAATTGATATTTTCCCTTCATTTTAGTCTATATTACTTTCTAAATTTGTCTCTATGATTTGATTTTGACTTAGATCTTTCTTTTCATTAGGTTGATTGCTTTATTTTTTCGTTAGTGATCCTTAAGTAACAAAATTATTATACAAAGCTAGAAAGCAGTAAATTATTTGTTCAAGTTCTTGATAGAGAATTAGCAATGACTCCTGTAGTTTTGAATGAGGTCCATCCATATATATATACACTGAAGCCTTAAATAACCGCCACCCACTTTGGAAAACATAAGATGATCCTTTGTTCACTATGTTCTGGATATAAAATGCTGGGTGCAAAACTAGATTTCATTTATCTAAGTCTTGTTGCATATTTCTTTGTATTGTATTGAAGGTACTGTGTGGCCACTTCATATTGTAGTTTGTATCCTTAATTTCACAAATTGTATTTTCAGGAATCTGTCAAGACAAAGCACCCTCAACTTCATTACGAGTCGAAAATTTACATGATTCTCCAAGGAGGAAGTAACTCTCTCTCTCTCTCCACCATGTAGTACTCAGGGCTTTATGGTTAGGAAGTAGTTTGTTTTCAAGGGGCCATTTTGAATTCTCAGTAGTTTCTATATTTTTATAGGAAACAGTAATCAGATTAGCTAATAAACTGTAAAAATATAGGGAAATAGGAAATCTGCTGCTTTGATGGCTTGTAGTTTCCTTTTTTTCTTTTTTTAAATGTATAAATATCGTTGGAATCTAACACCACTAAGGCTCCGTTTGGCAACATGGGTTTGTAGCCAAAAAGCCAAAAAGGCACTGTAAGTATAACATCACCCTCTCTACTTTCTGCACATCTTTTCGTAAAAAGTCAACTAAAATAGTCAATACCCAAATGAGCCCTAATTTTCAATATGTCACTATGTAGCATTAGAAGTTTTTATGTGATGTAGCCATATTTTTATTGTCAAACAATCAGTATACAACTGTAATTCTTGTTAATGTTCATGACGCTTGCCTGTGGGCGTAAACTGTGCTTTGTACTTAATAAATTTCTTCTCTTCTTGTTATGTCCTGAATGAAAACACTTTATTGCTGGATGGATCGTGGTTGTTTTGCACTTAACTTCAAGCTATGTTTTAGTTGATGCTTTTTTCACCCTATAACTTTCTTTATATTTATACATTTTCACAATAATTTTTGTATCTTATTTTTCTTACCAAATATCTGATTTTTTTATTTATGTAGCAGGGATTCCTAACCTCAAATGGTTTGGACTTGAGGCTGAGTACAATGTCATGGTAATTGACCTTCTTGGACCAAGCATGGAAGACCTATTCAACTATTGCAACAGGAAGTTTACATTGAAAACAGCATTAATGCTTGCAGCTCAGTAAGTACATGTAGCTATTCTTGATGAACAATTTTTCCCTGAGCTGCCAAGTAACAATCTAATGGTTCCATTGTTATCTTTATAGATTAACAGAGTGGAATATGTCCATTCGAGAGGTTTCCTCCACCGTGATATAAAGCCTGACAACTTTTTAATGGGCCTAGGGCGCAAAGCTAATCAAGTAAATGTTTTATGCATATGTTGGCTGTTGCTGCGTGTAATACATTGCTTTCTAATTTACAATTTGTCTGTTTGTTCGAATTTGGAATTTTGTACGCTCCATGATTACAATGATTATTGAAGGTAAATTCTTTTTAAATAGATATTCTTTTTTCATAAGCAATTCTTGTTTGAATGGTTCTACGGAAGCTCTTTACATATATGTATACAACTTACAGTTGTGCATAGCATAACTATGCACAATACATTCACTAAAGTATACACGTTTATAATTTTGCATGTGCTATTGTTGATGGGAAAATAGTAACGTTGCAATTAGATGTTGAGAAACATTCCAATTTGTTTTTTCTTCTTCTATAACAGTCACAATTCTTTATCACAGGTGTACATCATTGACTTTGGCCTTGCAAAAAAGTATAGGGATCTTCAGACTCATAAGCACATACCATACAAGTAACAGTTCTATTATATTTGTCTCATAGTTGATGCTTTGTTGCCCTTCTCATCCTTGCAGAACTCATTTATGTAGTCTTGACATTTCTGGATTTTTATCATGCAAAAACCAGTTTGGGTAGCACTTAACTCATGCATCACTGCAGATATGGAAATTTTTTTCTACATGCAAATTAGGTTCTCCACCAGCGTATGGTTCTTTCATTTATGTAAAGATTATTATATAGAATAATGTGTTGCCTACTCCTCCAACACCTGCTACATTCAGAAAACTCATAATTTATCTGGGCCCATAAAAGGGATGGTTAGCATATGAATGCCTGAATTGAACTATTTAGCCCAACAAGATAGGCATTGGTTTAAAACTTGTCTAAATTAATTTACGTAGGAAGGAAAAAGTAGACTTTTCTACAACATTATTTCTATCTCGTTGCATTTCTTAATCTATTGCATATGGTTCTTTTGCACCAGTCTTCCGTGGCAGGGGCTGAAAGCAGGCACCAAAAAGCAGAAATATGACAAGATCAGTGAGAAGAAGATGTTAACTCCGGTAGAGGTATTACGTCCAACCGCCTCCATTGCTGCGTTCTTAGGATAAATGATGAGATTGATTCCCTATCAAAACTGATGCTCTTACCTAACGTGGCAGTTGCAGCCCAGCCTTCTGATTATGGATTTAGTATTATACTTCAAATTGTTCTCGACAAATATAATTTTCGTATTACATAATGCCTTAATGCTGTTAGTCTTGCTCTTTCCACAAATTAGTTACAATATAGCTGGATCCAGGTTATTTATCAAAAAAAAATATATAGCTGGATCCAGGTTCAACTAAGGCTTGGTTTGGAATGTCTTGAAAAAGACAAATAGTCAAAAAGTTACTTAAAAAACTATAAAGTTATCACTATTTACAAAAAAAAATACAAAAAAAATAAATTTACACATAAAAAAATACAACTCAACTTTTTGCTAAAGTGATGGGTTGTCCGCGTGATTGGTCTGCTGTACTGGTCTAGAAATGATTGCCTCCTTCGCGGGCAACCATTTAGACTGTGTTGTTCGGCCCATGGGGGGCCATGGGTCACATTTTGATAATTTGAACCGTTCAATATGTAAAACTCGTTGAGTACTATATGCCTATAAAAAATCACGTTGATCGGATATCGCTAACTATATGATCAAATCAGTTTTGTATAAAAAAAAGATGGTGTTATAGTTAACTGGTGAACAAAAACTAATCCGATCAATGTGATTTTTTACAGGTATATAGTACTCGACGAGTTCTACATATTGACAGTTCAGATTATCAAAATAGGACTTGTGGTGGGCCCCACGGGCCGAACAACACAGACCAAATGGTTGCCCACGAAGCAGGCAATCATGTCCTTATCTCCTACACTCTGCCTAGAAAAAGGTGTCGTACAGCCTATTACACTTACTTCTCCTATACACTTATTTATACAATTTTTTATTACACATTTTTTCGTAAAAAGACAAAAAGTTAACCCAAACATTCATCTTTTTTTCCTCAACTTTTTAGTCCAAAAAGACAAAAAGTGCACTTATTTAGGACACCTCAAACAACCCCTAAGTCTAATTACCCTTCGGGGCTGATATTGGGTGCTATACTATGACCTGTCTTTGGGCCTTTTCTATGTTGCCATGTATCACACCTAGATTCAGTGGTTGGGCATGACTCTAGTCATTGATCATGTTGCTCTACTTGTAATATTGTAAGAATAAGAGTTTATTTGAGATTCACTTGTGTTCTATAGGTGCTTTGTAAATCATATCCATCGGAGTTCATATCATATTTCCACTATTGCCGATCGTTACGATTTGAAGACAAACCAGATTATTCATATTTGAAGAGGCTTTTTCGAGACTTATTTATTCGAGAAGGTAAATGAATACTACAAATATTCCTTTCACTTAAGTAACAAAATTATTATACAAAGCTAGAAAGCAGTAAATTATTTGTTCAAGTTCTTGATAGAGAATTAGCAATGACTCCTGTAGTTTTGAATGAGGTCCATCCATATATATATACACTGAAGCCTTAAATAACCGCCACCCACTTTGGAAAACATAAGATGATCCTTTGTTCACTATGTTCTGGATATAAAATGCTGGGTGCAAAACTAGATTTCATTTATCTAAGTCGGATAGAGAGGGGGATTTTTAGAGAAAAAAGAAGAAAAAGATTTTTTTGAAAAAAAAGGGCAACAAAACCCCGGGGGGTGGGGGGGGGGGGGGGGGAGGGGTGTGGTGGTGGTGGTGGTGGTGCAGGTGGTGATTGGAGGGGGTCTTAATCACTTCCGCAAGGTTAATTCATATGATATTTAACTTGAACAAGGGAGCCATTGTTTGCACCAAGTTTTGCCAATCTCTGTCGACAGATGGTCCACTTAATCGAGGACACATGGCCAAGTCTGAAGGAATGTCCACCACTTGAAAGTGTGCTCTCTACATGTGGGTCACCTAGAAGTGATGGGGGAAGTTTTTAGCACCAGTCATAGAGTTAGTGGGCATACTTTCAGGAGGAAGCATGAGACAAAACAGGAGCCTTGCTCTGTCGATAGAAGTTTCAAACAGTTGATGGCCATGAAATAAACACAAGAAAAGGGAGATCGACAAATAGAAGTGGAGGTTTAGCATACCTGGAAAGCCTAGAAGGGAGATCGTTGTTTTCGATATCCGTATACTATTTTTGTGGCCCATCTTTGCATGATCCCATACGTCTACACCATAACTGCCACTGTAACTACCCCCTGACTTTGAATCTTCAAGTCCCCTCTGCCAAATATTGACTCTTCCCTATCGACCTTTCTTTTCACCATTGTGGGGCATGTCCCTCATCATTATGAGACAAAAATCGATAGAATATTGTCCACTAAACACAACCACAATCCTTGCAAACTGGGCCACTAAACCACAACACTTGGCCACTCACTGTTACTGCCCCTGACTTTCAATCATCAAACTCTGCCAAATATTGAATTTTCCCTATAATTTAATCAAAATATATTCAATGTCGGTAAACTTGTTAATATTTTGAATAACCTTTTTCTGGATTGTAATGACTTAAACACAATTGTTGTCCTACATTTTACGTAACCAAAATACATAACTTATTTATATTGAAAACAAAATATACATCTCAGGTTTATAATCATAACAATGGAAACTACTTTTTTTTTAAAAAAAAGTTCACTCATATTTTCAGCTAAATTATGATTGGTTATTTTTTAAAAATTCCTCTTTGCACCTTATTTTTCCCACATCCTGCCAACAGCTAATCCATTCAATTGAGGACACATAGCAAGTCCACCTGAAGACAAGTTTTATCAACTAACATTGAATCTTGCTTGCCACCTGACTTACACAGCGGAGCAGTTACTGGCAGTGCTCATGGATTTAGTGGCCAGCCTCCAAGAGGAAACATGAACGAATTGGGAGTCTGTGTATCTGTCGAGGAAAGGCTAAAAGGACTTGGGCACAGGTGGCAACTTCCATTATGTGCACTTCGACAGGTACAAGTGAAGGTTTTATGTGGTTTCAAGACACGGAAATGACCGTGCAGTTACAGAAGTTACACAGAAGCAGTTGCAGAATAGGCAGATCATGGGGTCGTGGGAAATAATAGCTATAAAGGGAAGAATGTTTGCACAGAGAGAGGACATGAACAACAACACAACAACCTACTTTTTATATTATAACTTCTGAGTAGTTTCTTCCCTTCTACTTTCTACTTTGTTACAAACAATACAACGACACAATAACTTACTTTCTATTTTCTACTTTGTTACCATCAGTTCATCGAAAGAAGTCTTCATCCTTTTCAGGCATTCGAACCAATACCGCAATTGCTTGATTTTCTTCTTTAACTTGTCAACTTTAAATTACTGCTTCGTTGCTGTCAATATAGGCCTACCATAATTTTACTAACAATAAACCCATCACTTTCATAGTTAACATGAAATAATTTCACAACTCTTGTTCGTAACTCGTAATTCATATACCAATCGGCATGAAGATAAAGTAACAAGTTCGTTGGGTTACTTTCTCCAAGTAACACCCAAAATTAACTGCCACTTGGATTATATACAAAATGCATGTGCTGAGATGTAATGTTGTAAACCCACATGGACAAAATTCGTATTTTACTCGAAATATAATACTAATTTACCGAAACAAGTCATAACAAATCAATACGAAGCCAAACACATCATTAGTTGCTAAACCACACCGCAAAAAACCCTTCAGTTAGATCCAACCAAATATGGAACAGAAACAAGCAACCCGCAATAGGAATCTTGGAATACAGACATAAGCCAATTTCCAACACAAAACAATACACAGACAACCCATATATATCTCACCTTCAATTAGTTTTCAAAATGACAAGTCACTGCAAACACAAATGACAATATCACTCTTAACAATATGGGAAATTTATAACTCGTGGCCTTGTACATAAGTAACGTTGTGCTATTTCCTGGCATTGTACGTAACCAATTATTTACACGTTACGTACAACAGTCCGTGCAAAATGAAAACTACATACATTATTTACATTTGTTTTAAGGGAATAAGTAGTACTATCTACCTAATAAATTAAGGGAATAAGTAAATCATACAATTTATAAAATTACCTGATTCACCTCATCAATTGTGGTCGAATCATTTTTGCACACTGCTGCTTCAACACTACCGTATTGCCCCACAGGCTGCTTGGAATCAGGAGAAGCATCGAAAAATAGTCGCCGTTGTTTAATGTGCGGTGTACTTGGATCCACCAACCCAGTTTTGCAGCGAACGGGCAATGACTCCGCATTGTACTCACGGTTAGTTATGTGGGTTGTATATGCATCTGAGTTATTACCCACTGTTCGACTAAACCGAACATTAGGACACGTTCGCTTTGTGTGCCCAATGCATTTGCAATTCCCACATTTTCTTGGTCTTCGACAGTTGGACAACGCCCGTCCCGGGTTCCCTTTTGTTTTCACAACATCAGAATCTTCTACTCCAAATTGTCAAGGGAATGAATGTTTCCCTTTGTCTCCATTCCCATCATTCAGATTCCTCTCATATAACTACTTCATCCGGCTCGTCATCGGAAGACATGCATCCCTAGCCTCTTTGAAACCTTCCGTTGATTGTGAGGCATAGAAACACATTTCATTGTAGGAAGAACTCAATATCCCATACCGGGCCGTTTGTGTTGTAGTGCTATTAATTGAGGGTTGAGGCCATTGCTGGCCATCCTTGCTTACAGCCCTTGTCCATCTATGCAGCACACAAGTTGGGGGAATTTGCGTTAAATTTTCAGCTTTCATAACACATATCATGTGGCAGCAAGGTAGCCCCAACGACTCAAACTTCATGCAAGAACATCTCATTGCAGCATCCACTGGACTGTGTGTTACTATCCATGATCTATCCTTCATTTTGTACGTATGAATATAGAAGCATTTCTGACCATCTGGCAAAGGGAACACGTCCTTGACATTCAACTTCCCCTCTTATAAGATTTCATCACGGAACATTCTAAATATATTTCGGGTGAATAGCTCAGCTCCATGTCTCTTTATATCTCGCAATGGAGTAATCAATACCGGAAAAGTGTTATTTGTTTCAGCATCATCTCCAGCCTCGTTATACCTTATCCTTGCAAGTGCCCGATCATAGTGCCTAACAAATTCATATAGCTTCAATTTGTGTTGGAGGAAGGCATTGAAATAAGCATTCATATTCTCCGAGCGTTGAGTGCTCATCATCCCAGCAAAGAAATGTCCACGCATATATGCCTCAACCCACATATGACGCTTCTCATATGTCTCCAACACCCAACTGTTGGTTTGAAGTCCAAATTTTTTGACCATTGTCGTCCAGCCATGCTCAAACTTTGTCTCATCCATTTCCATGTCCATGCACTGCTTGAAAGCATGTGCAAAGCCACTTTTGTGAACATTTGAAACAACATTTTTCCCAAGATGCCAATTACATAATCAATGTCTTGCATCTGGAAATACTCTTTTGATTGCCTCTCGCATCGCCTTATCCCCATCTGTCAGTACAGACACAAGTGCTTTATTGCCTATCTCATCCATAAATGTTTCCAAAACCCATGTGTATGTATCAATTGTTTCATTAGCTAGCAAAACACATGCAAATATCGTGGTCCTAAAGTGGCTAGTCACACCAACCAACATGACAAAGGGTTTCTTGTATGCATTGGTTCTGTAAGTTGAGTCAAATATCGCCTTATCCCCATCTGTCAGTATGGACACAGGTGCTTTATTGCCCATCTCCTCCATAAATGTTTCCAAAACCCATGTGTATGTATCAATTGTCTCATTAGCTAGCAAAACACATGCAAATATCGTGGTCCTAAAGTGGCTAGTCACACCAACCAACATGACAAAGGGTTTCTTGTATGCATTGGTTCTGTAAGTTGAGTCAAATATCAACACATCACCAAACTTTGTGTAGTCGCCTGCGATTTCAAATCTACCCAAAACAAATTTTGTAACTTGTTATCATTACACACATCATACTTGTAAAAAAATAGTGCATCAACATCAAGTTTTGCACATAGGTAAACCAACGCACCCTGCGCATCACCATCCTTAACTTCTGCTCTACATTTGGCTTGAATATGGTTGTGCAGATCCGTACGGATGAAACCAACATTCTCATAAGACCTGGATTGATTTACTATATAGTCCATGATTCGGCTAGTCTTCACACCGACGTTGCGCATAGCCATTGCTTGAGCTTTGTCAGCACTATTTAAACTGCGATGTGACCTCAGATACATCACACAGTGTTGTTCCACCAATTCATGGTTGTGGTCTGCGACGAAGTGAGTCACAACATACTTTCCCCCTTCACCAGCATCTGCATCGTACCGTATGCGAAATTGGGCTTTGCAACCTACTCTTGTTAGTGCCTTGGGAGCTCTACTCTTCTCAGCAACACAGTCCAAGTATTTTGGTAATCTCTGACCTTCCCTTGAACACAACCACAGCCTACTAATAACCTTTCCCTCTTTATTTGTGTTAAATTCGGATTTTCATATACTAAATCCCTTGGCTTTAGCATACGCATTGTAGAAAGCTTCTCCATCTTCGACCGAATCAAATTTTTGTTCCAGAATAGCACGTTCAACATCACCAACCATGTCATTGCAATGAGCATCGTCAACCATTTCTTTTTTCACATCAGCTCCGCCATCTTCAACGTTCATGCTGGTTGTTTTTTCATTGCTTGGACCAACTTCGCAACCATGATAAGGTTCCGCCCGACTTTCATTCATCAAACGAATGTCATCTGCTTCATTTGGAATGTCATAATCACCACCTTCCCTTTTAACTTCCGCTGGGGCCATACTGCACATGACATTAGTGCAAACAATTACTTTATGACCGAAAAATGTTAACACAAATACAAACATGACATTTTCACACGGTTTAGTTGTTTGTGCAAACACAAACACTCGCTTCAGAGAGAGAAAGGTTAGTTGCCAATGGAGGGGTTTCCGTTTGAGCGAAGCGTAGAGCGGTTGAAGTTAGAATGGGGGTTTAGTTGAGGGAAAATAGCTGAAGTGAAGAGGCCAGAGAGAGAGGGGGAGACAGCTCCATACCTCATATCTAGTTGGAGAGAACTGCTTCACTTCAGCAATGGAACCAACACAGCCTTGTAGTTCCGTTGTTGTTGGAAATCGCTCGTTATACTGTTCCCTACAGAGCTTCGTCAATGGAACCAACCCAGCACGGGCTTCTCGTTGTTAATGGAAATCAAGGGTTACACTGACTCAACCTTACACAGAGAGGAGAACAGAGAGAGATAGAGAAGAAATACAGAGAGTGAGTGTGATGCAATCATGCAAATGACAGCATTAACCGGTTGCCCTGGTTTTAACTTTTTCACGATTAAACAATTCAATGGTCTTGATCAATTATTGTAATCTAACGGCTAACAATTGGGCTGCATATGGTGTGCAACCTTAAGAGGGTTGCACACTTAAACAGCTCCCTAGTTATTTAGTTAAATGATAGCAAGTTCGTTATACCAAAACTTCTATGCTTTCCTTATATGCATGGAGATTTCCTTCTTGGAAATAATTTTATATATAAATATCTTCAAATGCAAATATAGGAAAAAGTTATTTCATTAAGCATAAACAATGTCTTAATTCATATTCCCTTATTAGAACAATATAAATATATTTATGATAAAGAGCTTGTACCCATTCCGCGTGGTGATTTAACTCCCATCATCAAAACTATTGATGAATCACATTGGATTTATAAAATTCTGGAAGAAAATTTTAGCAAACATCCATTAAAACTATGGCAACATAGTCCGTGTTATTGTAGTTTGAAATTAAAAGATCCTAATGTTATCATTAGAGTAAGGCCAATGATTTATACTAAACAAGACATAAATGAATTTGGTATTCAACTCCAGGAACTTTTAGATAAAAAGTTAATTGAAGAAACTAGAACCCTCACTCTAGTCCAGCTTTTATGGTAAGAAATCATACTGAAATTAAAAGTGGAAAAGCCCGAATGATAGTTAACTATAAATGGCTAAATGAAAATTTAGAATTTGATGAATATTTTATTCCACAAAAAAATGTTTTGATTAACTTAACTAAAAGATCAAAAATCTTTAGCAAAATTTGATTGTAAGAGTGGATTTTGGCAAATTAAATTGACTGAAGAGTCAAAAAAAATTGACAGCTTTCATTACACCTAGAGGACATTACCACTGGAATGTTATGCCTTTTGGATTAAATATAGCACCACAAGTATTTCAACAGTGGATAGATACAATTTTTAAAGATATTAAAGATTGTTATGTAGTATATATTGATGATATACTTATCTTTTCTAAAACTAAGGAGGAGCATAAGAAACACTTAAAATTACTTTGTGAAAAATTCTAAAAACATGGAATTATTTTATCACCAAAAAAGATTGAACTAGAAAAAAAATCAATTGAATTTTTGGGAATAATTCTAGACCAGAAAGGTTTAAAATAACAAGATCATATTTTGTCCAATGTACGAGATTTTCCTGATACTCTTGAAAATATAACACAATTACAGAGTTTATTAGGAATTTTAAATTATGGATGAAATTTTATCAAAAATATTTCAAAAATAGAAATTCCTTAATTAACCAAATTAAGAAAAAAAATGTTATTTTTTAGTGGACAGTAGAAGATGTTGCTTTAATTAAACAAATTAAAAAAAATGTTAAAACTTTACCAGATATTTATCTTCCTAAAACAGGCAATAAATTAATTTTAGAAATAGATGCCTCAGAAGCATGCTGGGGATGTGTTCAGCAATACCAAGTAACTTATGGCATGATAAAGAAATGCCTTTATCAGAAAATGAGATTAAACTAAGAAAAAAATTCAATACCCATAAAATTACAAAAAGAAGAATTAATTTGTGGATATAATTTTAGAACATTTAAAGCAAATGAACAGAAATATATATTTTTGAAAAAGAATTACTTGCAATAAAATTAGTAATAAAAATTTTTCATATTTATTTAGCCCTAGAAAATTTTATTGTACGCACTGATAATAAGGCAATAAGAGATTTCTTTATCAATAAAAAACCTATTGAGTAAGGAAGAAGATTAGCCTGGTATAATAAAATTTCTGAATATACTTTTGAGGTAGAACATCTTAAAGGTACTAACAATTTTTTTGTAGATTTTCTTAGTAGAAATTGTTTTAGAAAATTAAATTACTAAACAAGTAATTTTAATTTTTGCAGAAGACCTCTAGACCAAGAAGAAAAAAATGGACAAGGGTAAAAAACCCGCTCAAGGAGATTAGGTGACAATTGCTAAACAAGCAATTCCCAAACAAGAAAAAGTTTATATTGTGTTTGCAAGAAGACAACCTGGAATTTACACAGAATGGAATGATTACAAGACGCAAGGTTGAGGATTTTTAGGAGCAAGCTATAAATCCTATGATAGCATGACCAAAGTAAAAAAAAAAAAAAAAAACTTTTTACAGTGCACCAGCTATGCCTATTTATCAAAATAATTTTTGTCTAATGAGAACTAATCCAATTCCAACTAATATTCAGACATCTAAACCAAATGAATTTGAGATGAATTTGAAATAAAATATTTTTTCAACCCTGGTATATCCAGAGAAATTTATACAGAACTCAATGGAGTTTGAAAAACTCACATTGTAGATAACAAAGTGAAATTTTGAAAACACATGGGAGTTCTGGCCAACAAATTAGCTGAGCAAATAGCTAAATTAAAATATTTGCAAAATCTTTGTTTTAATATCCCTAAACAAATGAATTGGAATGAAGATTTTAATTTTGAAAAAATATACAATTTTTTTCAGCTATCAGACCTCATATGTCGCGACCCAAACCCGCCCCTAAGGGTTTAGTATCGTAACCGGCCAGTAATCCGTGATTATCAAAGGCCTGCTTAACAGTGATGACAATAATACAATATAAAGGGGCTAGCAGAAGCCAATTAGTAATAAAAAGATGTCCAATGAGCTGTGAAAACCTGAATGAGAAAATACTTCCATTGACAAAACCACATTAATAACCATATATATATATATATGTATAAACATCTCAGATACACATAGCATACAGGTTAGGGACCTATTCCCTTCACCATTAATGTATAGTCAAGTCTTAAACATTCATTACATAGCGGAGACAAAACGGTGAATCTAAAACACCCCAAAAATAGCCTTGGCTCGAGTAGACTCGGAACCTCAAAGTGAGGCACAATGGTTGGCTTGACAAAACATGAGCTTAATTCAACGCTTCTAGCTTTGGTCCGGTGCCTGGCCACCTACATACATATATATAAACAGTGAGTTAAAGCCCAGTGAATAACAAATGTGTAAAGAGGTTAAGAATGAATGTCCTTTCAGTAATTGAAACAGTCATTTGCATCATTAAATTGGTTATTCAATCAGTGACTCATATTTCAAGTCATATCAGTCATTTAGGAATCATAGCTGTCATACGTGGTACATCCAATAGCAGAACAGTACAGTAGGTCTTAATAGACAGAACAGTCAACTGGTGGCCATCAAAACAGTAAACAGTAGTAGTTCCAAACATTGGAACTGACAGAGATCTCTATAACAGTAGTAGTAACAGTAACAGTAATAGTAGCAGTAACAGTCAATTGCTATGGATGCCACGAGTACAGTTCGTAAAATAGGACAAGCATTCATTTAGTAAACAATATCATTTCAGAAAGCAGTACAATTAATCATTCAGAAAATAATTGTAATTGAACATAGCTTTACAACATTGTTACTCACAGATTTCTAGGCTATAGGCAGGCTAATCAGCGTCCTTGGGTGCCAAACCTACACAGTCACAGAACGAACGCACACTAAATTACACACTCGGGATTAATAACTTAGCCTTTGCTCGCTTTGGTGTGGTTCTATAACATTATCCTCATTATGATGCCTTAAACATGGCCTAGGAATGCCTAGGATAGAATAAGGATGCAAAAATGTACTTAAAAACATTGTTCAAAACTTGTTGAAAACAGGGGTCTCACTCAAGCGTAGACTCCTTCGCTCGAGCGAGCTTTCCGAATGAGAGAGGTTGCTCAAGCGTAGACTCCCTCGCTTGAGCGATCTGCAAAAATGTGGAAAGTACTGGTTGCTAAAATTCTCTACTCAATGCTCGCTCGAGCGTGAGACACAGTTCTTTGCTCGAGCGTAGGTCTCGTCGCTCGAGCATGCATTTCCACACGCAAAAACCTGAGAGCTTGCAATTTACGCTCAAGCCAGCATTCCGTCGCTCGAGCGAAATTCTAAAAACAAAGGTGGTCGCTCGAGCATGGAATCCTTCGCTCGAGCGAGGAAGCCAAATTCTGGGTTTTCCAGATTTGCTCCCAAGCTTCAAACCATGAATCAAACATGCCAAAACTCATTCTTTTGGGCCAAATTTCTGGAAAATACTTAGAAACTCATAACACAACATGTTTTGAAGATCATTACATAAAATCAAAGCCCAAAGGTATGCCAATTGAACACAATTTCAATGTAAGTTTTATGAACAATGCAAGAACACAACATGCACGAAGTTTCTTGATCTTGAGCTTCTCAAACCATGATCATGTGCAACATTCAACTCAAAACATGGTGAATTCTTGGATTTTAACTATGATAAGAACATGCATGTGAGGATTTCATAAAAATAAACTTCAAAACTCCATGGTATGGACATGCATGCATGAATTAACTTAGCTCCCTTGAATTCAAGCTCAATTCTCCCATTAATTCACCTATTTATTTTATATGCAAGTCCTAGATGGCTCAATTACAAGATTAAAGGTTGAGCTCTTACCTAGGCTTCTCAATCAAACTTCACTTAAGCCAAATTGTTGAGTTATGTGGACAAGTCTTCAAAAATTTCTCCAATTGTTCTAAATTTCAAGCAAAGTTTCTTGTTGATTTCAATTTCTCCCAAGTCTCTCCCTCTCTCACATTTTTGCAATGCGATGGATGAAGAATGATGTGTCAAATATGTGAATTAAGAGCAAAACAATGGTTTTGAAGGTGACCCACTCAATGGCAAACATGTAGATAACTTACATCCAACCAATTTAGCATCATATATTTTAATTTAATCATTCCAAATCGAATTTTAATTAAACCTACCATAAAATTCTATAATTCCTAATTAGCATATAAATCAAGTCAATTTCCGAATCGGTTGCCGATAACGCTTTCAATTCGCAATTTGAAATCAAAACAAGAACAGATCGTTCTGCATCAAATAGATAGAAATGTAATCTAAATAACACACTCACATAATCAATTTAGGTTTCCGTCTTAATCAGTTACTTATCATGCTAAATCATGAATTAACGCTAATCAGAGGTGAGGGTTGTCACATCATATCAGATGAGTTTTCTGACCTAGTTTTTGAACAAATAAAAAGAATTTATCTTTTTGAAAAAGCAAGAACTTTGCTTCCAAAAGAAATTTTTATGATAATTAAAAGTCGAGGTGAGGATCATCATGAAAAGATTAGACAAATCTTAGAACGATCCTATGATAAATTAAATTTTAAAGATGGAATTCCCAAAATAACCATTCTGGCAAACTATGACATGTGGTTTTTTGAAGACATAGATTGAGAAATAACTAATCAAGTTATTTTCTAAATTTTAGATCCAATCCAATGGATAGAATATCCGATGATCATAAAAACAATGCTCTCATAGGTAGTAGAAGGCTTCTGATGGAGTAAATATTTTACTTTCTGGATCTCCAGCACTATTGGTTAGCGGGAACGAGAACATTTTTTTCCAACTATACCAGATTTGGTATCTCAAAGAAATTGAAGATGATTATTTGGATGAAGATCGCTAAAGAGAGCAATTGGAAAATATTCAAAAACTTTCTTTGACAAAATATTGGATAAACAGTCTAATATTTGTTTCACAAGCAGCGTCCAATATCCATGGCTCAGCAAAATTGTCATTTTGGTCACAAAAGGTAGAATACTATTTGTAACTCATTTTCCCATAACATATCAAAGGTCTCCTACACAAATTAATGAGGCTCTTGACATGTTATTAAATTTCAAAAAGAGAAATAATTTGGATCTTCCGTTGGAGCTAGCCATGACCGCGGATGATGTAGAACATTTTTGGAATGAGCAATACAACCAAGATCCTGATTTCCCTCCATCAGAGATTGATGAAGAGTATCACAATTTCATCAATAGGATGGAAGCATAGTGAACCCCACTATCACATGTAGCTGTCTCCTAATTGACTCTAACCTTATCCAGGATACGTAGAGCAACCTGCATTATTAGGCGGAAAGTGGTCAGACAAATCCTTTCAGCCGACGCTACACGACAAATAAGATCAACCAAATCTTATCTATATCCATCTATCTCTTTGAACAACGGGGAGGCCAGACAGTGTATATAATTGTAGTTTGTCAGAATATGACAAATAATTGTAATTTTTCCTTTAGACTTTTTTGTCTCTTTGTGTTTATTTTTTGTGAAATTTTGTCCAAGCCCATGCCTAGGCTTATAGACTTTGGTAGAAATGTGCAAAATTTTGGCCGTATTGGTGTGCTAATTTTCTACAATGTAATAATGTTAGATAGACTAAGATGACTTTATGGTTTTGTTTATAGAATACATGTATTCTATAAATTGAATTTTAAGCCAACATAATAGACAGAAAATTCTCTCAATCCTTTTGTTTCCTACTGCAGTTCTAACTTCTCTTAACTCTATAACTCCATCATACATAATTCCATATCCTTTTTTGTTTCTGTTAACAGAATGTGCAAATGGACCTTTATGCCTTTGTCTTCTTCTTCTTCTTTCTTTCAATTAAACCTGCAAATATATATATGCATTTATTTTCTTGGGCTAAACCTCTAAATTCATATATATGTATATATATATATACACTACTACAAAAACAGATAAAGATCATACTCTTTTTTTTTGTGTGTAATCTATGTTATTTAATCACACTTTTTAAGTTTTGTCAAAGTGTGATCTTTGTGAGTGTGATTAAAAATGGTCATTTTTAATCACACGTTTTAAGTGTGATTAATAACATTTAGATCACATCTTTTAAGTGTGATTAAAAACTAATAAAACCTGTGAAAATAAACATTTAGATCACATCTTCTAAGTGTGATTAATAACATTTAGATCACATCTTTTAAGTGTGATTAATAACATTAAGATCACATTTTTAAGCGTGATTAATTACTAATAAAACCTGTGATAATAAATATTTAGATCACAGAATTTAAGTGTGATTAATATCTAATAAAACATGTGATTAATAATGAGATAAGATCACATGTTATATGCATTTCTCATCACAGTTAATGTATGTGATAAAAAAAAAGATTCGACATATTTGAAGAATAATCAATATTATTTTTGTACACGCATTTCAAGAATTTGATACACACTATATACTACACTTTGAATCCCAACTACATATTGAATGGAATAACGTCATATATTTCATAAATGAAATTTAAATATATTCAAAAGTATATATAAAGGAATTAAATAAAAAAATTTAAACTGTGCTTACATATATTAAAAAATGAAAAAACTTGAAAAACTAAGTTCTTGAATTCTTTGACCATATTTTGCATCTCTTCAAGAAATTTCTGACCTGCAAAATAAAACCACAAATTAATTCAGAAACCACTAGAAGCATATGAATAAACTAATTATTTGTAGAGATTGTTCTAGTCTTACAAAGGATAAAGTCCGACTGATCACACCCCTTCAAATGTCTTAACATTAAATACCTCTAGCATGACATGAAGCATATAAAAACAAAATGTCACTGTACCCACAGAAATTGCAAGTTCAACAGAAATTTTACTATAACCAACAACTTAGTTTAAGAGGCTCGATCTTTCTCAAATATTTAATTTTCTTCAAAGGAAATGCAATTAAATGTTGATTGTGCAAATACCTTGAGTGCATTTTAGATATCTGCGACCATTCTTCATCATCTTCTCCATTTGAGCTCCTAGAAACTTTTGAACGCTTGGGAGGTAGGCCAAAGTTACCTTAGAAAAAAAGAAAAACAACTCAACTCCTTGGGCATACACATACTAGTAATTGCACATTTGTAAAAACTGTTCTAGATACCATCATATACAAAGTCACATAGAGATATAATCCCAAAGTATAAATTGGGGGGTTCAAAATTCTCATATTGACAATCTTGTATATCATAGAGAGTACTACCTAACAGTTTATTCATGATAAACAGAGTCTTCAAGAAAAATTTAAATGATACACTTTCATAACTTTATTGCTCAAAGCAAGAGGAGGTGTATGGACTTTTTTGCTCAGGTCTGCTATTGAATATGATATAGCATTTATTAGAGGTGTATGGACTTTCTTGGGAACAATGGGTTTCCTTGAGAAATCATCTTCATCAAATGATTTGTGACGATCAATAGGTGGAGGTCTTAGGTTTATTGCGGCTGAAGTTTCAAATGTTTTTGTGATGACTGCAGGTGGAGTTTGAATCGCTGCAAAAATGATGCCATGAGTTATAATTAAATACAGTGCTCAAGTAGTTTCAAACAAATGGAAATACAAGTAACATTGTGTTTTAATAAGACCTACAGAAATTTAGCCCCTTCTATAGTTTTAGCTTAGCTTATGTACATGGTATAAAGAAAATTATTAGGCTTAAGCCACTCAGCAGTGGGCATTCATAAGTAAAAAAACTAATATCTTAGTCAGAGTTTCATCACTAAACATTTCTTTTAAGATAACTGGGTGTACCTGAGTTCAAAGAAAGGTTTTGATCAATCTAAATTGAAATACATCAAGGGGACTAGACCATGGAGGCCTGCATCTAATGCGTACTACTGAATCATGGATTTGTGATCCTTGACTCTACAGATTACAGCTAGAATTTTGATACAATATTTGGAGAAAAAAAATTCCCTTTCTATTAAGTATCATGTCTAAGGAAATGTATTTTCAAAAGCCACAACTTAGCAAAAAAACAAACAATGTAAATAATCCCTATTTGTGTTTCAGGGGTCAACCACATGAACCCTGTTTAACAGTGATATCAAAGAAGTTGCAAACACCGAGAACCCACAACAGGACAGTAATGATCTTTAACATGGATAGGAAGAGATCGCGAAAAGCTTTCGTCTGTTCACCTATCATAAACAAAAGGAAAGGACCCCAAAAATAGCAATGCAAGGGGAAGCTCAATGATGTAGGCCGAAAGGTATCACATTGAGGCCACTTAAATTACATTTTTAGTCTTTAAATTTTGTTTATTTGGTGGAGATGATGTGTTTCGTGCACTTGTACAAATTTGGCAGGAAATATGAAAATTCAATCAAAAAGGGCGTGAAAGCGGATCCTCTGTGTGAAAAGTGAAGAATCTGAGCCAGCCAGACCATCGCACGTGCGGCCAAGCTTCACCGCACGTGCGGCCCACCTAGGGACGCGTGCACAAAATTTTTGGTCTGTTTTGTTGAGAATAAAAGAAAGAAAAATAGCCAAACCTAGGGTTCAAAAATTAATTCAGAGAAAATGGAGGCTAGGGTTCTAAAGAGGTGATTTTCTCCTAAAGTTTGACACACACTTCCACAGGGGTTTCTTCTTCATCTTCTTCCTCTTCCCACTCCGCCATGAGTGGCTAGTCGTCTTTTCTAGGGTTTTGATGAAACCGTAGCCATGTAATAGGATTTTTCATAAGCTTTAATTGTGAATTAGTTTGACTGGATGTATGGATGATTTATAAGTTTTTAATAATTGTTTCTTTCATCTCTTCAAGCATTTTACTCTCTGTGATTGTTTAATGTTTTCCATACATTAGTTTTCTTTGTGTTTGCATTCAAAATACGAGATGAGTCATGCTATGAGAGACGGGTCATTTTGCTACCATAGTTTAGAGCAAACGCCTCGTACTACTCGAGATGATTCATACTTGTACGTTGAATGCGATAACTCTCTTAACCAATATTTCAAACTTGTAGTTGTGAAATATTGGGTAATTCAAACCGGATTGTGATTGATGGCCGATGTTAAATCTCATTCATGTGGTTAGTGGTGAATTCTCTGCCCTAGGATTTTTTCAAAAAATTAATCTCAAACCCTAATTTTAATTGTCAATATAATTCTTCAATTTCATTTAATTGTTGTGTAGTTATAAAATCAATCTTATATTTTTAATCAAAATTAATTTAGGAATTTAGCGATTGAATTAATCTAATTTCACATTTGTCCCTGTGGATCGATACCTAGACTTGTCATTATTCTAAAAAAATTTGGTATAGTTTAGTGATTTATTTTTTGTGTGTTCAACGACTCATTAAATTTTGGCGCCGTTGCCGGGGATTTTTGGCGAAATTAATTAATTTAAAGTTATATTCTTATTTTAATTTTTAGTTTAGGATTTTATGCTTTCACGTTGCTAAGTGTGCAGAGCGTTTGAAAGTGGAAACTATCACTAAAGTGCAAGTGGAGCGCAACCGAGCTTAAAAAAAAAAAAAAAAAAAAAATCGCAGCACTAAAGTGCTAAAAAGAAAGACAAAGCTCAATTAGAGATTGGAGACAACGTCTACACGTTAAGCACCCGCAAGATGAGTAAAGCGTTTTCGTTAAACCGTTGTGAGTATTGCTCTCTTTGGTATTTTTCTTTCGTAACTTAGTGCACAGAGTCAGAACTTTTTGTGTGTGTGAGTAGTGTATGCACGGGCACCCTTCTTGTCGCCCTGAATTGTGGAGTTTGGACTTTGAACTAGAAAGGACTCTTGGGAGACTTAGAGCCTCTGCCCGTGTTCCTAGACTTGAATATTCATATTCATACATTGAGCCATTAGAGATGGAAAATCCAAATGTCCCGAATGTGCCCAAACGGACCCTTAAGGATT
Organism: Camellia sinensis; assembly: GCF_004153795.1. Lineage (NCBI taxonomy): Eukaryota > Viridiplantae > Streptophyta > Magnoliopsida > Ericales > Theaceae > Camellia > Camellia sinensis. Next base: position 1,530,431 of record NW_021027068.1, read on the forward strand.
ATTTCACACCCACTGCATATATATCACCATCATACATCCAATTACCCAACACCACTGCTGCTTATTATGAGATTAAGTCCAGCACCATACAAATGCTCCCATCATTCTATGGACTAGCTCATGATGATCCATACAAACATTTGAATGAATTTCTGAAAATTTGCTCAACAGTGAGGATCCAGAATTTCACAAATAAGGCCTTAATGTTGCGATTGTTTCCATTATCATTAAAGGATAAAGCCAAACATTGGTTGAATTCCTTATCTGCTAATTCAATCACAACTTGGGACCAGTTACAGCAACGGTTCTTGGAGAAGTACTTTCCTATAGGTAAAACCAACCAACTTAGGCGAGCCATCACCAATTTTGCTCAAATGGATAGCAAGCAATTCTATGAGACGTGGGAAAGACTTGGGAAAGACTTCGAGACCTTCTCCAGCAGTGTCCCCACCACCAAGTGCCTGATTGGCAATTTGTTCAAACATTTTATTATGGCTTAACTAAGCCACACCGCCAAATAGTGGATTCATCCCGTGGCGGGACATTTATGTCCAAAAAATGATGCCGAGGCATGGCAATTATTTGAGAACCTAAGTGATAATTCCCTTCACCATGCCTCCGTAGCTCGGCAAGTCCGGCAACCAGTAGTTGGAGCCCCGAAAAGAGAGGGCATTTATGAGGTCGGGCAAAACCTAGAGTTAGCCCAACAAGAAGAGGCATTGTCCCACAAAATGGACCAATTATTAGCTGCGGGACATGCCCCTACCCAGCAAGATTAGCCTCAATTTCATGAGGCATGTGTTATTTATGCGAGCCCTGCTCATGACTTGAATGAGTGCCCTTCGGCATCACAATTTTCGGAGTTAGTCCAAGAGCATGTGAATGCGGCTCAAGGATTCTCCAACCCGAGTAATGACCCATACTCCAACACATACAATCTGGGATGGAGAAATCACCCTAATTTTTTATGGAGACCCCTTTCACAAGGTACTTCTTACAATCCTCCACCACCAATGCAGAATTTTAATAATTTTTCCAACCAATCGTCTTACCGACCACCACAACTGCACCGACAACCACAACCCCCGCCTACTCCTTAGGGCAACTCTGCCTTCGAGACTCAGGTGTTAGAAGTTCTCTCAGAACTTAAGGGGTTAGCATCGGTATTTACTCTCATACTCACTGTATTGCTAAGCTAGAGGCCCAATTAGGTCAAATGGCTAACAACATGAATAAAAGAGAGAAGAGAAAATTACCGAGTCAAACTGTGGCCAACCTTAAGGGACAATACAGGGCTGAGAGTTCGGGTGGGAATGGAAAGCACCATGAGCAGGTGTAAGCGGTGATTACTTTGAGAAGTGAGAGGGAGCTAGAGCCTCAATCAGTTGCGTCTAATGCAACTAGAGCTAAGAAGGGTGACCATGGTGGTTCACCCAATGAGAGCAAGGGTGAGGGGGAAACACTTAAGAAGGATGACTTAGTCCCTAGCACTTCACATGAGCCCAAGGCACCATATGTGCCTAAGGCACCCTTTCCCTAATGCCTTGATATACCGTCCCCTTTTAATAAGAAGACGGCATCCATGGAAGCAATGATGAAGGTTTTTAAACAAGTAAAAATCAATCTCCCCCTGTTGGAGGCGATTAAGCAAGTGCCCTCATATGCGAAATCTCTGAAGTACCTTTGTACGCAAAAGCGTAAATCTAGGACACATGTGTCCCAAAAGGTCATACTTACGAAGCAAGTAAGCTCCATCTTGTTGAATGACACACCCTCTAAGCTTAAAGACCAGGGTGCCCCAACCATTGCATGCATTATAGGGGACCATTTCATTGATAGGACCTTATTAGATTTAGGGGCTAGTGTCAATTTGTTGCCGTACTCTGTTTACGAGGAATTTGAGCTTGGTGAGTTGAAGCCCACTGCTGTCACTCTCCAGTTGACTGACCGGTCCCTTAAAATGCCACGTGGCATGATTGAGGATGCGCTAGTGAAGGTCGACAGGTTTTACTTTCCTGTTGACTTTTTGGTTTTAGATATGGAACCGGTAGCCAGTCTAGGAAACAAATCCCATTGATCTTAGGTCGACCTTTTTTGGCTACGGCCAATGCATGCATTAATTGTTGGACCGGGGTTATGGAAGTTTCATTTGGTAACATGCAAGTGAAACTTAATGTTTTCCAAGCATCCTAACAATCTCATGAGAGAAAGGAGTGCTTATTTGTGGATGTTGTGGATGAGATTGTGGAGGAAGCTTTACCCTCCATTCTTGTAGAGGACCCTCTAGAGGCTTGTCTAGCTCATTTTGGGTTTCAGAATTTAGATATTGACGGGTCGGTTGAGGAGGTAAAGGCTTTACTTAATGCTTCTTCTACACCAGGTTTTCCTCTGTGGAAAGCCCGGTTTGAGTCACTTCCTCTTCTATCGAAGGAGCCCTCCATACCATCTTTAGTCACACCACCTACACTTGAGTTGAAGCCACTCCCGGCCACACTCAAGTATGCATTTTTAGGGCCCCAGGATACTTTACCAGTCATCATTGCATCTGACTTGACTGCAAAGCAAGAGAGTCAGTTAATGAGTGTTCTTGTGGCACATCGGAGTGTTATAGGGTGGTCGTTAGCTGATTTGAGAGGGATAGATCCCTCTGTATGCATGCATTATATACATCTTGAGGAGGACACCAAACCTTCTCGTGAAATGCAACGGAGGCTTAATCTTAATATGAAAGAGGTGGTAAAAAATGAAGTATTGAAACTATTAGATGCGGGTATTATATACCTCATCTCGGATAGCAAGTGAGTGAGTCCCACACAAGTGGTGCCCAAGAAATTGGGCATCACTGTTGTTGAGAATGAGCGAGGAGAGTTGGTCCCTACACAAACCACCACTGGGTAGTGAGTGTGCATTGATTATAGGAGATTGAGTTCCATGACTAGAAAGGACCATTTTCCTCTGCGATTTATTGAACAAATTCTTGAGAGGTTAGCGAGGCAGGGGTTCTATTGTTTTCTTGATGGCTACTCAGGGTATAATCAAGTCCCGATGTACCCTGCTGACTAGGAAAAGACCACATTCACTTCCCCTTTTAGTACTTTTGCTTATAGGTGCATGCCTTTTGGGCTATGTAATGCGCCGACGACTTTTCAATGGTGTATGATGGCTATTTTCTCTACATGGTAAAGAAATTTTTAGAGGTCTTCATGGATGACTTCTCCGTATTTGGGCCGTCTCTTGAGGAATGTCTCCAAAACTTAACTAAAGTCCTTATTCGTTGTGTGGAGACAAATCTAATTTTGAGTTAGGAGAAGAGTCATTTTATGGTTCGCGAGGAGATAGTGTTGGGACATATTGTATCCCTTCGAGGTATAGAGGTTGACAAAGCTAAGGTTGACCTCGTTGCAGGTTTTCCTCCACCAAACTCTGTGCGTCAAGTTAGGTCTTTCCTAGGCCACGCAAGTTTTTACCATCGATTCATCAAAGATTTTAGTAAAATATCCCGTCCTTTGTGTAGTTTACTTGCTAAGGACGCACCTTTTGTCTTTGATGAGGCTTGTCTTAAAGCCTTTGAAATGTTGTGAGCGGCCCTTTCTACTGCCCCTATCATGCAATCTCCTGAGTGGTCCCTTCTTTTCGAAATCATGTGCGATATATCTGATTATGCCCTCGACGCCGCCTTGGGCCAAAGGGTGAATAAAGTTCCCTATGTCATATCCTATGCTAGTCATACTCTTTTTGATGCTCAATTGAATTACACTACCACCGAGAAAAAGTTACTAGCTGTGGTCTTTGCCCTAGATAAATTTCGGTCCTATCTCCTAGGTTCCAAGGTCATCGTTTTCACTGATCATACTGCTTTGTGGTATTTACTATCGAAGAAAAAGACGAAACCTAGATTGATTAGGTGGATTTTACTCCTTTAGGAGTTCGACCTAGAAATCCGGGACAAGAAGGGATCCAAGAATGTAGTTGCGGATCATCTATCCCGCATCTTTATTGAGCACACAAGTGATCCCTTAGCCTTGCATGACTCGTTTCCGGACGAGCAACTTCTTGCGGTTTCACACTTGACCCTCCTGTGGTTTGCTCATATAGTAAATTACTTGGCAGTTGGTCAAATTCCAAAAACTTGGTCTAAGCAAGACAAAGACTGATTTTTTTCACAAGCCAAGCAGTATTTCTGAGAAGACCCCGAATTGTTTAAGTATTGTCCGGATCAAGTGATTCGACGTTGTGTGCCTGAGAGTGAAACCCATAGCATTCTCACCTTTTTTTCACTCTCATGCATGTGGCGGCCATTTCAGTGGGCAGAAAATGACCGCCAAGGTTTTACAATGTGGGTTCTACAAGCCCCCTATCTTCAAAGATGCCCATAACTTTTGTAGAGCTTGCGAGGGTTGTCAACGTATGGGCTTTATGTCACTGCAATATATGATGCCAATGGCCCCTATTTTAATTGTTGAGATTTTTTATGTTTGGGGCATTGACTTTATGGGTCCCTTTCCACCATCTTTTGGCTTTGAATACATTTTGGTGGCTATGGACTATGTTTCCAAGTGGGTAGAGGCAATGGCAACCAGAACGAATGATCATAAGGTTCTGGTTAAATTCCTCTATGAGACCATTTTTTGTCGTTTTGGGTTCCCACGTGCCATAATTAGTGACGGTGGCAAACATTTTTGTAACCGATTCTTCAAGGCGTTGGTGCGCAAATATATGATCACTGACAAAGTTGGCACTCCCTACCATCCCCAAACTAGTGGTCAGGTAGAGGTTTCTAATGGGGAGGTTAAACACATCCTCGAGAAAACTGTGAGGCCCGATAGAAGAGACTGGTCCACTAGGTTGGTAGATGCTCTTTGGGCCTATCGCACTACATATAAGACACCCATCAGGATGTCTCCATATAGGATTGTGTTTGGAAAATTGTGTCATCTCCCTGTTGAATTAGAACACCGGGCTTTGTGGGCCATTAGGAAATTCAATTTTGATATGGCCAAAGCCGGTGACCATCAAAAACTTTAATCAATGAGTTAGAGGAGCTCCGCAATGATGCGTATGAGAGTTCTAAAATTTACAAGGCTAGAACTAAGGCATTTCATGATAAACATATTTGTCGTAAGTTCTTCGAGCCTCACCAAAAAGTGTGGCTATTCAATGCCAAATTGCGGTTATTCCCAGGTAAACTCCAGTCTCGATGGGATGGCCCATATGAGGTTATAGAAGTCTTTCCGCATGGGGCGGTTGAAATTAAAAATCCACAAGATGGTAAGACCTTTAAGGTCAATGGCCAAACAATGAAACATTATGTGGATGGTAATGAAAAAGGGGAGATGATTGAGGTTGTCCATTTGACGGACCCAATATATCTTCCATAGTGATTACTTTGAGTCTAGGAGACTGTAATTCCTTTAAAGGTGTAATTCTTTTGTGTTAGTCGTGCCCGAACGGCATCTGACGGTCTAGTATAGCCACCTAACTGTGTTTGTAGTGAGTTCCTAAGAGACCAACTGAGACAGTGGAAACTAGAGTCCGAATGGCAAAGTCTAGAACACAAAGGTTTGAAATTTCCGAGACTATAGTCTGGTTTAAATACCCAGGGGTGTGGAGATTGCTTCAAAACCACCCCGGCTTGAACTCTGTATGGCAGCCCCATAGGTCGAGTTAGATTTATGCATCTTGATTCTGGATACCGAATCAACCTAGTCTGTCATCCTGTTGGAGAATAGAGAAAGTTACACACACTGTTAGGGAGAAAAGTAGTACCCGTGTTTTTTGCGTGAAGATTATACCCTAGTTAGGCATTCCGATATTTTCTAAAGTGCTATATTTATTTCAGATGTCAAATGACGGTAGAAATGGTTTAGCATGATTTGGGTTGTACTTGTTTTTTAATTTCTTTTCTTTAATCTTTTAAAAAAATATATCTATATATATTTATAATAAGCAAAAAAAAAATTTGTTGTACTTGGTTTTAAAAAAAATGTTGTACTTGGTCAATTTAAAAAAAAAAAAATTGGAATGCTTGTGCGGCCCTATTTGGCGCACGAGCAGAACCACTAAACAGACCACACGAACGGATGGACTGGGCGCACAAGCGACCCAAGCCCAATTGGGAACTGTTTTCATGCCGCAGGAGCGGCCCACCTTCGCTGCAGGAGTGACCCAAATTGAGTGCTCGTGCAGCCCCATTTGGTGCACGAGCGACCCAGATTTAAAAAAAAAAAAAAAAAAAGAAAAGAGCCTCCACGAGCGAATGGACTGGGCGCACGAGCGGCTCAACCTAAAAAGCCTATTGCTTTCACGCCGCAGGAGCGGCCCAATCCAGTCGCTGGAGTAACCAAAAATAGGCTCCCGTGCAACCCAAATGGGCGCACGAGCGGTCCAGCAAAAAAAAAAAAAAATTGCAGATTTATTTTAATTTTTATTATTTATTTTATCTGTTTTCTTCTTGTTCTTCTTCTTCTAAAAAAAAAAAAAATCTCCGCAGTTTGTTTATTTATCTATTTTATATTTCATTAAAATAAAATAAAATAAAAATAAAAACTAAAAATCATGTATATATATTTATATATGTTTCTTTATTTTGTTAAAAATAAAAAAAAAATAACCAAACCCTACCACACTTGTTGACTATCACTTTCCAAACCATCTCTCTCACTTTACCTTTCTCATCTTTTTTTTCTTCTTTAATTTCTTCTTCTCTCTCTAAACCCCACACCCACAAACTCCATCGAACCCCACCATCACCAATCTTCACCCTACTTCTTCCTCACCACCATCTCACCGCCAGCGCCCTATTTCCTCTCCGTCCGTCGAATCTCTGGCGACCACCATTTTTTCGGGTGAATCATCTTTCTTTCCCTCTTTCTTCACTACTTAAAGGTAAATCATCTCTTTTGGTTTCAAACTTTATATTTCTTCTGTCAATCTTGCATTGTAGTTAGATTTAAGGTTAGTTTACCATAGATCTAGTGTTCATCCTAAAAAAAATTCAAAAATCTGGGCAAGAAGACGATGGGCGCACGTACGGCCCTCTCCGGCGCACGTGCGGTCCAAGCCAAAAAAAAAAAAAAAACCTTAGAAATAAAGGTACTAATAATAATAATAATTTAGCTTGTTTTTATTTACTATATTTGTTTAGTTTAAATTGTTTAGTAGTGATTCTCGTTAGTTTAATTAGTTAGTGGATTGTTGTTATTTTTTTTATTTTTCTTTTACTTATTTAGTTAGTGATTTTATTTTTTTATTTTATGATGCAATTGTTCATTTAATTGTTAAGTAGTTTAGTTTTTGTTTTATTTTATTTTACCTTCAGAATTTTTATTTTATTTTATTTTATTCTTTTCTCTTCTACTAACTTAGATTGTTTAATTTAATTTTATTTTCTTATTTATTTCATCTTTGTAGTTCAACTGTGTGGTTGTAAATAAATAAATAACAATAAATTCGGTGGTGTGAGGACGATGAGGCTTTGAGTGATTTATGCATCCATGCTGCATTTGATGAATACTGATATAATGGTTCCACATTTTTGGTTGTATTGGTTGAATTATTTTGTGCAGATATGTCTTCATCATCCCACCGAGCACCGAAATGATCTCACAATGCCAACATTGCACTTAGGGATGTGCCAACCGATGCTTGGGCCACCAAACCAGTTGCATGTGATACATCCTTTGATGTGGACTTCTTCCATCGCCATCAAACCACTGCGTGGAGTATTCAACAACTTGAAGACCGGGGTCTCTTAGGCATCTGCACCGTCACTGAATCGGCATATCCTCACATTGTGCGACTCTTTTATCAGCATATGTACCTCAGCGACAAGGCCCCGGGAGCTCTTTGTTCCCTTGTTGACGGAGTGGAGTTAGTGGTCACTCCAGCTTCAATTGCCGAGGTCCTCCACTATTCCATAGACCCTATCAACGCAGAACAGTTACCAGTATTCACTCGGGAACTCACTATCTCCGCACTAGTAACTGAGTTTTATGAGAGGCGTCAGGATGATAACAACCGTACTAGCATCCGGCAGGCTAATTTACCACGCCGCCTTCTCTTCCTCAATGTGGTACTAAAAAAGAATGTCATTCCTCTTGGCCACAAGGAAGAGTGGTGAGGGAACTTCCTCCGTGCCTTGCATCAATTGGACTTCGGATTTTTGGTTGACATCCCTACTTTGATCTAGTTGACATCCCTACTTTGATCTATAACTAGATGGACCGAATCTTTAATGAAGTCAAAATACGCAATACCCGGGCAGTTCTACATGGGCCCTCCCTTTTGCCAACCTCATTATTGCGTTCATAAAAGGCCAAGAGACATACCCACTTTAGGCCAATGAGGTTCAGCTTCCGCTGCCCACATTTTATGGTAAAACCCACTGGCGCCAAACCACTGCTCACCTGCCGCCTCCACTACTCCTTCCCGAAGCCCCGGCCAACCTAATGATGCCCTTGTCGAGCCCGCCGCCGCACCAGCGCCAGTACCACCGCCATTCCGTATGACAATGGCACAATATCAGGCTCTTTTGGATAATCAAGCCGCCATTCAACAATCTGTGGTTGATCTCCGGACCGACTACCAGGCTTATCGGGATTACTCACAGGTGGCATTTGATGGGTGTCAGCAGTCAGTTGCCTCTCTGCAAACTGACTTCTATGCATACCGAGATTTGAGTAAGTAGCGGTTTGATCAGCTTGGCGCTAGGGTTCATGATGAGGCATTCGGGACTCATACACTGATGCATGCCCTATTTGAGCAGCATTTCCCACCACCGCCGGATCCACATCAGTGATTTCTGTATATTTCCTTTATTTTCTTTCCTTATTCATTTTGTTTTGTTTTATTTTATTTATTTTTTCTTTTTTTTACTGTACCGAAAAAAAAAAACAAATTCAAAGTGTGTGTGTTTGGGTGTCCATGCCTTGCTGGATGCCCACGCTGTCTGGTAAGATCTTCTCTCTCCTTTTTACTATCTAATGTACAATTGCTTACATTGAGGACAATGTTATATTCCAATTGGGGGGTGAGGGTATTTGTAATAACCATTCATGTTTGTACTTGCTACACTTGATTGCACCACTTCACTTAATGTTTACTTTGTGCCAGTGTGGTAATGATATGAACATATGTTAATTGGGGAACATAATGGGCTTGTATGAAAAGGGTTTATTGGGTAAATACTCACATGTGATGTTTGCACTAGGATAGTTGTTTGTATTTGTGGTATTAGTACATTTGTCATGAATATGCCTTAATTCACATGAACACACTATCATAGTGGTGACCTCTTTATTATAATCACTGGTGTACATCATTGATAATGGCTAAGGTTGCAAAAAAGAATGAATGAGTAACTAAGATTCTTTAAAAAAATAAAAATAAATAAAATAAATACTTGACTTGTTTGGGTTCGTAGCCTCTTTAACTCGAGTTACTAAGCCTGTAGGGATGTCTCTACACCTAGTGCCCTAAAACCGTCCGATTTGGGAATCATTGGCCCAATACTTGCTACATGGGTTAATTAGAAAGCTTAAGGGACCTAGACATCGCACAATTAAAGAAAAATAAAGAGAATGACTTATTCAGATTCGTTCGAGTCATTAAGCCCGTAGGGGTGTCTCTACACCTAGTGCCCTAAACCGTCTGATTTGGGAGTCATTGGCCCAATGTTTGTTACATGGGCTGACTAGAAAGCTTAATGGATCAGGACATTGCATACTCTTTCAAAAAAAAAAAAAAAAATTGAGAATCTTGGTTACAACAGTTTAGTTTTTCTATATATGTTGAGTGTTATTATGAGTTACACTGGGCTATTATAGTGGACAGTTAACTAATATGGAGATTGCACTTTACACCGAGGGTACTAATGATGTGTCTACTAGCATTCACAAGTACAGGGGACTTTACTTTTGTATTAACTGAATTTTGGTTTTAGCTCAATAGATTCCTTCATACTTGTCCACTGTGCCTTCAATGACTCATCATATATCACACTGCAGTGGCACATAAGTTGGTTGTTGTGTGGAGTAATGCGGTTAATTGTTGTTGAGCGGATATGAATATGTTGATGTTTGTGGGTATCATTTCTGAAAACCCTTACGAGACTATACTCGTCCACTTGGGGTAACCTTGTGGTTTAAAGGCTTGTTGCATATGGTAAATGCAATCGTGATCCCTACAAAAGTGGCTGAGAGTATTTTACTTTTCTTATTTCTTTTGTTTTGCTTGAGGACTAGCAAAATGTAAGTTGGGGGTGTGATATGGGCCGAAAGGTATCACATTGAGGCTACTTAAATTACATTTTTAGTCTTTCAATTTTGTTTATTTGGTGGAGATAATGTGTTTCGTGCACTTGTACAGATTTGGCAGAAAATATGAAAATTTAATCAAAAAGAGGCGCAAAAGCAGATCCTCCGTACGAAAAGTGAAGAATCCGAGCCAGCCAAGCCATCACACGTGCGGCCAAGCTTCACCGCACGTGCGGCCCACCTAGGGATGCGTGCACAAAATTTTTGGTCTGTTTTGCTAAGAATAAAAGAAAGAAAAATAGCCAAACTTAGGGTTCGAAAATTAATTCAGAGAAAAGGGAGGCTAGGGTTCTAAAGAGGTGATTTTCTCTTAAAGCTTGACACACACTTCCATGGGGGGTTTTTTCCTCATCTTCTTTCTCTTCCCATTCCTCTATGAGTGGCTAGTTGTCTTTTCTAGGGTTTTGATGAAACCCTAGCCATGTAATAGGATTTTTCATAAACTTTAATTGTGAATTGGTTTGAATGGATGTATGGATGATTTATAAGTTTTTAATAATTGTTTCTTTCATCTCTTCAAGCATTTTACTCTCTGTGATTGTTTAATGCTTTCCATACATTAGTTTTCTTTGTGTTTATATTCAAAGTACGAGACAAGTCATGCTATGGGAGACAAGTCGTTTTGTTACCATAGTTTAGAGCAAACGCCTCGTACTACTCGAGATGATTCGTGCTTGTACGTTGAATGCGACAACTCTCTTGATCAATATTTTAAACTTGTAGTTGTGAAATATTAGATAGTTCAAACTGGATTGCAATTGATGGCCGATGTTAAGTCTCATTCATGTGGTTAGTAGTGAATTCTCTGCCCTAGGATTTTTCTCGAAAATTAATTTCTCAAACCCTAATTTTAATTGTTAATATAATTCTTTAATTTCATTTAATTGTTGTTTAGTTATAAAATCAATCTTATCTTTTTAGTCAAAAATTAATTTAGGAATTTAGCGATTGAATTAATCTAATTTCACATTTGTCCCTATGGATCAATACCTGGACTTGCCATTATTCTAAAAGAATTTGGTATAGTTTAGTGATTTATTTTTGGTGTGTTCAACGACTCATCACTCAACACTATATATATATATTCCAATTTCCAACAGCCAAGAAGTCTCAACTATTTTGGGTACCACCTAAATAAGCTGTTTATTGGCTTATTTACTACAAGTTATCACATCAGTTCTCAACTTTTCTACATGTATTTTTGGTAAAAGCCAATAAGCCACTAAATAAGTCATACCCAAACCACCCTTAGTTAGGAGTTCTAAAAACTTCAGCCAAAGTCACAAACGTCATAGTGCAATTCATAACTATTAAGTTAAAGTCAGAAACGTCATAGTGTTGTTCTTCATGGATGTAGCTTGTACAAAAATTCTAATTTTTCTACTAAAAGCAAGTGGAAATATGTCTTCAAATAAAAATTCAATTTTTTTTTTCTTTGATAAATAATAATTGATTAAAGAAACAACATCAGAAGGGTTGCCACCCTTATATAAACAAGAACTCAAATGAACAAGTCAAAGCACACAATTATAGGTTCAACACGATCAATCATGTCTTTCTTCACCTAAATTACTCCTTTCAAAACAGCTAATTACTTCCTATGTCTTTTTAGTTCCACCAAATTATTTGCGAGTACACAAGGTTTGTGAGCAAAAATGTAACATTTAAGTTAAGTTGAGGGCTTTACCATAGAACAGACCTCAATGGGGAAATAAGTAATTTACCATCCTGTAGCCCCTTAGTGTACATAAAAATAATCATGGTACCCTATTACTATTCTACATCTTGAAAATGGCTCCTTGGACACCAGAACATTGAACCATGAACAAAGAAAGGCATGGGGAGAAAACTTCCTACATGTGTCTATGGGGCGTATTATTTATTCATCCACGTCTATCCCAATGAGCCGTCCATCAAATCTTAGCAAGCAATATCCAGGATGGACAGAAAAGTTGTAATGCTTAGTTCAATCCATGGAAACTACATAATACAAAAGGCCCAAAAAAAAAAAAAAGGCTTTAAGAGGTGAATTACTTACCCCTCCCCACGCCCACCCCCCACCCCACCTTTTGAGAGCTAGTCAGCACTTGTAACTTTTTCTAAAGCACTACTTTAGAATGCATTAACAACCAATATTGTTTGTTCCCCAAAAATAAACAAAACAAAATAAAGCTTCTCTGTGGCATGGAAAGTAATGACTACCAAAGTGTTTAAGAATTGAAAAAGATAGGACACTATAATCTTTAGTCTTGTACATCATAATGAAGACAATGCTGCTGATAACGCCTCAACTATGTCAAGGTATGCACATTGAGAGAACTCCACAAGGAAAAAAGGTGATGGAGGGTAAACTTGCAATGTGGAGAGGGATAAAGACTTACCAAACATGTCATGCACTTGGCCTTGAAGTTGATTGTGATCAAAATTTCTACAATCAAAGCACAATGCAACAACCAGTGGTTAGTGTGAAGTTTTAATAGTTTTGACATGAGCAATAAAAATCAAATTTCGGATGCTTGACTAACAGGTATTTTAGGGAAGTCACCTGAGATATGGAATAAGGGATGCCACCAGTGAAGCCATTTCCAGCAAGGTTTCTACATTATAAGAGGATTGCTGATGAAACCATAAAGAAATTAAAGGGCGCAAATTTATTTTATTTTTTTGTAAATGAAATTAAAGAACTGAAATAGAAGAGAAGGAAAATCAATAGAAATAGCATACAGTTGCGTGCAGTTTGGAGGAAGCTAATAAGGTATCTGGTTTCCGAGATTATTATTGCTTTTATAACGCAAATTCATCAATCACCACATCAAGATTATCAAACGAAAGATGAAAACACCAGCAAATCATCTTCTATGATCTTACAAATTGGTTACCGCTGTCAAACTTGCGAGCTGGTATCTGTTGACCAAGTAAGTCCAGACCAGAATACTGTAGTGAAAAAGTGCGACCTGTGTGTTTTCCCGAGAAAGTACTTTGAAAGGATTTTCCGAGTAAACCCCAATAAAAGTGTGACTTTTTTATATTCTTTACACTTCAGCTCTCTTCATACCAGTTAAATCCTAACAACCAACCATATCAGGAATTAAAACTAAAATTACTTTCTTGGCACAGCAGTGTCCGAATCCGAGCGTTGATGACTTTGCCATTGACATTCAATCTTCTTCTTGCGAACTCAACATCGATTGTAGACTTGGATTTGAGATAAACCTAACGTTCGCTGCCGTGCGCTGCCGTGCCGCGCGTCATCACTCTTCGCCGGTCAAAGAATGGAGATAGTGCCGACCGATCGAAGGACATGTAGAAGACTAAGGTTGGGTTTGGAGAGGAGAGAGAAGGAGAGAGGAGAGGAGGAGAGACAGAACGACGTAGAGACAGACGGTTTGGATCTGAAAAGGTGCAAATGATTTGTTGAGAGAGAGGTTTGGAATCTCAAAAGATGAAATTGATTTGTTTGTTTTTATGGGGTGGGTTGCTATTGCACGCCCGAGCGACAAACAAAAAAGGGTTAAAATTATAATCACATGTTATTAAAAAGTGTAATTAAAAAAATTGTATATATCATATTTGTTTGTTTAACGAATTTTTTAAAGATTTTTTTTTTTATAAAATATTATATTTTAAATGTATTTATGTTAGGTATATCTAAAAATTAAAAATTATTTAGAATATTAAAAAAATTTAAAATTAAAAAATATAAAAAAAATTAATTTTCCAAAAAATGAATTATGAAAATCCAATTATTATTTTATTGATGGTGGACAACACATTATTTGAAAATTCAAAATATATGATGGTTGTTTTATTTATTGAGGAGAGGACAATCTGATCAACACGTACGAGTTCGGCCATTGACCCGGTATTCACCCGCCTTTAATAATTTGTTTTGGGGATTTTATTTTTTAAGGTTCTATATATTAAAATTTTATATATATAAAGTAGTTTAATATTTTATAATTCTAAGATCTTTCAGTATGATTTAAAAAAATTTGATCCAGAGAAATTAAATCTAGAAAAATTAAAATTTCTCTCATTCAAATGAATTTTTTTTTGACTTGATTTATAATTTTCTTCTGACTTTGATCACCTCTTTCCACGGCACGACATGACACATTTGTTTCTGTTGACGAAGGAAAATACCAGGACCTTCATTTATGAATTTACGGCAAAAGCGGTCTAGATTGCAAATGAACAAATTCAATTCTGATTACCTACACAAGACAAACTTTCAAATACAGGTCGAGCAACAAGGTCTTCCACTAGAATGAAGTAGTCTCTTGTGCGTGAGACATCTTCAGCCCTTTCCACGTTACATCCAATGCATATAGAAAATGCTTGGGAGCACTAATTAGTGCTCCACTAATTAGGTGGCAGTGGGTCTCGTCATTAATGATGTGATTTAGTCTTGGAATTGTTTTTTTTTTTTTTTTTTACTTTTTTAATGCATTAGTGCTATTAGTGATAATTTTTTTAGTGGATGAATCATTGTTGATGCATATATACATATACCATCAAACTCGTCACCAGATACAGAGGATTATGATCAAATCGATTTGAAATAAACATGCATGATTTTATTTGAAGCATTGAATCGAACAACGAGAAGGTATCCAATTATTTTAATTTTGTAATCTTTTTTAGGGAAACCAAAACAAGAGGGAATTAGCAGGAATGAATTTCTCCGTCTTCCATCGCCATTAAAATTAAAGAAGTCCAAATTAAATTGAAATCAAAAGAAATTGGAGTTTGGATTTGTACTATTTTAGGAATTGACTCATTTTTATGGGTGAGATATATTGGGGTTGGTGATGGACCTTAACACATCACAATAATTTTGTGAACCTCTCCACTACTAAAAATAGAACGAGAGGACCTTAACAATTTTCTCTTTGGTTTTGCAAATTACATTTGGTATAAAGTTTAAAAATATTTACAAATTAATAATAAATATTATAATATTAATTAAAATTATATTTTTTTATTAATAAGTTATTAATTTTTTATAATCACTGAGCTGTGTTTTTCTTCATTTTTATTCTAATTATTGTGTTAAAATGAAATTAATTCGATAATGGTCACATATGACTTTATTATATAATGTTAAATATCATAGCTTATTTTTAAAGAGTAATGTAATATAAATAATTCATACATAATGAATTATTCATTGTGAACTTTTTACTTCACAATCATTGAAGATAGATCTATTTACATAATGGTAATTCCATCATTCTTATCAATTTTTTATAATTTTTTTGTATGTTTAGAATTTTCTTTTTCATTTATATTTGTCTTTAATTAATTTAAAGATAGAGATAATTCATGTGGCTACATTAAAAATTTTGAAAAATCTAAATAGTTACTGAACACAAATAATAAATAATAATATTTTCTAAAGAAATTTACCTATTGAAACTTTTTAAATTTTTTTGATTCGTCAGTCAAGTACATTTTAGAATTTTAAAATTTTTTTAAAAAATCAACAAACAAATAAATAAAAATAAAAATAATCACCAATGACATAATCCTAACAACAATTGAGCAAATTGTCTGCAAATGTTATAACACACATAAGACAATTTTAATTGTGCATTTATTTAAATTATTAATAAAAATCGTCCAATGTGGTTTGGTCCATATTCATCATCTTGAAATTAAATTGATAAAATTAATCAAGATTTATTTTATTACAAAATTAATGTAGAATTTTTTAGTTAATTTTCTCTAGTTAATGTGTAGCGCTTCTGGCCATTTAACTTGGATTTCCCTATTCCTAAATGCAATATTGGGATTGGTACTTGTTGGTGTTACATTTCAATAAAAGTTTTTGGTATCTAAATTTTTATTCTCGGTGGTCTTGCCTCCGTTTGGGACGTGGGTTTGGCATTTTTTGGCTTTTGGTCTTTTTTTGGCTATTTAGCCTGGCTAAAAGTTTGGTTTGGGGAAGGGCTCCCTTTTTGGCTTTTTGGCTTTTTTGACTTTTTTTTGTGAGAGGAATGTTTAATGATTATGGTTGGATGTTGATGTTTGTTTTTTGTGGCTATAGCCTATTTGTCTATTGTGGCTTAAAATAGCCAAAAAGCCCCGTTTAAGTCTTTGCCAACGGAACCTATATATACTATTAGTAATCTAATTAAGTGCAGCCAATAGTGTTATGGCATTATTATGATTCAACTTTTTTTTATCAAAAAAATTACCAAAATACTCAAACTCAATAATACTGTACATTATCTATTTATTAATTAATATACTAATTGTTATATTATTATTATTCTTTTTATCTCAACAAGACATTATAATTAGTGGAAAGATGGTTTATTTTACCAAGAAAAAGTGTTTTGATCAGGAGAATAACAAAACAATGATTCCATGAATCCACAACAGCTTCAAACAATACAAAAAGTCATAATTATTTACACAAAATAAATCAAAACAAGCCCGTTCAAATTTTTTTTATTCCTCTCTCCTGTTCAAAAAATAAAATAAATCAAGCTTAGAGTAAAGCAATCATATACACATAAGTCTTAAAGATAATGGAGGTTGTAAGATTCAACTCTTTCATTCCCATTTGCTCCTATACATGAGTGTGCTTGAATCATTAGGTTAATACACACTTCCATCATTCTTTTCAACACAACTATCAACAGCACCATAGCACCAAAACCTGCTCACCCCCACACCAATCCCTGCATAACTCCTCTGTTTTATTTACCGTCACTGCTTTTTTCGCCGCCGCAGCCTACCTCGCTCTTCTTGCTCCCCTTTCATACGGATCAACGATTAGCGGCTCAATCCATATTCACTCTTCTCCTGGCCCACCAAGCCGTACGTAAACCATTTCACCATTGGCCACACATTTCTATCCCACACCGCTTCTCTACCGCCACAATGACTTTCTCTTTGGACTGGTGACATCCACAGACACAACTTCCCTATTGTAACCTTTTCACAAGTGAATTATTGCTCCATCTCTGCTCAAGTGTCATCTTCTCAACATAGATATTTTATCTGATCTCCTCAGTGTTCCGTCTTTTGATAATGAAAGGACAATACCATTTTCCCACAACAACGGCTTTGACTACTTGTAGGATGTGGAATCGAATGCTGGAAGGTGGGAATGGAGGGCAGTTATTGATGCCTAGCGCTTCCCTAGTTCAGTAGTTTTGGGTGTTTTGTATAAATTTCCCGCCCTTTTTCTTCTTAAGAAGTAGCGGAGGAAAGCATCTGGTATAAATTGATGTAGCTGAATGTACCACATTCTGGCATAGCTGTATGCTAAGGAAATGAGTTCTGAACTTGAGTGATATGTTCATAAGGATCTAGTGGTCTTGATCAACGTCTCGATGCAGTTGCAAAAAACAAAGGTAAGATGTCTTCTCCCTTGAACAAGCATATGCCTTCCCTCTGAAGGCATCAAATCAAGTAGTAAGATAAAACTAGCAATCGTCATCCAGGGAAATTCAGTTCTAATTATTAGAGCGGAAAACAAATGTAATAGTATTAGAAATGCGTCCAATGTTTGTACACATCAATTATCTTTCAATTATATATATATATCTTTCTCTTATTAGATATTTGTGTTAATACGTTGGTATGAAAAATTTCATGCAGTTGGGTATTCTTTCATTAAATTATGTTTCCCATGTTGATTAGTTCATGTGTGTAATTGGGCGAGCTATGTTAGCCCATGAGAAGACTTATTTATTCCTCACCAACCATTCATCTAAATTAACACTGTTTATATGATGTGACAGACGGGCATAAAACAATTATGTCATTGGCAGCAAGAAATGAAGGTGCAAAAGGCTCAAACAAACAGTAATTCTCAAATCAATAAATTTTTGTAGCTTGCAGTAGTATATGAGAGGGTAATTTATGCGTGGCCGGCTAGGTTGTTATGGGCTCGGGTGAAGGGTGGTATAGGCCAGAAAGTATCCTGTCTTGAAGAGCTATTTAGTGCTGTTTAAGGCGAAGTTAGACTAGTCCGAGGGACTTTTGGTGTTGCTCGGTTAGGATCTTTGGAACGTATGCGGTCATGGCGCAGCTAACTAGATCGGGTCTATACCGTTGGTAAAGATGTTCGGTTTTGGAACTACCTGGTAGTGGAGAGGAGCAAGGGACAGACGAACAACTAATTATGTTCGGCTAAGTAGGGCCTGCTTACGCCTCGGTGTATGCGTAGTTGGCATGGTAAAACCATCTCACTTGGTTTAGCAGTGAGGGGTGTTGAAGTAAGCAATTATCCTTTTCAGGGAATGAGATTCCTGGGGACTCTAATGGAGAGTAAAAGTCCTACTTAGGATTTCCACGACACCTAATAAAGCTCACAACTACACCTGGAGAGGTAACACAATTGTTTCTGAATTCAAGGCTTTTGTCTATTTGTCAAGTTTTCTGACTTAGGCATCGGAGAGGTTTCCGGCACACACCCGCCGGCTAGCTCACGTTTGTGTTTTCAGGTGACAAAGCGACGTCGTACGGAGGAGCGTGGACTTGGTCAACAGGATTATACGAGGAGAATTATTTCCTCCCCGTACACATATAATCATTAATAACAATGACATCAGTATATTGATAATACTATTTTGGCATATATGGTGGTTAATCACTAGATTTTTGGCCCCAAACATATTTATATATGTTTGTTTGAGATATACATCTCACAACATATATGTTCTATACGTCTGTTTGGTGAAAAGGTAAGGGCTAAATCAATTTTATATATAATTTTTTAAGAATTCGAGATTTCTTATTCTTAAAGAGTTGGGGGTATTGTTTGCTTCATAAATATTTTTCTGCCGATTGTGGCCAAATCTAATCTTATTGATTTTGGCCCATCGATTGTAACCAAATCTAATTTTATTGATTGTGACTTGTTAATTGTAGTATGTCAATCATGGTCAAATCTAAATTTATTAATTGTGACCTGCCAATTTTAATTTATCCATTCAAACCATGACCATCTTTAAAAGTTTACTATGCCATATTTATATTTACTATTATTGTTATTGTTATTATTATTGTTGTTGTTATTATTGTTATTGTTGTTATATTTATTGCAGGACATGAAAGTTACCAGGTAGTTAATGGAAGTTGCACAAAACAAGGAATTTAAGGGACATATGGCTGTCTTGCAAATTAATTGCTTAAATTAAGTGAATGTGGCACCACGTTTTGGCATCAATTACTCAAACGATTGCATTTCCTCTTGTAGCAAGATGCATGAGTGAAGGAAAATTTGGCTAGAGCAATTTTTTAACTGTAGGGGTAAGTCTTTTTGAGAATATATTATTTTAATAATTTTTTAATTTTTTATAAGAAGATATGTAAAAAGGTAAAGAAAATGATACAATAATTTATAGTATTTTTTTTTTTGACTTTTTGACTAAAATGTATAATTGACAAATAAGGCTTAAACCTACAAATAAGTCAAAAGAAGATGAACAAAAGGATTAACAAATTATCAAATTTATCATAGTCATTTCTTTATTTTTACAAGTAGTCTACCTTAATTTTTAGGAGTATATTAACTTAACTTTTAGGGGTACCTTTCAATAGTTTGTAATCTTGTAAACTGAGAAGATTTTAATAGAAATTTTTCTGTATTTACTTCACTCTTTTGATTGTTAATTATTCTAAAAAAATTCTTAAACTTTCAAGGCATCACAACCTTTACACAGTTGTTTGATTTTTGATTGTTTGGTTAAAATTGTTGTTAACCTTCTGTTGATCAAAGCTTAGCACACAGATGATGAAAAAGAATCACATTACTTGCTTTCAGAGGTATTGGATGACTAGAAAGTAGAGATGTTGGTACAAGCATCTACAAAAACACACTAAGATGTTATCACAATCTATCTCTGTTGATAGTTTCGATTATTACCATAGCAGGTCTGACAAGTGTACAAAATTGATCAATACAGGTAGTATATACTTTCTCCTATCCATTAGCACATGGTTGATGAAAATGAATTCAATTACTTACTTTTGGAGGTACTAGATAATTAGGAAGTAGATAAATCTAAAGAATCTCATCCGTAATGAATTCATAACTGTAGTCTATTAACAATGCATTATTAACCTTACTACAATGAATAGAAGCATAATCCTTTAAAGCAGAAAAAAAAAATGTCAAAAAAATGTCAAAAAAATGAAACTAGAAATGTTTAGCAGTAAGTTATCGGACATGTACTTTTTGTTCAGTAGTGAGTTACTGAACAAGTATTTTTTGTTTAGCAGTGAGTTATCGAATATGTATTTTTTTTTTGTTTGGCAGTGTAATTCTGGGCTATTTGATTTTGTTCGGTTCTACTACATCAAATAAAAGTCGAATAGACCTCTTAAAAAATGAAACGAAAAAAAAAAAAAATTAAAAACTCACCATTTTATTTTTTTATTTTTTTGTTGATCCTTCATCACTATTTATTCATCCATTGATTTCTTTTATGATCAAAACATTATGATTCTCACTTTTTAAAAGTACATGTATAATAGAGAAGAAGAAATGAGAAAGGAAGAAAAAAAGTAGCAATTGAAGTGTAATGGGTGTAAAGTGATAATCAAATCTATTTAATTTTTATCTTTTGCCTTAAAAATATTTTCACACTTGAGTAAAATTAATATATATATACTTGAAGACACCATAGAATTTTCCACAAAATGAAATTGTGCTGTGGTGGAGCATGGTATGAGCAACATGCCTGCGCATCATTGGGGATGGTCATTTTTTCTCGTCCCCCCTGCATCCCCCACCCCAACGCGTACAATTTTTTTGCTGCCCTAATTAAGAAGTAGGGCGGAAACGAGTTTTGCTTCTCCTACTCGGCCCCATTCCGTCCAAACCCCGCCCCGATTATATTTATTAAATATATTTATATTATATATATATAATTTACTTATTTTTTATTATAGTAAAATTAAACTAATAAAATATTATGCTTAATATTAATTTTTATTCATTTATTTTCTATCTTATATAATATAATTCTCATTAAGTATAAATTATTATTCATAATATACTAAATTATTTATAATTTTTATTAATATTTTCATTTTTCAACTTACAAAATTAACACGCCTCCTGGCCCGCACTTAAGGGTGGACTTTGTATCGTGTTGGGTCATATTTATGTCTTGTTATCTCAAGTTCATGTCAGAATTATCTCATCAACACTAATCTGACTTGTTTATTATTCCGGGTTATCATATCGTGTCATTTTCGATCCGTGTCTGGTTCGTGTTGTGTTAACGTGTCATGTCAAAAAAAATTCACTATTAACTAAAATATCAAATGTGTGAAAAAAAATTGAAAATTTCTTCGCAAATTAAATTTAATAAAACTAATGTCTATTAAATGAAATTATTTATAAAAAATATTTGATTTCAACTTAATTTTATTTTCTTTATTTATAAAAATTATATTTTATAAATATATTTTTATTAGATTAACTCAAATAATAAACAAAAAAAAATACATTAAATTCAATTAAAAGTAAAATAAAACCTATATTAAATTTAAAATCATATTTTATGTACTTTTTAATAGATTGGATCTAATTATGTAAGAGACTAAAAAATATAATATTTTTTAGTGAAAATAATATTAAAATGTATAACTAATTTTTCATTATATAAGTTATCCGAGTTAATTTTGTATTATACAGATTTAATATTAATCTAATATCTTTAATATTCGTATTATCAAATTGTGTCATATATGTATTCATATTAACAAATGATCAAGTTTAATCCATTAATTTCACGTACAATTCAAATCATATTATCATATTATATCACAAATTTCTATCCTTTACCAGCACTCACCCTATTTCCGCCACTTCCAATTTATCCCGATACCAGACGAGAATAAATTTATATAAATTCGTCACAAACTCGACCCGTCACTAAGCACTATTGACCACTAGGAGCCGCCCGATGCCTTTTTACTTAAACTTGTGGAAATCTTTACGTCATCGATTACGTTATCCTACTTACTTAAATCTAAAGAATCTCATCCGTAATGAATTCATAACATATAGGGCAATGATTAGTGATTACAAATTCTGTAACTGAAATAGTTTGAAAATGTCAAAACGATGTCGTTTTGAGTACAAAATGATTTTAAAAATGTTAAAACGACGTCGTTTTAATATTTTCAAACCATTTAAACCACAAAATTTATGGCTACCAAACATTTTCCCATAAATATATCAAGTTGGCTGTTGAGCCCCCCTCTCCTGCCCAGTGCCCACAATACCAGCTAGACACCTATTGGTAGTTACAAGCGAAATTACAGAAAAGTCCCTCAACAGTTTTGGGAGGAAGGCGATTCCACCGCTGATTCATGGAAATTGTAGCACTTTCGTCCCGTATTGATTGCACAGTAGCACTTTTCCTTCCCACCACGCCATTTTGTGTGCCGTCCAGGACGTTGCTCGTTATGATTCCGTACATATATCACTATTTGGACCACATCCACATTAGGGCTTGATGACTCCAAGTTTCCTGGAACTTTATTTATTCCCTATCGCCTCTACCAAATCTAGTTTGGAACCTGGAGGGCTTCGCCTAGTCGCTTGAGGAATAGGGCTTAGGGATCTATTCTTTCTAAATTTTAGGTTTAATTTCTTTAACCAACCAAAAAAAAAAAAAAATCTTGTTTGGATAAATTAGACTCTCTCATTGATATTTGAAAAATATATAATAATTCTTATAATTTTGAAATAATTGTATTGAGTTTTTATGATTTTAATTTATATAACATTCATTATCTATTTATCAATAATTTATAAATTATATAAATAAAAAAATAATAGTATCATATCTTTTACACGAAATTATATATATATACTTTACATTGTTTATGAGAGGGTAATTTGTGTAGCCAAATTAGGCTGAGCTAGGTTGGAGTGGCGGTCAAAGATGTTTATAGGACCTATCTACGGGACCTAGCTATAGGACCTAGCTACAGAACCAAGCTGTTGGACCTAGTTACAGGACCTAGCTACAGGACCTAGCTACGGGACCAAGTTATTGGACCTAGCTACGCGGCCTAGATATGAGACCTAGCCACGGGACCTAACTACGAGACTTAACTACTTCCTAGTGGCGGTCAACGCTATGGCCGAGCTACCAAGCGAGGTAGTCAAACGGAGAAAAGAGCCGAAGTAACTTAGTTGACCGCAATGTTAGCCGAGGTAAAAATATCAGCCGAGGTAAAGGGTCAGTCGAGGTAAAGGTGTCAGCCGCTGTAAAGGTGTCAGCCGCGGTAAAAAGAGCTTAGCAAGTGGATCGCAAGTGTTAGCTCGGTCCAAGTGTAATGACGGTCACCACGGTCGGAGTGGAGTTAGTTAGCTCGGTCATGGTATTCAGAACCAAGGTATTTGGGCTTCCTGCGGTGGACCTAGCTATCGTTAGCTTGGTCGGGGGTTTACTATGGTTAGCACGGTAGTAAGTAAACACCACAGTTGGAGTATGTCAAATCGAGGTACACGCAGTGAAAGGAAGAACCAAGCTAGCTGGAGCTCGGTCTAGTCTGCGGCTTTAGCATGGTCATGTTAGCTCGGTCGTATTGACATCCAACCGTGGTAAAACCATCTTACTTGGTTTAAGCAGTGAGAAGGGTGTTGAAGGATAAGCATTATCTTTCAGGAATGTGATTCCTAGGAGGACTCTACATGGAAGAGTAAAAGTCCTATTAGGATTGTGCCATACGGAACCTATAAAAGCTCACAACATCACCCATGGAGAGGTAACCCAACTTTGATTCTCGAATACACAGAGCTTTTGTCTATTTGTCTATTTTGCTGACTTAGGCATCGAAGAGGTATCCGACACACACCCGCTGGCTAGCGCACGTTTGTGTTTTCAGGGAGTAAAGCGACGTCGTACTGAGGAGCGCAGACTTGATCAACAGGATTATACGAGAAGGTTTATTTCTTTCCCATACAATTGGCGTCGTCTGTGGAAAATATCAAACAAGAACAAAACCTCTTGATCCAGTTAAACTCGCTAATCAAAAGCAATGGCACACAATGAAGATTTGCCACAGTCGACCATCGACGGACAAACCCTAGAGGGGGGTGGAAGGCGCGAGCCCACCATCCCTCCCATGGCGGATTTAGAGCCACAGCGATAGAACCCCCGGAGGGATGCAAGGGGGAGAAGGCGGACTAACAGCCCCCGCCGCTCTCGGTCACCAAGTCCTGACAGACAAAAGCGGAGGATCGACCCTCAAGCTCTGGAGGATCGCATCAAGGAGCAGGACGAGTTGATACGATGGATGGCGGCGGACATGGAATCATAAAGCGCCAGATGAAAGGAAAAGGGGTGGCGACAGGAGAGGGGCGCAAAAGCAAGACGCCCCCTCGCCACTCGGAAGATCGTGGTAGGCATTCCACGCCATCGCAAGCAGAGAGTAGGAGCCTTAGAACAGGCGATACCCAAACAAGGACTTCCAGGACTCGTTACTCCAGGTCTGAGAGAACGAGAACTGAGAGGTCATATACTAAAGGAAGCACCTATCGGCCCTCGCGCACGCACCAGACGGCATCCAGGCAGACGGAGTTGCCCAGGTCATCTGACTTGCAGACTGTGCTTGAGGAAAGGGTGCGATGGAAGGAGGATACCAGGGCGCGCAGAGTCTCAGCCCTTCAGCGGTTGGCTGCTCGGATGCATGGAAGCGTAGAGATAGGAATGCCAATACTGCGCCCTGCTTACGAACCAACAGACAAAGTGTTAGCGAGGCTGCAGACCTCGCCGTTCGTTCTAGCAATTGAGAACGCGCCCCTACCTTCTAGCTTCCTTCAGCCCAAATTCACCACTTATGAAGGGAAGATGGACCCCTACTCACACTTGAGCCACTTTCACCAGGTTATGGCTGTATACCGGCGAAACGAAGCTTTAATGTGTATCCTATTCCCATCTAGCCTTGGCGACCTAGGTTTAACCTGGTTCGAAAGGCTACCAGAAAGCAGCATCGCCTCCTGAGCTGCTAAACTGGGAGAAGCGCAAAGAGACTATGACGAGAGGTCGTGGTGCACCTTCCATGATGAAAAGGGACGCCACATTGAAAATTGCACACCATTAAGGCAGCTTTTGGAGGAGTTAGTGGCAGTTGGACACCTGGACCAATACATAGAATGAGGGACACAATTAGCCCCCAAGAACCACAACAACCCAAACGGGATGCCGGTCGACGCTCCACCTCAAGGCGTAATAAACGTAATACATGGAGTATTCGAATCTGAGCGAGTATGTGAGCTCAGGGGGATGATCAAAAAGGCTGAGCACTTAAGGGAGGTACTAAGTGCACAACTTACCATCAAAAAGGGAAGAACAGAACCCACAAATGTCATGTCTTTTTCGGACAAAGACTTAGCAAGGATATACTGCCCTCACAATGATGCACTGGTCGTCACTCTACGCGTCAAGAATTTTGACATCAAACGGATTTTGATCGACCAAGGAAGCTCATGTGAGATAATGTATTACGAAACCTTCAAACAATGGAAACTAGAGGACAAAGACTTGGCACCTGCAACATCTCCCCTGATCGGATTCAACTCAATGCCAGAGTGGCCAGTGGGCAAGATAATCCTCCCAGTCAAGGCAGGAACCATGACAAAACAAGTAGAATTCTGGGTATTGAAAGTCCCTTCCTCTTACAACATAACATTGGGAAGGACATGGTTACACGCCATGCGATCGGTAGCTTCAACCTACCATCAAGTATTGCGGTTTCCTAACGAAGCCGGGGTAATTGAAGAGGTCTTTGGAGACCAAATTATGTCCAAACAATGCTTCGTCACAGCAAATGGCAGCCGCGCTGCCAAAGGATATATACAGCTGGTGGAAGAACTCGAGAGCAAGGAGCTGTTCACAAGTGTTGGCAAGGCAGCTGAATAAAAGGCAATTTAAGATTGGAGATTGGGTGCTGCGCAAAGTAATGGAAAACACTTTGGCACCCAGAGATGGCAAGACTAGGGCCCAAATGGGAAGGACCATACGAAGTGGTTGATTAGCAGGAAAAGGGGCATACCACTTGGAAGATAGAAATAGCAAGGTTATCCCCAGGCCGTGGAACATTGTCAATCTCAAGTTATTTTATTTTTAGCTTTCCTATAGAGTACTTGTAATTTTTCTTTTCCTCAATAAAACAAGTAGTTTCCTTTTCAGCATGGATTGTTTTCTTTTGTAAAATTTGTTTTAGCGAGCTAGGGGCATTAAAAGCAGAGTTGGCTGGAAAAACCAACACTTACCTCTCCTAAGCCAAGATAAGGATATCTAGGCTGCAGGAAGTTGACAGGTTTGACCAACAAGTCTTTGCCCGACTTGGGGGGCAATCAAGAAGTTTGGCAGGAATAACCAAACGCTTAGCTCTATGTTGGCCGGAATAACCAACATTTAGCTCTCCTAAGCCGAGATAAGGATATCTAAGCTGCAGGGAGTTGGTAGGTTTGAACAACAAGTCTTTGCCCGACTTGGGGGGCAATCAAGAAGTTTGGCAGGAATAACCAAACGCTTACCTCTATGTTGGCCGGAATAACCAACATTTTGCTCTCCTAAGCCGAGATAAGGATATCTAGGCTGCAGGAAGTTGGCAGGTTTGACCAACAAGTCTTTGCCCAACTTGGGGGGCAATCAAGAAGTTTGGCAGGAATAACCAAACGCTTAGCTCTATGTTGGCCGGAATAACCAATATTTAGCTCTTCTAAGCCGAGATAAGGATCTAGGCTGAAGAGTGGTTGGCTGGAATAACCAACTTTTGGTACTCTTCAGCCGAGATAAGGATCTAGGCTAAAGAGTGGTTGGTAGGTATAAGTAGATTGCAAGGTTGAGATCGAGATTGGTATCTCGAAAAGAAATTGTTATACTTCATACAAGTTATAGTTGAATAATGGATGCAGGTATAAACCGAATAGAAAGATGAGAAAATGGAAGATTTCATTCCAAACTGAAGATTTCATTCCAAAAGTGCATTACAAAAGGAGGGGCCATAGCCCGGTTACAAAAGCTTCCAAAGTTAGCATCCAAAGAAAAGAAAGTACATGGTCATGCAATGAGGTCATCTAAATCGGCATCCAATTCAACCCTGGCTTCACCTAAAGGTAGCTCGGTTATGGAAAGCACATTTTGGTTGAGCTCGGTCGAAGGCACCGCATCAGACACAACAGGCAAGGGGGATGGAGACCACTGGAGTTAGAAAGATGGACTGGCAACCGAGCTGGGCGTTGTTATCAGGCTCTTAGGATGCATCATCTTCCTCACCTTGAAGAAATTTTTACTGAATGGCATTTGTATAATCCGCCGCGGAGCTCGGTATAAAATATGGAGGAGGGTTTAGGAAGACCTCGATCTCTTGGCTATGACCGAGTTGCGCCGCAGCTACTTTCCACCCACACTTGAAAAAGAGGTCTTTGGCAGCCTCACATTGCAAGATATAGGTACTTGTCTTTCCGTTCAACCAGGGCCTTTTGCTTATCTGCTTCTGCTTATTTGACTAGCTCGGTAAGGTGGACGATTTCGATCTGAAGTTCGGTTGTCTTTCGTTGGGCCTCTTCAGTATCACGGTTGAGCGTACAAAGAT
Source organism: Camellia sinensis (assembly GCF_004153795.1). Lineage (NCBI taxonomy): Eukaryota > Viridiplantae > Streptophyta > Magnoliopsida > Ericales > Theaceae > Camellia > Camellia sinensis. The sequence continues at coordinate 1,558,333 of NW_021027068.1, forward strand.
GTGCCTGGCCAACCTAGTCAATCTGCAAAGTGAAAAGGAAAAATATTAAGCATGGATCGTTGGACCGTGCTAAAAGAAACAAAGGTGAAATAAATGGAGTCCTCTCTCGGCTAAGTGGAACGAGGGATTCGTAGCCTGGTTGAAGCTTATGGTGCGGCATTCTTAGTTCGGTTTTGACTAAGTCAGGGAGTTAGTTTCGCCCCAAGTTATTGCTCGGTTGAAGGGCTGAAGTTTTTAGCTTGGCTGTTAACAGGTAATCCTAAATCATGCTACACAGATAGAATTAAGGGGCAATTGAGAGGGTAATTTGGGTAGCCAAATTGGGCTGAGCTAGGTTGGAGTGGCGGTCAAAGATGTTTATAGGACCTATCTACGGGACCTAGCTACGTGACCTAGGTATAGGACCTAGCTACAGAACCAAGCTGTTGGACCTAGCTACATGACCTAGCTACGAGACCGAGCTACAAGACCTAGCTACGGGACCAAGTTATTGGACCTAGCTACGCGGCCTAGCTATGAGACCTAGCTACGGGACTTAGCTACTTCCTAGTGGCGGTCAACGCTATGGCCGAGCTACCAAGCGAGGTAGTCAAATGGAGAGAAGAGCCGAAGTAACTTAGTTGACCGCAATGTTAGCCGAGGTAAAAATATCAGCCGAGGTAAAAGGTCAGCCGAGGTAAAGGTGTCAGCCGAGGTAAAGGTGTTAGCCGCTGTAAAAAGAGCTTAGCAAGTGGATCGCAAGTGTTAGCTCAGTCCAAGTGTAATGACGGTTACCACGGTCGGAGTGGAGTTAGTTAGCTCGGTCATGGTATTCAGAACCAAGGTATTTGGGCTTCTTGCGGTGGACCTAGCTATCGTTAGCTTGGTCGGGGGTTTACTATGGTTAGCACGATAGTAAGTAAACACCACAGTTGGAGTATGTCAAACCAAGGTACACACAGTGAAAGGAAGAACCAAGCTAGCTGGAGCTCGGTCTAGTCTGCGGCTTTAGCATGGTCATGTTAGCTCGGTCGTATTGACATTCAACCGTGGTAAAACCATCTCACTTGGTTTAAGCAGTGAGGAGGGTGTTGAAGGATAAGCATTATCTTTCAAGAATGTGATTCCTAGGAGGACTCTACATGGAAGAGTAAAAGTCCTATTAGGAATGTGTCACACGGAACCTATAAAAGCTCACAACATCACCCATGGAGAGGTAACCCAACTTTGATTCTCGGATACACAGAGCTTTTGTCTGTTTGTCTATTTTGCTGACTTAGGCATCGGAGAGGTATCCGGCACACACCCGCCGGCTAGTTCACGCTTGTGTTTTGAGGGAGTAAAGCGACGTCGTACTGAGGAGCGCAGACTTGATCAACAGGATTATACGAGAAGATTTATTTCTTTCCCGTACAGTTTATTTTTGTATTTTTGCAACATTTGCATTAGGTTTATTCATTTAATATTACTAAAAGAGAGATCAATATAATTATATCAGAATTATAAAATTTATTATATATTTTTCAAACTTTAAGGGAAGTTTGTGTAATTTAGCCAACTAGTTTTTATTCTAATGTTACACAAGCAATTTAAAAAAAAATTAAAATAAAAAATTAAAATGATATATTTCTTGTTGGCCCTTTATTCGTAATGAAATTAATTACTTCCTATTTTTCTAACTTTTTAAAAAAAAAAGGTAAATTACAAATACACTCCCTGATGTTTGATTAAAATATGAATCGCCCCTTACGGTTTTGAAAATTACATTCCACCCCCTGAGATTTCTAATTTAATGACAAATCGTGCCATTTTATTAATAAATCATTAAGTCAATTAATAGTTTTTAATGATATTAGAAATATGTTTCAGTTAATAATTTAGTAATTCTATTATTGTATAGGAGAGCAATTATGAATTTCATTTTTTTAGTTAATTTTGTTAAATAAAAAATATTAAGAAGGAGGTATTTGTAATTTTCCAAACCATATGGGGCAATTTGTACTTTAAACAAATCTCAGGGGGTGTATTTATAATTTATCCAAAAAAATATCATTGCAATACTATTTTGGGAAAATTAGTTTAAGGTTTCTCTCTCATTTTTAGTAATGGAAGAGATCCACAATATTATTTTGTGATTCTAAGATCCCTCAACCCCACACTCATATATCACAGAAAAATTTAACTCTCTCAACTCAAAAAAAAAAATTGCCTTTCTCTTTTCTCCAATACACATTATACTGCAACCCAATTTTTCATTCCTTTTCCCACGCCACCATCGTCCGTCCTCCGTCGCCGACCCTTTGCTGCGCTGCCGCCGGCGTCGCGATATTCCCTCCACTCTCACTCTCACTCACTTTGCCACACCAAATGCCCCCACCGACCACTACTTGTTGACCGCCGTCGACGCCCCTGCTGCTGTCACCGGAGCGTCACCGCTCGACCGCCACTTACACCTCGTCTCGCCCCGCTGCTTCATTGTTGCCGCCATCGCAGCTTGCCACCCCTCACCACCTTGTCGCACCACTATCCTTTCTTTCTCTCTTTTGCTGTTGTTGCCCCGCTAACCGCAGTTACACCGTCGTCGCCCTTACATCTTCAGCGTCACAATCTCGCCGACCGTCTTCCTCATTTCTCTCCTACATCGTCGCTCCGTCTACCTCAGGTCCCCCACCTGTCTCAAGGAGAATCACTGTAAGCCTCAAAGTGAAGCTTTTGTAATGAAGATGATGAAGTGGGTCTGAGAAATAAGTAGAGACCTGCCATTGAAAATCACAGAAATGGAATTTTTCTAGAAAGGTTTCTCTAAGAATTTCTTTGGTTTTGAAATAATTTCTTTGGATTGAAATGAATTTCTCTAGAAAGTTCTGGGAGCACTAATAGACCACTAATGACGTGAAATTTCAAAAAAAAAAAAAATTTAAGGTCAAAATATCACATCAGTCAGTGAGACCCACTCTCTAGAGCTCCTTTAGTGCTCTCAATTTAGAGCTCCCAAACATTTTTCAAATGTTGTAATTGCAACTGATCATTTGGAGGTTTAAAGAAAAGGTGAAGATTCAAATTTATGAAAAATTCAAATGATAAGTTGTAATAATTTAATTTATTAACTCATTAACATTCTATAAAATAAAAAGAAAAAAAGAAAAAAGAAAGAGAGAGAATGGTAGGATACGTCAATTTATGTTGGCTTGTGAAGAAACAATACGGGGAATGAGTGATTTATGAAGAATATCACATGCCAGTGTTACATAATAACCTTTCCGCATACAACAATTTTCCAAAATCATATTATGAATTTATTTTCTTTTATTTGTATATTTAAGGTTATTAGTGGTAACTCATGCTATGCACATGTTGGCTTTCTGGCCTTCGAAGGTTAGAATTATAATTCGAGTGTGCCAGCAAGGATCAATAAATCCTTACAAAGATTAGTAAATGCCAACCAATTAGTCAAACGATTGTTTTGAAATTCTTTTAGTCTCAATGAATACTGGTGGCTTGATTTTTAAAAGAAAATTAAGAAGACTATTCAAAGTAAAAGAAAGAGGGAAAAACAATGTTAGAAATCAAACTTTATTAAGTAAACAAGAGTTGACAATTGTACCTTCACACTTTCACAATTTTCAAAGGGCATTACAACAACAGACTAATTTAGAATTACTCCTAGAAATTTGAAGTGCAATACAGGAAAGGAAAAGAATAGAATTTAAAGGACTGAAAAATGTAAAGCAAATAATTGGTTTTTGGTTCTGGGTCTGTAGACACCCCATTTTGACAGCCCTTAAGACTTGGGCACTTCATTCCGAACACCTGATAATGAAATGTTATGCTGCGCAATCTTTCGAATCTTCAGCAAAAGAATTTGGTTCCAAGTTTTAAAACGTAAACCTTGCACCCCATTTTGACCAAAACCTTTTTTTAGCTTGATCACTCAGAGAACAGCAGGCCAACAGATGGCCAACAAGCCACTTTTATTGGGTCGGTCATACATCCTTTTGGCCGATCGGCCATGTTCAGTGCAGAATTTATATCTACAGCACAGGTTGTTCCCATACAAGGAATTTGGCCACCTGTCCATTTTTGAAGATATTTCTATTGAAAGGCGGTTGAAAATCTATAAATAGACCACCTCCCCACAAGTTTTGGGGTTAAAATTTTTACCAAAGGCTTAGAAGACTATACAAAGCACTTCTCTACCCTCTTGAATCTAGATACACTATAGATACACCATTGAAGCTCAAACTTGAAGCTTTTTGCTAAAATTTCAAACTAGTTTTTAGAAACTTGAGGGTGTTTGGAATTAAGTTTGTTAGCTAAGAAGATCTTCCTCTGTTCAAGAGGTGAACTTTGAACCTTTTCATCGTCTTTTCTCCTACTATTTCCCTCTCTTTTTCTTCTCTTTACATACTACTTTTCAGAATATTTTGGGGTTGAAATATGTGATTTAAGGTTACAAAAAGTAAAGGGGTTAGCCACCTTTCTGTCACGACCCAAACCCGCCCTTATGGGTTTAGCATCGTAACCGACCAGTAATCCGTGATTACCGAATGCCAGTTTAACAATAATAACAGTAATACAAAGTAAGGGGCAGGCGGAAGTCAAACAGTAAATAAAAGATGTCCAATGAGCTGTGACAATCTGAATGCAAAAAGACTTTTATGAACAAGCCACATTCATAACCAAAACATATGTACATACGTCATATATACAAACATCCAGGTTAGGACCAAATCCCTTCACCACAACTGTACAGTCAAGTCTTATTCAGTCAACACAAAACATAGACAAAAGGGTGAATCTAAAATACCCCAAAACAGCCTTGGCTCGGACAGACTTGGAACCTCGAAGCGAGGCGCAACGGTTGGCTTGACAAAACAGGAGCTTGGCTTGACGCTCCTAGCTTCGGTCCAGTGCCTGGACACCTACATATAAATATAAACAATGAGCTAAAGCCCAGTGAATAACAAATGCGTAAAGGGGTTAAGAATGAATGTCCTTTCAGCAGATAAAACAGTCAATTGTATTTGTAGAACAGTTATTCAATCAGTGGCTCATATTACATGCCATACAGTCATTTAGAAACCCTAGTAGTCATATGTGGTACATCCCATAGTAGAACAGTAAAGTAAACGGTATGTCTTATTAGACCGAACAGTCAATTGATGGCCATCAATACAGTAATAGAAGTTCCAAGGATAGGAACTGACAAAGATCTCTGTAACAATAGCAGTAATAGTAACAATACAGTAACAGTAACAGTAGTTGCTATGGATGCCACAAGTACAGTTCAGAACATAGGACAAACATTCATTCAGTAAACAGTATCACTTCAGAAAACATTACAGTCGATCATTCAGAAAATAATTATAATTGAACATATCTTTACAACATTGTTACTCACAGAAAACTGGGCTAAAGACAGGCTAGTCAGCGTCCTTGGGTGCCAACCCTACAGGTTACAGAACGAACACACACTAAATTACACACTTGGGGTTAATAACTTAGCCCCTAAACTTGACTTAGTGTGGTTCTACAACACTATTCTCATTAAGATGCCTTAAACATGGCCTAGGAATGCCTAGGATGGAATGAGGATGCAAAGATGCACTTTAGAACACTTTTCAAAAAATTTCAGAAAACAAGGGTCTCGCTCGAGCGTGGCTTTCCTCGCTCGAGCGAGCTTACCAAAACAGAGGGGTCGCTCGAGCGTAGACTCCCTCGCTCGAGCGGTCTGTAAAAATGCAAAAGTACTGGATGTTGAAAATCCCCACTGGATGCTCGCTCGAGCGTAAGACACGGCCCTTCGCTCGAGCGTGCTTCTGCGTGCACAAAAACCTGAGTGCTTGCAATCTACACTCGAGTCAGCATTCTGTCACTCGAGCGGAGCTCTGAATAAAAAGATGGTCGCTCGAGAGTGGAATCCTTTGCTCGAGCGTGGAAGCCAAAATCTGGAATTTCCAGATTTGCTCCCAAAGCTCAAACCAAGATTAAACATATCAAAACTCATCCTTTTGGGCCAATTTTCTGGAAAACACTTGGAAACTCATAGTACAACATGTTTTTGAAGATCATTTTGTAAAATCAAGCCTAAAGGTGAGACAATTGAACACAAATTTCAAAGAAACTTGAAGAACAATACAAGAACTTAACATGCATGAGTTCCTATGGATTCCAATGCTCCAAAACATAATCAAATGCAAGATTGAACTCTAAAACATGGTGAATTCCTAGACTACAACCAAAATATAGGCATGCATGTTGAAATCCTCATGAAAACAACCTCCAAATTCAAGAAGGTGTACATGCATACATGAATTAATTCTTAATTCAACTCTATAAATTAGTTCTTGACTTTAAACTCCAAATTTCCATGAACCATGCAAGAAACAACTTAAATTCATAATCAAGAATGATGAATTTCCTACCTTAGGTCTTGAATTTCCAATGTAGAAGCCTAATTATGCAATTTTCCTTCAATTTCTTCTAACTCTCAAGCAAGACTCCTTGTTGAACTCAATTTTTCTCCCAAGTCTCTCTCTCTCTCACGTTTGGTCTAGAAGGTGGGCGAAAAAATGGTATGTCAAAATGTGAATTAAGCTTCAAACAAAGTTTTAACAAAGTGGCCCACTTCAATGGAAAAAATGTAATAAATTCAAACTAATGTAATTTAACATTATTCAATCTAATTTAATCATTCCAAATCAAATTTTAATTAAATCTATCATAAAATCATATAAATTCTAATTAGCATATAACATTAATCAATTTCTGATTCGGTCGCCGATAAGGCCTTCAATTTACAATTCGAAGTCAAAACATAAACAGATCATTAAATAACAAACAAATTGAAATGCAATTAAAGCAACATACTCATGCATTCAGTTCAGAATTTCATTCTAATCAATTACTTATCATGCTTAATCATAGATTAGCACTAATCAGAGGTGAGGCTTATCACACGTTCCTTAGGCTTGCTTGCTAGATGAAACCTCTTGGTTTTCTTCCATTTTTACTCATATTTTCTACCTCTTAAACATAATTTTCAGCATTGTTTTGTATTGTTTGTGGGCTGTTTAATTTGTTAATTTATGCTTTGAATACTATAGTTGTATTGTTGTAATTCCTCATAGATTTGGTGTGTTTAGGATATAGCAACCAATCCATTTGAATTGATTGTTTTTACTTTGGTTTTTATAGCTTTTCGTAGTATATTTGGATCCTTGTGATCATGGGGAGGGTTTAAAGCTTAGCCACCCCAACACAAGTTTGATTAACTAGTTGTCAATCTTGCTTTCATACTATTATTGTGTGTTTAAGGCTTTGATTTCCTTTCTTATCTTCTTCAAAGTTATTGTAAGCTCTCTTCTATTTCCATCTTTGATGCACGGAAAGGGATATTTCATCCTTACTCGATGAGTAGGAAGATGAGCCTACAATAACCTTTCGCAGCTTTCATTTACTTAGTCTTATTTTGATTTTGCTTGGAAGCTATATGAGAGCTCTTGCATCAAAGGTATTAGAAACTCTCTTCTAGTTTCTTTTGAAGCATGAAAATGGATTTTAATCCATCCATGAGTAAGTGGAAGAGTCTCTAACTACTTTCCTCAATGATGTAATCTTTTGTTAATAAGCTTCTCTTTCAAACATGGCTAATCTCTTTTGTCCAAATTTGAGTGCTCACTTACTGTTATTTTCCATGAGATATAGTAGGTTTTAGCCATCTCTTTGAATGTTTCTTCTTAATTAGTCTTAGTTTTGTATCCATTGAATATTTTGTCTTGTTGCTTCATGAATCATCTTCTAAATACCCTTGGGATGTTTGGTGAGTTATGAAGCAAACCTACTCCCTACTTGACAATCTTCATGATAGGATGGAGTAGGAAGGATGAACATCTTTTGGAAACCCTTTGTTTTGCTTTGTTCTAGTTCTGTTGCAACAGTTTTTTTTTCCCCCCAAAAATAGTGGCCGGTCGGCCATTCTTTTGTACAGCCGACCATCTAATCAGGCCGGCCGACCAATTATTTTGTACGGCAGTGTTTTTTTTCAATCAATTGCGAACATGGCAATTTCTGGCAGCAAACAGAGAGGTTTCCGAAAGATGTTCTTGCTTGTGTGTACGTAATTCCCCGCCTTTCATTCAATTCCTTTAGATTAGTCACTTTGAGATTCATATTTGTAATAATTAGTTCATTCATTTGTGTTTGTAATAATTAGTTAATTAGGACATTCGGACTGTCTTGTACGAGGGCAAATTTGTAACACTTGATATATGTCTTTCAACCTCCATTTTTTTCTCTCTTTTATTTACATGCTTACCATGGTTGTGCAAAGCATCATGTTTTACCTTATCATTTCCATGCTTTGTATCCATTTCTGCATGCATTAAGGTTCGGCTCATCATACTTGATGTTGTTATTATTTCTTAATTGATTATATGCACTATCTCATGCTTTGAGTTGATTCACATGACATATTAGTAGCCGAATCTAGTAGTTGCATTTTTGTATGCATTGCATTAGCCATTTTGCATATTAGGATTATGCATTTTTTTCTAACTATCTTTCTTTTCTTTGGCTTGCCATGGTTAAGTACTAAGTGAGCATTTTTTACTTTAGCATATCATATGTGCATTTGTGTTACCATGTTGAGCATACTACCATGAGGCTACGTGCTTACTTGAAATACCTCTATGAATGCCTATGAATAGAGGCTATTTTGCTTAGATTAAAATGGCTTTGATTGTTGTACATATGAGCTCGCTTTTCCTTAGAGTTACACATATTCAAAAACTCTGTTCAAGAATGCATGAAATCAAAACATTCCAAAATAAGTGACGTGGTCTCTACTTGTTTGCATCACATAGTAATGTTAGTATATTGATAATCAGAATATGAGCGTATAATGTCCATGAGATTCACATCATGATTTAGTAGAGGTCGATCTTTGATCGAGTGAGTAGGGTGCTCAATTCATGACCTTCCCCTCTCATACCTAAGTTCCAAAACCGAGACACTTGGTTACGACGGACACGTGGCCTTTGACACGAGTCACGGGTTTCCTAATTTTTTCAAAAATATTAGGTGACAACTTTGAAATCTGGTAATGCAGTCTATTTTTGGCATCTCTGATGATGAATGGATTTTTCTAAGATTTGCTGGATTTAGGCTCTCGTTCATTTTTTTCTATTTCACATTGCACTTGTGAAACCAGATTCAAAACTACAGGAGTCCAAACTATAGGGAATCACATCCGAGGAGACTAAGCCCCTCCGAGGAGTGTGAAACACCAACTACAGTTTCTGAAGACTCTGCTGGGGATCTAGAAAACTTGACTTGAATTTCATGATGTGAACTTTTATCTACATATATATGTTCTTTGCATTGCATTTGCATGGTGCTCTTAAGTGACTGTGTTTACCATCTGATATCCTAGACGGCTTACTGGAGGCTTGCCAAAAGCTTGCCAAAAGGCTAGTCGGATGTAGGCAATGTCACATTGGGAACACAACCCTTGGATATGGGTTACCACCATACCGCTTGATCCTCCTTTCACTTTTCGATGTTAAATGTGCAAGGTATATTAGGTAATCTTGTTGAGGTACCCTTGTTGACCAATTGGCCTAGTGCATGTAGTAAAGCTCTAGTGACCTTTCAAATTAGGACATGACGCTCTCCCATTTTTCAGGATGTTGTGATATCGCTTGTTTGAATAGTAAAGCTGTAGATCACTCTAAAACTAGGACAGGGAAACCCTAACCTCTTATAGGGGTGTTTTGAATGTTTTTGTTCAAAATATGAAATCTTTGGACACGTGTGATACGATCCTTGGAGAGTCCTAATCTTAAGGCTATTCCTTTCAAACTAAATGGTCATATCAAAGTCAGAATTTGGGTCGAAATCCAGAGGTTTGCGTTTGAGGTGGAGAAAGAAAAAAAAAACAGGATTTGGAGATTGTATTTGAGTGGGTGAATTTTCAGCACTACCAGAACGAGGGCCAAAAATTGTATCTTGCTTTGTTTTGACCAGCATACCCAGTACTCTGATCTGATGGGGCATTTGTTTGTTTGTTTGTTTTTTTTTTTTTAATGCTAGGTTTGTCTGAGCCAACAGAGTTTGATCCTATATATTTTGGTGGCTCGCCAAGAAAAAGCAGTACCCAATTCAATAAAGGCCTAGCCCAATCCAACCCGAAAGAGTTTAAACCTATCACAGTCCATCTAATCCCAGAAAAACCTATCCAACAAAGGTCCAGTCCATCTAATCCTAAAAAGCCAACTCATAACGATCCATCCAATCCTAAAAGATCCATTCTGAAAGGCCTAATTTAGTCAAATCCGTCTACACTAATCTAGTTCAGATATATCAAATGTAACCGGTTCAAAATCCTTATTAGTAGGGTTGAACATGGTCCGGATTGGGATAAACCAGGACCAATCCGTTTTCTATAGTTCCTGAAAAATTGGAACCAATCCAATCCATTTAAATTGTGGGACCAATCCAAACCAATCCATTTAAACATGGATTGGATCGGTTTAGGACCACAAATTCACATAATTAAATAACAAAAAAAAATATAGAACATTTTAATTTTATAAAAATATAAATATAGCATCATAGTAATTCCACAATAACAATATGTCTTTCCATAATAGCGACATACTGTTCTAGAATTTAAACAACCATAAGAAAACTGGTTCCACCATAAGTATTTAGACCAGTACAAATTAAAACTAAGAACCAACAAATAAAGGCAATAAAAGAAGATATTATGCGGGTTCAGGTTTCGGTTTAGATTTTACATGGAATAATAGAAGATACTATGCGGGAGGGTGTATAATATAAATATAGGCTATTTGTATATGGTTCGAATCAGTTTTTATACGGAACTGAGCCGTAGACTACGGATTTTTAATTTTTCAATCCAGAACCGAACCACAAATTCAAAAAATCAATCCAAACCTACCAGATTGGACTGGACCGGATTAGATTACGGATTTCATGGATTCCTGGCTCAACCTGACTTATTAGTCAACTCTCAGGTTACACCTATCCATTTTCCCAATTGCCAACTCAGCAGACTCGTGATGGCACAGAGTCCAGAAGAAGTTGCGGCCATGATGACGGCCTTTCAAAAGGCTATGGATACGCTAAACAACAGAATCGCTGCTCAGGAAGAGACCATTACTAAATTAAGCCACCCACTTGGGGCATCTACTGTTCATCCCATCCCGGGCCCCTAGATGAACTTTAGCTCACCTTCACTAGCTGAAGATTTACAGGGTCTAGATCCTCGAGAAGAGTTGGCTCAAGCTCGAGTTTTCAGACCCCTGGTGCAGCCTAATGAGGGACTTTTTTCCCTTGATATTAATAATCTCGACCCAGCCTTATTAAAATTGCTAAACTTGAAAAGCAGTTCAAAAGGGCACAGGGGATCAACTTCATTCCAAACATTGAGGATGGGTACACAGAGACTTTCGTAAGGCCAGACAGATTCAAAATGCCACACATTGACCATTTTGACGGGTCTAGAGATCCTATGGTACATATCCGACTTTTCTCGGAAGTCATTGAAAAATCTAGGAATCCCCTAGATGTTGAGTGCAGGTTATTTGGCTTCAGCGAAGCCACTTATGGAAAACACGCGTTTTTGGTTCCTCGCTCGAGCGAGAGAGTCTTCGCTCGAGCGAGCTTCGTAGTCCCTGATTTCTATAAGCACGGGTTTCTGTCAGATTTTAGGATTACTTCTCCAGATATTCTTTTTGGTTATTAAGGTTTATCTTTGGAGCTATTTTGTTAGTTTTCTTTGATGTTTCATTGAGTATTCAACTCATAGTTTAAAGAGTTTACATCAAAGGATTGTTAATTTGTTCTACACAAAAGAGAGAGTTGTTCTTCGGTGGATTCTGAAGAATTCGAGCCTGAAGCTTTGGTGGATTCTGGAGTGGCTCATCATCAAGACAATTCTGTGGTGAAGATGGGGTTGGAAGAGGCACATAGGGGTTGGTTCAATTCGAGCGTGGATTCGCTAGGTAATTAAGAGTATACCTATGTAATTCCTTTATATCTTCTTAGTGGATTGTTTAGTGGCTGTTGCCCGTGGTTTTTTATCACAACTGGAGGTGCTCCAATTGTGGTTTTTCCACGTTGAAATCGTTGTGTCGATTTGTCTTGATTGTTTGATTGGGATTGTTGTTTACTACTTCAAATTGATTCAAATCATCTCTTTCAGGTTTTTATACGGACGCAGCCTTCGCTCGAGCGAGAACTCCCTCGTTCGAGCGAGCAAGGGCGGACAAGCAACTTTGAATGCAATTTTGCATTTTGCTTCGGGGGCGCTGCCCCTCGACCCTGCCGTGGCGCTGCCTCGGACCCCCGCAAGCTGATCGGGCAGCTCGATCCCTGTCATAATCAGGGAAGTGGCAATCTTGAAAGCAATAACATCGCAAACTTCTCTGCATGGCACAATTCGGGTTGGATTCGCATCTAAACACTCATAGCCTCACTGAAATAAAAAGTGCAAAAATAAGTACAACTGAAAGGAGTTTTGTCAAACGGGATTGCCAAGAATAAAAACCTAACAATCTCCCCCTTTGGCAATGCCATGACAAAACACACCTAACAAATAAATTCCTAATCACCCCAACCCATTACAGCCAACAAAAACAAACTTCTTTCTCAAGGTCATGATCTGCAAAATAGCTATTAGTGCCACAATCTCCAAAACAACTATTAGTCCTACAAGAGTATATGAAAAAATAATAAACATATGGCTAGATGATCTTGAAACATGAGATGAAAAACATAAAAACCTAAGACACATGCACCCGACAACACAACTCCCCCTTTTTGTCACGAATTGACAAAGGAAGCTTAAACCACTATAGCATGCAAGAAAGGAATAAGAAAGAAGTAGTGCAAAGCAACAATAAACAACTAAGGCCAATCTCCCTTACCAAAACAATTCAAAGAGTTCATGCTAACAAACTCTTGTAATGATAAACCAAACTCCCCTTCACTACAAACAATGAACAAGAAGAAAAACAACAAAAATAATATGGTGGAGCAAGTAAGAAATCTCAGATTTGTACCTTAAAACACACAAGATTTTTCAAGAAGCACAATTACTAGAAAACATAATGTACACAGTCTGTAGAAGATTCCTCATGAAAGAAAGTGATGCCGCATGTGAAAAGCATAGATCCCATGATAAAAGTGTGTGTGTGACTCTTGGAGTTCGACAAACACAAGATTCAAATCTTAGTAGTGATCTGATAGCTGGACCTCCGACAAGAGAATCTAAGTACAACTAAGGAAAGTCAAACCACTAGGAATCAAGGGGTATTTGGTGAGTAAAGGCGGAGGCTCCCCCTCAATCAATGAATCCTTTTTTTTTTCTTTCTTTTGCACATTTTTTTTCTTTTCTTTTTTTGCACATTTTTTTTTTCCTTTTCCTTTTTCTTTTTCTTTTCATATTCTTTTGCACACTCATTGGCGGCTGACACGCTCAAGAGTATGGAAACCGAACCAGAGAAGCATGGATATAATAAGGATGGCCTGGTTGGTGACTCTAAGATAGCCTTTTCCTCATAGCTAGACTACAAAGAATAGAGGGGAAAGTCGTGGAGATGCAAAAAGATGGAAGATGGTTAAGAGACTCAACATGCTAGTATATGTCAATTCCTCCAGAAAAGCAAAAGATACAATGCTAGAAGTCCATAGAAAAAATAATCACTAAGGCGGAAGACTCCGAAATTTGCTAATCCAAGAGTGGGTACAGAATGAGACATACTAATCAAAAAACACACACTCCAAAATGAGTAATGACCACAGAAAGCACACACATATTAACATGTAATGGATATTCTTATCAATTCAAATATGCACCAAGGACTGTTTAAAAATTTTAAGCTTGCAAAACCATACTAAGAAAATCTTTTTTTATTTTTTTTTTAATATTTTTTTTTCTTTTTCTAAACAAAGCAAGACAGAAAACGAACATGCACACATTGAGTGACTCAAAAAGAGAGGAAAAAAAACACACAGAAACCTAAAAACTAAAAAGAATTAACACAAGTCAAGTTTTCGCACCCAAACCGCTTTAGTATGAACAAAGTTGTGAGAATTGCGGTTCTTGGATGGTGTCTTGACGTTGTGGTTCCCTTCCCCTTCAATGGGAACCCGTCTTGACTTGGTTTCCAACTTCCTATGTCTAGGTCTAGGCAAATACAAACTCACTCCAAGTTTGGTCTCAATCTGATCAAAATAACGAGGTCTAATATGACCTTTAACCTCTTTACTACCAATGAAGTGTCTCCTACCCCACGAGATGTTAGAATTTCTTCCATCTCTGTGAGACATTGTCCCATGCAACTTATAACAGTAAGGGCGAATATGACCATGCATACCACAATGATGACAAATAAACACAGGATGTACAAGGTGTACCTTCTTTTCTTTGACTTTACCAACTTTAGGAAGATTGAGAAGTCTTTCCTCTCTTTGAACCTTGTGCTCCCCCTGCCCTTGAGTTCTTGTATCATGAGATGTGGATGCACTCTGTTTTTGCTCTTTCTTACCACCAAAGCCAATACCACTCTTGTCAGAACAAATTTTTGAGAACCAATGATATTGTCCAAAGTCTTTGATCCTTTGTTCCAAAGACCAATGGTTGCCATAGCACACTTGAGCTCTTCCTCTTTTTTGATCATTAGTTCTTCCAAAGCAACTTAAGACATCTCGAGAGTTTCAATTTTTTCTTCATATGTTGCATAGATTTGTTGTAGCTCATTCCTCTCTGTCTCACAAGTCAAGAGTTTTGCACAAATAGCTTGTCGATCATTAGAAATCTTAAGGGCATCATTCCTAGCCTCGGAAATCTCTTTCTTTAATTTGACATTTTCACTTTCACATGCTTTGAGTTTCATAGTGAGTTTGTCATTCAATTTGGATAAGTTAAGAGATTCCTTATACAACTTTTCATAAGCTTGCTCAAGCTCTTCATCATCACTTCCCGAGGATTCATCATCAGTGGCATTCTCAATCGGCCCCTTCGAATATTCTGTTTGTCCTTCAGTTTCAAAAGCTGCCATGAAAACAATGAATTGTTTATGTCCCTCTTCACCTTGATCTTCATTGTCACTTTCATCTTTATCAAATTCTGATTCATCGTTCCAAGTGATAGTAAGGGCATTCTTCTTCCTCAAACGAGTGGGGCATTCTTAAGCAAAGTGGCCAAATCCTTGGCATTCATAGCATTGGACTCTTTTAGAGTTCCCTTGTATCTTTCTTTTCTCCTTATTGGCTATAGAAGTAATTTTGAGTTTATCTTTGCCTTTGGATTTATGAGTATGAGTAGAGTCCAAAAGATTAGGATTCTTTTTCAAAAAAGATTTTTTAAATTGTTTTACAAAAGCATCCATAATCTTGGAATCTATCTCACAATCCTCATTAGAATCCTCTCCAGCTCTATCAGCACTACTAAAAGCAACATCTTTTTGTTTCTTTTTGAAATTCCTATGTGCCTCATAAGTTTGGAGATTTCCAACCAAGTGATCCAGCTTGAGGTTGTCAACATCTTGAGCCTCCTCAATAGCCGTAACTTTTGGTTGGAACCGATCGGGCAAAGACCTCAAAATTTTTCCTACAATCTTGGATTCTAGTATTTTTTCACCTAAATTGAAGCTGAAATTTACAATGTCACTCAACTTCGCATAAAATTCATCAAAGGTTTCACTATCTTTCATTGAAAGGTTTTCGAAACTAGATGTGAGCCTTTGAAGTTTTGAGCGTTTAATAGAAGGAGTACCCTCATGAATAGTTTGTAAGATATCCCAAGCCTCTTTTGCGACTTCACAATTGCAAATACGACTAAACTCTTCAGGTGTGACAGCGCAAAAGAGAGAATTGATAGCTTTACTATTCCAGCTACTATTTTGGTAATCAATTGTGTCCCACTTATCGATTGGTTTGGAAAAAGTTACTCCATCAACGGTAATCGTCAGTTCAGTCCACCTATACATGACAGATTGCCAAACTTTTTCATTAATAGATTTTAAAAACGATCTCATCCGAGCATTCCAATACGAATAATTGGATCCGTCAAGTAGGGGTGGTCGAACTATAGAATTTCCCTCACGAATTGAATCCATTATCACAAATCAAACAAGATCTCGTTCTAAAATATATTTTTTAAAACAAAAATAGAACGACCTGCTCTGATACCAATTGGAAAATTTAGAAATCCCCTAGATGTTGATTTGTGATTATGTATCAATTTTAAGCAGTAAACAACAATCCCAATCAAACAATCAAGACAAATCGACACAACGATTTTAACGTGGAAAAACCACAATTGGAGCACCTCCAGTTGTGATAAAAAACCACGTGCAACAGCCACAAAACAATCCACTAAGAAGATATAAAGGAATTACACAAGTATACTCTCAATTACCCAGCAAATCCAAGCCCAAATTGAACCAATCCCTATGTGCCTCTTCCAACCCCGTCTTCACCTCGGAATTGTCTTGATGATGAGCCACTCTAGAATCCACCAAAGCTTCAAGCTCGAATTCTTCAAAATCCACCGAAGAACAACTCTCTCTTTTGTGTAGAATAAACAAACAATCCTTTGATGTAAACTCTTTAAACTATGAGTTGAATACTCAATGAAACATGAAACGAAACTAGCAAAATAGCTCCAAAGATAAACCTTAATAACCAAAAAGAAGATCTGGAGAAGTAATCCTAAAATCTAACAGAAACCCGTACTTATAGAAATCTGGGACTGTGAAGCTCGCTCGAGCGAAGACTCTCTCGCTCGAGCAAGGAACCAAAAATGCGTGTTTTCCATAAGTGGCTTCGCTCGAGCCAAACAACCTGCACTCGAGCGTAAAATCATCTCTTTCAGGTTTTTATACGGACGCAGCCTTCACTTGAGCGAGAACTCCTTTGCTCGAGTGAACAAGGGAGGACAAGAAACTTTGAATGCAATTTTATATTTTGCTTCGGGGGCGCTGCCCCTCGACCCCGCCGTGGCATTGCCCCGGACCCCCGCAAGCTGACCGGACAGCTCGATCCCCGTCATAATTAGCGAAGTGGCAATCTTGAAAGCAATAACATCACAAACTTATCTACAAGGCACAATTCGGGTTGGATTTGCATCTAAACACTCATAGCCTCACTGAAATAAAAAGTGCGAAAATAAGTACAACTGAAAGGAGTTTTGTCAAACGGGATTGCCAAGAATAAAAACCTAACAGTCTTGAAACCGATGGATCTAACTAGGCCTCAGAAACTCTCTCTGTATAGAAGAACCCTGTCGGGTATAGCAGCCACTTGGTACGCCAAGTTGGAGGATAAAGTGAAGCAAAACTGGGAAGACTTGGCTGAGGAATTTGTCAATCAGTATTCTTACAACACACAAATTGAAACGACCTGAGAGCTTGGAGCAACCCACCAGAATCCTAAAGAACCTTTTGTGGAGTTTGTTTCAAGGTAGAGAGCAAAACAAATAACAAATCGGCCTTTTGAGAGGGACTGAATTCGGATAGTGGTACAGAACCTTAAGCCTGAGGCGTTTGTCAATCGGTATTCTTACAACACACAAATTGAAATGACGACCCGAGAGCTGGAAGCAACCCACCAAAATCCTAAAGAACCTTTTGTGGAGTTTGTTGCAAGGTAGAGTGTGACGCCTCAAATTTCAAGGACATCATAATAAAATTTAGTACTTAAAATCAATGTTACCACCATTATCACCAACATCCATTAATTAACAGCCCAGAAATTTGAAAGTTTTCAAATTACAATTCTAAAAAGACTTAAAATTTAGTCTTAGTACAAAAAAAAATAATAATAACACAAAAATATATAAAAGAAAACTAGAGAAAAACTAGGAAATTTTAGAAAATAGTTTATGGAACTTGGGGACTCTTCAAGCTAACCAAGGCTGAATGTCACTTTGCAAGGCCTCGGTATTTCCTTCATTTTCTTTGGTGCCTGGCATAAAACGCCAGGGCAACGAGAATGCCAATGAGCGACGAGCTCAATAATATACTACAACCCGAAAATATCCACCCCGATAATAATAATAGTACTCACAATTAATGAATAATGCGTAGTAACAGAATAACATGTAGCATCTAATAAGCATAATAGGAATGCCAACAGTTAAAATAATAACAATTGATAAATAAATATATAAAAAAAATTGGCAAATGGAAATAGTAATTCATCATAAACAAAATGCACACTTTTCTTTTTAAAGTCTCATGGATTTAGTTTATCAGATAAATTTAAGTAACTCCCCGCGGAGCATTATTTCCACTCAACTAGTAAGCAATGGCCACGGGCAATTCTGACTCTCCCTTGGTCAAATATTCAAATGTCACTTGTTGTAACTACCAAGGATGCCCACGCACCAGGGTTACGTACCCGAGTTGTGGCATCACGGTCTGTCCCAAGGGAACGGTCTATGTTGTGACACCCGCACCGCCAACCTTATATCGCCTACACCGATAAGAGCCAAAATACCTTCCCGTGCCATGTTAGGGTTCGCAACTCACTGGCACAAGCTTCTAAACTGGGCTCACCCCATCACTTTTAAATTTTTAATGTATCATCGGTTCAATTTCGTATTTCTTTACTTCGTCGAATTCACATTTGTATGCATGTGCAAGTTTTAGTTTGAGAACCACAGTGACCTAATGTTTATATAGCACAACACAATCATATATGGAAACCACAATAAATGTGATAGAATGTCTTAGAAATCATCACAAAATTTCTTAAGAATTCATACTTCTTCTTTCAGCACTGTATAGTCAAACAAAAAAATATGAAACCCATACCAAACGATGTTCAACCATTATAATATTTTAGCTGGTGCCAGTTCATCGAGTTAGGAAAATATTTCAAGAGAATACCAGGGCTAAAAACAATTTTAAAATGGAGAAATAATTTTTGGAAGAAAACTGGTTTTCTAGGACAGTGAGTTACATTACACTCCAGCACAGGTGTTCTGTGTTCAAAAAATAAAAAGTGGCCTCAAACGGTGTCTAAAAGAGGCATGGTCAGAATGGTTTGCTAATTTTTTTAGTTTAGAACATATTTCCAGAGGGGTATGAAGACTGAAAACCACTCGAAGATAGTCAAATAATTTTTATAAGAAAACTGGACAGATTCTGTCACATTTTGGAAAAATTGGCGTTTCTCTCTCAATGCTTAATAAAAAATTATGAAACCAGCAGCATTTGAAAGGTAACTTAAAAATATAACTTTTCCGATTTGAATCACTTGAAAATTCATTCTGTGGAATAAACAGTGACCTGGCAAAGTTAGCATTGCTGTTGCCTCCAAACAGCAATGAAGTTAAAAATATATTCAGGCCATGAAACGTTGTCAAATAATTTTCTTCAACATTCTAACACCATGAAAACATGTTAAACTAACTCCAGTAGTTTCAGATTTTTTTTTTTTTTTTTAAAGTGTTCTCATGAGTTTGTTTAGGGTTTATTCAAAACGAACTAAAAGTCTGTTTTGCTGGAAGTTTATTAGTTTTGCGAAAAACACACTTTGTATCCACCATGAATCACATGCAAGACTAAAAAAATGTTTCTTACTATTATTCCCATGTGAAACTCTAATACTTCATATTTACTTTCATTAGTGATAACAGAAAATAATATTGATGAAGAGTAAACACAAATTCATAAGCATGCAAGATTGATTCAACAATGGAGAATACTTGATCACATAAAGAGCAAAATCATTAGCTAAACCACCTAACCTATATTTGTAAAAATGACAGAAATCACATAATCATAAGATTATCATTCTATCTAAATGTAACATGCATTGAGCATTTGTGTATTATCAATACACACCCTTGCATATTTTTAATGTATAGATTTAGTTAAGAAAAACATCTAAGGGAGAATAGGGGTTGAGTATTTTTACCTCAATGAAGTAAAAAAAAATCCCAAGTGTTGAGCCTTTCTTCCCCTCTCTTCTCTCCTTTCCCTCTTGCTTTCTTTTCCACTCTTTCTCTTTGTTTTGCTCAGTTACGTGTGTGTGTGTGTGTAATGGAGGCTGAATAGTGCTCCTAATTATAGGAGTTTGAGGGCCTAATTTATTATTATTATTATTATTATTACTTTACTTCTCTTTTAGCTTAGGAACTATGATCTAAGAGGATAGATTACAATTGGTTTGCATGCTGTGGCAGCCTTGACAAAGGCTTGAAATTGCCATCTATGCATGTAGGCATAGAGTGTGGCAGTAAGCAAAGGCATGCATTGGCATACTTGGGCCAAATTCCTCTGCCCAACGTAAATTTTGATTTTTTTTTTTTTGTTATATTATTATTATTATTATTATTTTTATTTTTTTTAACTGGATGGTTTTCTTCCTACTCAACTCTAATTAGCTTATTTACTATTAATTTAATCAATTTAGTTTTCACAACAGCATTAGCTACAGAATTTTATTTATTTATTTATTTATTTATATTTTTTTCACAGGAAGATAAATAATTTTATTTAAAGGAATCTAATATTGGTATTAACCATGATGCTATTAACATTATAATTCGATAATTTAATAATCACTGTTAACTGACTTAATATTATTATTAATCAAACTAATTAGTTGTCTAAAAATTCAGGTTCTCACATAGAGAGTAAAGGTAGCACAAATGACAGATCGACCTTCTGAGAGGAACCAAGTTCGGATAGTGGTACAGAACCTTGAGCCTGATATGTTCCAAAAGTTAATAGTTGCTCCACTGTTCACTTTCAAAGATTTGAATGAATTGGGGGTACAAATTGAGAGTGCGTTTAACAAAGGGATTCGTCAACGAACAAGCGAACTGGTGAAAAGGGAATTCACCAGAAGTAATAATGCCATTGGCAACACTGTTCTCGAAACCACTGAATTCTACACCGTTGCCACCAATCCCAAAATAACCGACCTCTTTGCCAATGCCAGCCCACAAACAGTCAGCCCGACTCGAGCTCAAGGTAGAACCTTCACCCCTCTCCATATGAGCCTAACCCGTGCACTAAAAGTCCTAATGGAAAGAGGGTATCTCAAACCCCTTGATCCCCAACCTCTTTTTGACGCACTCCCTACTAGAAATAACCCCACCAAATATTGTGCAGTCATGACACCGATCATTGCTACCGTCTTCGTAATGAGATTCAGAATCTCATCAACAACTAGACGATAGCTCCGCCTCAAGAATCCAATGTTACCACTAATCTTGCCATGACCTAAACCCATCTCTACAGGTTTAGCGACATAACCGGCCAGTAATCCTTGGATTACCAAAGGCCTCTGAACAGATTATCATGTAATAAGGGGCTGCGGAATCAAATATAGAAATATACATAGTCCATACAGCTGTGCAAACATACATGGAACAAAAATTTAAAACTATCTATATATATTACATATATGACGTCATGGACATCCATTCAACCTTGTCATATACACAAAATAGAGCAAAAGAACTGGTCACAAAACAACAAAAGTCTCAACTTATGACATGGTTTACAAAACTTGACCATTGAACTCTTTCTGGAACCTTCTCGAGAGGCACATTGGTTGGCCAACAAAACAGAGACTCCAGGTCCTCAACTCTGAGCCTGGTCACGCGCCCGGTCGCCTATATACATATAATAAATAATAAGCGAAAGCCCAGTGAATAATAACACAGTAAAGATTTTAATGAATGTTGTCCAGTTTCGTAGCATATCAATCAGAGATAAGCATAGTCATATCAAACAGAGTCATGTTCATATACGTGTTCAAAACATGTGTGGTACTTCCCTTAGCATTAACATATCTCTTTGTTCAAACATATCAAGTTCCATAAAGGAACCTCCGGTACCGAGTAGCATATCTCATACATGAGCCACGGTATTGTTTCCCCCTGGAGAGGGCCTGTGACCATAAGCCACATTATTATGTCCCCTTGGCGAGGGCCTCTGCTAAGGATACCATAAATTCACTTCAAAAATAGGGATCATCATTCATGGAATCACAAATTAGCCTATTGTATTATTCAACGACAATTCATATCATATCCTAATGTTTAGAACGTATTTCATATCAAACATAGCTTTACTAAGTTATTACTCACAGATAATTGCACAGATAGCTTGATAACAACCAATGGATCAACAGCTCACGACGCGTGACCTACACAAACATAACAGATACATACATTGAAATACATGCTTGGATTGTACTTAACCTATTTCATTTCATTCTTCATGTGTTTCTAAGTCTTATCCTCATTATTATGTCTTAATCTTGGCCTAGAAATGCCTAAAATGCGATGAGGATGCTAAAATGCACTTGAAAACACTTAGGCAAATATGCTAAAAACAAGGGCCTCGCTCGAGCGCAACTTCCTTCGCTCGAGCGGACGTCCAAACATGTGAGTGGTCGCTCGAGAACAACTTCATTCGCTCGAGCAGTCTGTAAACTTTGCAAAGGTTCTGGTTACTTAATTTTTCCGCTCGACGTATGCTCGTCGGTCGCTCGAGCGTGTGATTGAGGTCTTCACTCGAGCGCAACTCTTGTCACTCAAGCGGTCTGTAAAAATGGTAAACTTCTGGGAGCATGCATTTTACGCTCGAGCCAACTTTTGGTCGCTTAAGCGGGGGTGCAAAACACAGAGTGGTCACTCGAGTGCAGGTTCTATCGCTCGAGCGTAGAAGTAGAATTCTGGAATTTCCAGATTTGCTTCCAAGCTTCAAACGCAACCCCAAAGCTGCAAATCAAGTTCTTTTGGGCCAAGAACTTTTATGTAAACTTGGAAAACTTCATGAATTCAAAACCATTTCACAAAATCAAGGCCCAAGAGTAAGTCAATTGTGCAAACACAAGCTTGAAATGTTAAAAACATAACATGCATAAAATTCTTGACTTCAAAGCTTTCAAAACATGATCAAATAAGGTAAAATGGTATGAAACTCAATGAATTTCCAAAACCAAGCTACGATCAATGCATGCATTTGGGAATTCTTTGTAATCACACTCAAAACTCCATGAACGATGCATGCAATGCATGGATTGTTCTCAATTCTTGTTCTAAAGCTCAACTCTTCTTCCTAATCTCTAACTTCTCTTGAATTCAAGCATGAGTGAGTCAAACACAAAGCTTAAATATTGAAATTCTTACCTAAAATTCTCAATTCCTTGAATCCTAGTGAATTCTTGTTCAATTCCACCAATTCCCTAGCAAATTCCTTTCAATCTCAAGTTTTGATATCAAACTCTCTTGGTCTCTTCCTTCCTCTCTCTCATGTTTTGTGCAAGCACAAAATGATGAATAAGAGGTGACTCAAAGTGGTGTATAAGCCTTTTATTGGATTGATTAAGAAAATTAATTAAAGAAACTTACCACTAATCAAATGAGCATTAATTATTCTAATCGTTTCGTTCTAAATCGAATTTCCATTGAACTTACCGTAAATTCCTAAAAATTCCAAATAACACATATATCAAGTCAATTTCACGATCAGATGCCAATAAGGCCTTCAATTTGCAGAACAAAACGGAAACACAAACAGATATTCCTACAATGGACAAATATAAACACAAATAATGCAACACACATGCAACCAACTCAGAATTTCATCTTAATTACTTATCAGGCATTCTTAATCATGATTTCGACTAATCATAGGTCGGGGTTGTTATAAATCCACTTCCTATCCATGACCAAGTACCTTTTACTTACCTTAACCTCATCTATACACTACATTCTACCTTCGACCCCAGTATATATATCACTCTATCCCATCTGCCCAGGCCAGAGGTGTTCATTTTTTAAAACACCGATTTGTGCATGGTGGATACACCCAATCAAATTCGAACACACCAAGAGCGCCAAATGGCCGAACCTACTATTGCTGAGATGTTGTGAATGATTGAAGACCTTCAAGGAATAGTGGCAGAGTTAACCTTTGGGGTTTCGACCTCATCATTTACCACACCTCATGCTGGGGATTTTGTACCAAAGAATTCTCCAATCTTGGGACAAGCTAAAAGTAGAATGGGCCAACCCAAAATCGAAACTGAGTTGAAGACTGATGGTGATAATAGAAGGGTAGCCCAATTAGACATAATGTTCAAAGACATCTCAAGCCTAAGAGATACCATGTCAGAAACAAATAGGCCTTGCCCAGATATAGTCGTCCAACTCTTTGATAAGGCTGAAGCAAGTAGCAAGAATGAGTTTGGGGTAACTATTGACCCTTGTGCACATCTCAGATGGGTTGTTGAAGCTCTGAAGACCAAAGGCCTGAACAAATGGCAAGTCCTTACAACTGTTTAAAGGGTTGTGGATGAAACTTTCGCCACTCAACGCACCAATGCTTAAGTGGGGGTTACTATGGATGAATTCAATGAGAAAAGCCAGGTTGCGGGTACTTTGAGTCACAGGTTGGCAAACAAGGGAAAGTTAAACAATAAGGAGAGATATTTTACCAAAAACACCCATCCTGATTCCAGTCCCAAGCCCATGAATACCCGGCCAACACCCGCCAACCCATTTGCCAATGTTTCTAAACCTAGTGCTTTCTATTCCAAAAAACAAACCTTTGCCCATCTTCATATGAGCCCAACCAACGCCTTGAAGGTACTGATGGAGAAAGGGTATCTCAAACTCTCCAATCCTCGACTTCTCTATAAGTCTCTTCTACCTAGACATAACTCTACCCAATATTGCATATTCCATCAGCAGTATGGTCATCATGCTGACCGTTGCTTTTGCCTTCACTACGAAATTCAGGACTTGATTGACAATAAGGTCATCATCCCGCCTGAAAATCCCAAAGTTGTCAATAAACCTCTCCCTGACTGCAATAGATTGCCACTCCATAACATAAATCCCATTCATGGCTTGCCAACAACCAACCTGACCCTAGCCAACACGGTCGAGGAGATATGTGGGGACTACCGGGATAATTGTGAGGCTCAATCTGTGAGACCCATTTTAAAGGTTTGAAATCAATCCTACTGGGTGTAGATGTTAGTATTGCTAAATTAAAGGTAGGTTTGGACCCTCCCACGGGCTATTTGAAGTTTTTCTTGAATTCTGCTGATGGACTTGGCGAGTGAAAACCCCTTTTGTCTCAAGGACACTGATTTTGTTTTGAGTTGTGTCCTGTAAAATAGTTGAGTTGTGTATTGAGTTTTTATTTTCTTTGTCTTTTCTTACGTCGTTGCGTCAGTTGAGTCTTTTCCTTTGAGTCGCTCTCCTGTACCCTTAGGTCTTCATTTTTTTCAATAAGAAAGCAGAGCCAAGTTTTTAATCATTTTATTGTGCCTACAGTAATTCATTTGTCACTTTTGATGTACCCAAGCATTGTCTTGGAAAGTTGTAGCCTACAGGGCAATTCTATTATCTGTTTAACTTTTATTTCATATTTTTGTTGTTGACACATGCTATAGATTCAGGGTTAGGGCGTATGAATGTATATTCGCATGTGTCACCTCTTTTGTACAACTGAGTTTCATGTAATAGAAGGATATTATACCTTGATTTATCTTGTTATTTAATTATCAGTATGGATGGTTTATTGTATTTATTTCAAAGTGTTACAACTTTCATTCCAAACTTGTATTTTTTTTTCTAGATGCTCGCATTCACTGCTTGAGTAGTGGAAAGGTTGCTCGAGCGGCCTGTTCGGAATAGCCAACTTGAAAGTTGATTTTTACTCAATTCTTTTTCACTTTTTCACACACTCTCTCTCTCTCAAACACCTATTTTCAAAACCCTAGCTCTAAAACACTTGATTTCTCTCATTTGTACTAAAGATTCACCCTAAATCTTCCAAGATAATGGAAGAGCAAGCTTAGATCAAGATTTTCACCGATTGGTTCGCTTTTTCTTTGAAGTTTCTTGTTGGGCTTTCATCTCTTGGTCTCCACTCTTGAGGTAGGGGTACTTTTAACTTGATATATCTATGATTTAATGTATATATGTGGTATTTTCTAGTTATAATGATGTATGACATAATTTTGTGATATAAAGTGAGTTTGAAAAACAAAATGGGGGGGTTTATACCTAATGTTTTGATCAAGATTATGAATGTCCTTGTTAATTATTGTTGTTGATGATGAAAATTGACCCTTTAAGTGTAAAGAGGGAAAAGCCCCAACTAAAAAACCCTAGTTTTCAAACTTGATTAAATGATGGGGTTTGGCTCAACTCTCAAAACTTGAAATTGTGTGAATGATTATGGAAATGGTGTTGAGACATGATGTTATTGAATTTTCTTAGATATATGTATCGAGATTGAGAAATATTGAGATTATGGAAAATGGTGAGGTTGGTGAAACCCTTTTATTGTTGATATTATTAAATGTTGTTGTGAATTAAACAAACCTTAGAGAAATTGGATTTGAAAATTCATATATCATATGCATTATAATTGTCACTTGTGATATTATAATCTTATGGATGTTTGGAAAATGCCCAAAGGGGGTAAATAGCGTGTGAATCCGGGTAGTTGAGTCGGGTTTTTGGTAATGGATTGTGTGTTGTATTTGGTACCCGCGTGGGGAGTCAAGGTGCCTAATTTTATCGCTGGACGAAAGTAGAAAAGGTTTTTCGGTATCCACGAGCCAGTCATATTTAGAGTCAACAAATATGGAAAAACATGGTTTTGGGTGTCCTCGAGCCTGCTGTTTTTTGGAGTTGGCAAATGGAAGGGAAAGGTTTTGGATGCCCATTGCCCCGTCGTTTTTGGAGTCGGCAAATGTGAAAATATTTTCTATATATAACTCTACATATGTATGTTTAGTTTTGCAACTATTGCTGGATATCATAGCATATTTACCACCCCATAGTTGTGGATAAGATTTCTTTTAAAGGGGAAATCATGTATTGAACATTTTTAGCTTTAAAGTACAAAATATAAATGTTTGTAACAAGTACATAGCATAATCATATGCATCTTGATTATTTATATATCTTATTAATAGTATTTTCGACTGGGTAATAGCTCACTTCAAAACTAACAACATTTCAGGAAATGATGATGTGGCTCTGCCAAGGGAACTTGGCAATGGATTTTGAAGGGAGCACGAAGACTTAATGAATGTTAATTGCTAAAGCTCTGGAGCTATTTTTGTGGTATGGGACTGAATGTCCATTTTTGTGAGCTCCAAGACTATCCTTGAGAATGTGTACGCTGTTAGGGCATTTTATTTTTATATTTCACTTGCTCCTTGAACTGTTATTATTATTATTTTGTGTATTTAATGGAATGATGATGTATTCACTTGGAATAGTTCAATGAGAAAGAGACTATTTTGAGTAAAGAACTGTATACCATGATGACAATCATTGTACGAATTAGAAAACATTTAATGTTTTAAATCATCAAATGGGGGATAAATTTAGGGGCATTACACTATAGAACTATCTCCCTTCATGCAATTACACCTCGAATGTTGATGTGTTTGGTCCTATCATGATACTTAGGATCTGTAGAACATGCTAAAACTACCATACTATCAATATGGATCATAATTGCTTCATTTGTAAGAGCTGTGATCTCAAGGCGCTGTAAGAATCTCCTCAACAAAATAGCCTCCAGTACTATTGCTGAACTAGCAACATACTCTTACTCCATCGTGGACAAAGATGGCAAAAAAAAATCATCTTCACTACTTGTTAGTGAACAAGTCTTGAGTTACTCTAGTAACGACTGACCATATCTACTACAAAACATATGTCTGATCAAGTACACATCATAGCTTACATTAGACTGCTAACTCTACTCGCATAGGGAACCTTTGCCATCTGTTTCTTTTCCTTATCTGTTCTTAAGGCAAGAGTCAATGCTCAGATTGTGTCCCATTTCAATTGGAGTGTCAGTGAGTTTGGAATAATGTATCTGAAACAACTCTAAGATCCTTTTAATGTAAGTCTCCTGAGATAAACAAAGAAGTCTCTTAGAGCGATCTTTGAGGATCTTAACTGTGAGCACACAATTTGCCTCTCCTATGTTCTTCCTTTCAATAATAGAGAATAACCACTTCTGAGTGGCGACAACCATCTCCATGTCATTTCCAACTAACAAGATGTCGTACACATACAACGATACAATGGTCTTCCTTCAGCATCTTAAACCCAGTCGAAACAATGGCTTTTATGGAATCTAAAATACCATTGTCTAAATGATTGCATTAGGCCATAAATGGAACGTGTGAAACGGCATGCTTTGCGCTATTGTCCATTAACCTCAAAACCTACTGGTTGATCCCTATAAATCTCCTCATCCAGTTCTCTACTAAGAAATGTAGTCATAACATGCATTTAGAAAAGTTTCAAATCCAAATGTGAGACAATAGCTAGAATTAGGCGAATAAGGGCAAATCTCACCATCGGGGAGAATGTCTCATCATAATATATACCCTCTCTTTGGGTATAACCCTTCACCGTGAGACAAACTTTTTGACCCATCAGCCTTGCACTTCACTTTTAAGACCTACTTGATGCCAATGGTCTTGCACCCAAGTAGAAAGTCAACCAACTTTCAAACTTGGTTCCGAGCCATAAAACTCATTTCGTCCTTCATAGCAACCATTCACTCACTAGCATTTGGTGAAACTAACGCTTCCTCATAGGAAGCGGGCTCATCAACATCTAATGAAGCACACATGAACGATTTTTCTTCAATCTCATAACGACGACGATGAATGATTCCATGTTCACTTCTATGCAACTAGGATCCTTATTGAGTCATTTTCTAGTGGAACACTCTCACTAGAAAGTAAATCACTCCCACTATCTTTGGCGATTTTAGGATAAGTCTCTAATTCTCCACCCTCGCTAAAAGATGGTGTGACTTCCTCATATTCCTGCAACTTAAATAACGCAAGATCTTTCTTTACTTCACCAATACTAGAAAATTCATTCTCAATGAAATTGACATCTCGCGACTCACTTTCAGTTATTCCACTATAAGGATGTTTACTATCCATTACATAACCCTTTGAGCATTTTGAGTATCTAACAAACACTTGTTTGTTTGCTTTAGGGCCTAACTTCCCATGCTTATAAGAAGTACTGTTAACAAAAACTACACAACCCCAAGGCCACAAATGCTCCAAATCAGGTTTTGCACCCTTCCATAATTCATATGGAATCGTTGGAACTGACTTTGAAGGCATACGATTAAGAATGTAGGCAATAGTCAAAAGAGCATCCCCTAAAAGAATATAGGGAGGTTGGCTTGCGCCATCATCGATCCAACCATTTCAAGCAAAGTGCAATTTCATCTCTCGGCTACACCATTTTGTTACGAAGTGCCTGGAATCGTTTAACTGGCTATGTATCCCCTTTTCCTCACACAGTCCTTGGAACTAATGTGATAAATATTCACGCCCTCGATCTGTTTGAAGAATGCTCAATTTTCTGTCTTTCTGATTCTTAACCAATGTAGTAAAGTGTTTGAAGCAATCAAATGCCTCAAAGCGATGTGACCCATCCTAGAACTACTCCAGCCTAAGCACGCTTAACTGGGGAGTTCTAATAGGGATTTCACCACTTGGGAAAAGGCCTCGATGCTATATAAGGGTCTAAGTTTTTACTTTTATAGCCCAGGAACTCCCCCTCCAATCCCGATGTGGGACACCGGGGCCTTACAGGTTGGCTTGCACCATCATCGATCCAACCATTTCAAGCAAAGTACGATTTCATCTCTCGGCTTCACCATTTTGTTGCGAAGTGCCTAGAATCGTTTAACTGCCTATGTATCCCCTTTTCCTTACACAGTCCTTGGAACTAATGTGATAAATATTCACGCCCTCGATCCGTTTAAAGAATGCTCAATTTTCTGTCTGTCTGATTCTTAACCAATGTAGTAAAGTGTTTGAAGCAATCAAATGCCTCAAAGCGATGTGAGATCAAATAGATAGAATTGAACCGTGAATAGTCATTAATAAATGCAAGGAAAGAAGAAACACCATGGCATGCCTTTACATTCATAGGTCCGCAAATGTCAGAGTGAAGTAACTCTAGAGGATATAAAGCCCTAGGTGCCTTTCCAACAGGCTACCTACGGGCCTTTCCTGCCAAACAAGGCTTACACACAAGAAGACTTACATTAACAAGATGCCCCAACATGCCTTTTCTTTAGCTAGTCTAGTCATTAGATCTTTTCCTATGTGACCAAATCTAGCATGCCAATTAACAATATTTAATATAACATTATCACAAGACACATAAGAATATGAGGAAAAGTCCAAATCTAGCATAAATTAACCATTGGAAAGAAAACCTTGTCCATACAAGCCTTTATTCAAATAGGAATCCAATTGACTACCACTAAAACCAAATCCTAACAAAGCAATAACTGACAAAAGATTACATTAGTCACCAAGTGGATAAAGCAGATGATGAAGGAGCAGAGTGCGCCCCAGACGCGTCTTGAGCTGATAAGAACCAACTCCAAGGATATCCTCTCGAGTTCCATTATCCAAAGTAATGTACTGCTTGCCCGCATGTATCTTTTTGTAATCCATAAACTCAACTCTTTCTTTGACTATGTGGCGGGTTACTTCTGAGTCTACAATCCAACCATAGAGAGAATTAGTAGCACATACATGTGAACAAACATAAGTATTTAAAGAGTTAAGTGAAATGTCTACCTTCTTTGAATCAAGGCATTCCCAAGCAAAATGACCTCGCTTCCCATAATTATAACACTTGACTTTGGTCTTATCTTTATTTCCAGCGCGCTTGCCTTAACGATGCTTCCCCACATTACCTTTTTTAGGACCAAGGTTACCAGCTGCACCACTACGTTTTCCTTGTCTGTTGCACTTAGGTCTAAATGCCAGACGTTGCCCTGCTTAGGCGACAAGGATAGTGCTGCGGTGAGATGCCAGGCTCTTCACTTTAAGCCCAAATTGCTCAAATTTCAAAATAAGAGCATAAATCTCGGTTGCAAGTATGATCTCATAGGTAATATTTTAGTTAATTCTACATGTCATGAGCAATTGGGTTTGTCTCAAACTCCCAAGTGAGATCATTGTGCATGCTGCTAAACATAGTATAGTGCTCGCACTGATATTCCTTGACCCAATTCTGATAGGTCTCTATGTCATGATGATGTTAGGCAGTGGTCCCTTCTTTAGATCAGATTTTAAGGGTGGTCAATTTTTCTGACTTCTTGATCATTAAGAAAATATTGAATTTCATCTTTGGTGAGGCCATTAACAACATTTTTAGGGGTCATTTCACTACATCGATTGCACAAGGTTTGACATTAGCACACTCTAAAAATTTTATTCCCAAAAACATAATTGGCATACAATATTTCCACTTACATAGAGAGATCAAAATTTTTGCTAAGCTCATAATCATCTCCCTCTCTGTGAGCTAAAATATGGCTCTTAATTAATTTTGAATAAAATTATGTAAGAGGCAAAACCATCTCTTATTTCCACAACATTAAATCATGCATAATATATATGAGTCAAAAAATACGCCATTCAATTTTGCGTATGGGCTCCACTTGAAGCCCTGTTGGAAATATGGTGTAACATGTTAAGGCAACCTTGAAATGTATTGGTGACAGTAAAACACATCCCCTTAGATGGCTATGGAAAAAATACATCAAAAAATAAATAATTACAACCCAAAAGAATCCTAATACATTGATTCTAATAATAAATAAATAAATAAATAAAAAGAAATAACTTGGGGATACCACTTCACCAATAAGTTTGTGAGGTCTACCTTTAACAGTACAAATTAAATAAACAAACATGTGCATAAAAATTTCCAACATTACCTCCATCCATCCATTACATGCAACATCAACAATTAAATGGAGTAATAAATAAATGGCCATACGATGGAGGTCCAACTACAATTCCTACTAAGGAAAAGAGTATATTTGAAAAGATCTAAAACTCCAAAAATACATATTACTTCTCAACTAATATATATTAAACAATTAATAAACTAACTCTACAATTAAATAGCACAAAAATAAATGCTAACAATACTAAATGGAGTCAATTAATTATGCATAATAATTAATATAACAAAAAAAATCCGAATTTTCTTAATTTCCAAAAAAAATATATGTTTTTTCTGCAATTTTCGTAATTAAATATATAAACATGAATGAATATGTGAGAATATCCTACGAAAATTCAAAAATAAACTAATTATGAAAATAGTGGCCCAACCAATTATATAGAAAAATATAACAGGCTACGCCACGTGTATACAACAAGCATCTCGAGAATTGAGTCCACGCGTTGGTGGTTGTTGCTCCGCGCGTATGGCACGCGCAAGCACGTCCACACATACCTTGTGCGCTGCTGACGTAAGTTGCACAAGATGCGCTAATGTCATCCAATGCGCTAACGTTAGACGCACACAATGCACTAATGTCACCTGCGCTGCACTATGCCAATGGCGTCATGCTGATATCAGCCTCCAACTTCCAGAATCTCTTGTTTTGCTAGAATTTCTGAAAAACAGCAATTTTGCCCCAAAAATCTTTGAAAAGCTATGACTTTTTCAATATAACTCCGATTAAAACCCATTTTATATGGATGGAAAGCTCCCGAAGAGTAATTTCAAAATATGTAAATTTTAGTTACATAAAAATGAAAATTTTCATACCTTTTTTGAGATAAAAATTCTGCTCTTATGGAGTTTTCCAAAAATTAGGGTTTTCCAAAATCCTTTTCAACATGCCATGATATTCAACAATATTAAAATAGACATGCCATGCAAATCATATGTAACAAGCAATACAACTCTGATACCAATGAAGAAAAATAACATGGGCAATCATATTACCTGAAGCAAAAACAGTTTGGATAGGATGGCTTGAATTATGAGCCTTGTCTAAAAAACCCTTTGTTGATTGATAAGCTACAAAGGTTTCTCAATGTTGTATCTACACTTCAAATCCTTAGATTCTACAATGGTGACCTAAGAAGGAAGAACAAAGAGAGAACTATTTTGAGGAGATTTTTCGAGTAACCTCATACATCAAAAT
Organism: Camellia sinensis; assembly: GCF_004153795.1. NCBI lineage: Eukaryota > Viridiplantae > Streptophyta > Magnoliopsida > Ericales > Theaceae > Camellia > Camellia sinensis. The sequence continues at coordinate 1,591,362 of NW_021027068.1, forward strand.
CCATATTATTATTTTATCTATATCAGTCATATAAAGAACCTCTACTGATAGAGGTGGAGTTGTAGTCTCTCACAACAACTCAAACACATCTTTAGATAATTCTCTTAATTATTTTCTCTTTATTTAAATGAGTGAATTATCAATAACCCATGTGAATGCTCCATGGGTAAGGGGTTGGGTCAAATATGACCCAATTTCCAACAAGAGAAAAATCGTAGATTTTGAAAATTTTGGAAAAAGATGATTTTTGTGAAAAACAAGAAAAATCGTAGATTTTGAAAATTTTGGAAAAAGATGATTTTTGTGAAAAACATATGCAAAAGTTAGGATTTTCATTGAGAAAAAGGATAGATTTTCATAGGTGATGTATTGTTGAGGCACCTATGACATGGATGGGTTGTGTTGTTGAGAAATTACTCTTAATAGCTGTAACAGCGCCCGTGTGCCTCATGCTACAGTTCGGACTCGATTTGAGTCACGGTTCTTAATCTTGAACCAAAGAGTCCAAATCTGGCAAATCGTTGTGAGAAAAACAGATTTTTGAAAAAGTAGTGCCAAACATGAACTGCTTTGCCAGATACAGAGTCGCCACCTAAATATTTTTT
>NW_021027068.1:1601558-1620947 GCF_004153795.1 Camellia sinensis
ATATATATATATATATATATATGTATGTTATAACAGATTATATATGTATGTTTACCAGTTACCAGTTATCTTTTCAATAACAAATTATATGTATACTATAATCTGTTATATATATGTTTGGTATAATCATATATATATATGTATGTTATAATCTGATATATATATATGTATGTTTAACAGATTATAAAAATTTCTTCAATGTATGTTTATATATATATATTTCATTACAGAATACAACTACAATTTAAATGGTGGAGGAGAGGGACGACAACCGGACAGAAATTGACCTGAACGAAGGAGAGGGAGAGATCTGCAAATGCTTGACCAAGAGAGGGAAGACAGAGAGGGACACGAAATCTGCAAACGGAGATAGCAAATGAACGCTTGATGGTGGAGGAGAGGGACGGCGGTGGAAATCCCGTTACAATTTACACGGTGGAGAAGAGGGACGCCGATCACAGCTTCAGCGGGAATAGAGTTGAAACACGATTTCTTCTCCTCTGTTATCAGATTTTTGAGCGGGAATTTTTTTTTTTTTCCCTAATCACAGTGCGTGAAACACACGCACTGTAATATGAAAGTGTCATTTTTCCTCCCTTCTTGGATGCCACGTAATTAGAGCTGCTCCTAGTGCTCAAGTTTTAGTGGTATGAATCGGAGCTGGAGCTGCACTACGCCAATGGCGTCATGCTGATATCAGCCTCCAACTTCTAGAATCTCTTGTTTTGCTAGAATTTCTGAAAAACAGCAATTTTGCCCCAAAAATCTTTGAAAAGCTGTAACTTTTTCAATATAACTCCGATTAAATCCCATTTTATATGGATGGAAAGCTCCCAAAGAGTACTTTCAAAATATGTAAATTTCAGTTACATAAAAATGAAAATTTTCATACCTTTTTTGAGATAAAAATTCTGCTCTTATGGAGTTTTTCAAAAATTAAGGTTTTCCAAAATCCTTTTCAACATGCCATGATATTCAACAATATTAAAATAGATAATATTGAATTAAACATAGATAAAACTAATATATGGCATGCAAATCATATGAAACAAGCAATACAACTCTGATTACAATGAAGAAAAATAACATGGGCAATCATATTACTTGAAGCAAAAACGGTTTGGATAGGATGGCTTGAATTATGAGCCTTGTCTAAAAAACCCTTCGTCGATTGGTAAGCTACCAAGGTTTCTCAATGTTGTATCTACACTTCAAGTCCTTAGATTCTACAATGGTGACCTAAGAAGGAAGAACAGAGAGAGAACTATTTTGTAGAAATTTTTCGAGTAACCTCCTACATCAAAATTCGTATTATTATTTTATCTATATCAGTCATATAAAGAACCTCTACTGATAGAGGTGGAGTTGTAGTCTCTCACAACAACTCAAACACATCTTTAGATAATTCTCTTAATCATTTTCACTTTATTTAAATGGGTGAATTATCAATAACCCATGTGAATGCTCCATGGGTAAGGGGTTCGGTCAAATATGACCCAATTTCCAACAAGAGAAAAATCGTAGATTTTGAAAATTTTGGAAAAAGATGATTTTTGTGAAAAACATATGCAAAAGTTAGGATTTTCATTGAGAAAAAGGATGGATTTTCATAGGTGATGTATTGTTGAGGCACCTATGACATGGATGGGTTGTGTTGTTGAGAAATTACTCTTAATAGCATGATTGAAATGTGCTTGGATTATGGAAATTTGACATTGATTGTGAATATGGAATATTATCATATGACACATACACATTGTTGGATGATATTTACAAAATATCAGTAATTGTGATGATTTTAAGAAATGTTGAACTGCGATGCCCCAAAATCGAGAATATCAGGAAATATATTAACAATAAATACAAGGTTTTTTTTAATGTTACAAGTCTAGGAAACGTTATTAATACGCCTTTTGGTCAATAACCAAGTAAGATCCCAGGAAAGATCAGAGGAGCCAATATGGCATCCCTTCAAAGTCCAATCTCCTTAGATAGCAAAACTACATTTTTTTACAGATCTTAACAAGGTATTAATACAAGGCCTATATAAGTTGACGGAAGGAAAAAGATATATATAGATATATAAGTAAAATAATAATTATAAGAGATAAGTCTTAATTACATTAAGAGTTTAAACATTGCAATTAAGAAAACTAGTTTCTAATTCTTCTAGGGTAGCCATATATCTTCAAATGTTTCAGCTTCGCCTTCGATCGACTAATTGTCTTCAATACCTAGCATGAAATGTCATTAGCTTTGAATGCGTAGTAAATGCACACACATCCCATTCTTTTTTCCCAATCCAATACACAATCATATTTACAATAAACAATATAGCATGATAATCAGGTAAACAAGCAAAAAGTTACAAAGTTAGGTGTTAGTAATGTAGAAATCTTCCAAAGAGATTTCATCCTCACAACTGCAAAAATTGGACTTGAATTATTCGGCATCTCCCATCTTTTGCTGCTTTGCAAATCTTACCCCAGATGCCTACGACAGTTATGTACCGTATAACGCCAATCGAGGACCTCAAAAGAGACAGTAAAAATAAAGGCATCGCCCATAACCTCCTCCAATCTTATCCATCATAAATACCCAAGGTCTGAATACAACCGGTCCATTCAAGTGATCTAACACCCAATACCACCCCCACTTAGTTTCCCCTTGAGTTAGATGTTTTAAGTTAAGGTTAGAACAAGCTATCGAAACAATAATTTCTATACACATATAAGCACTATCAAAGCACCATGGTAAAGAAATATAGACATAACAATGTAAAAATCATACTAAGGCTCAAGTAAGTGATAAGAAGCACATTTATGAAGTTAAAAGCATGAAATCATCAACAAACATAATTTTTCAGATTAGGTACACTTTAAAGATCACAATCGAAGAGACATTTTCAAATTTTACCCGAACTCAACCTTTCTATGATTGGTAGAGAATTTTATCTAGTTTCTAGAGCATTTGTCGAAAATGGAATAGCTTCCCTAGATTTTTAGTTATTAAAAAAATACTCCAGCATTGTCCAAATTCATCGACTGTTACGAAAATCGGATATTCTCTTAAACCACTCACTCTTTTTCAATAAAACATTTTTAATTGAAGGCTAACACTTTCAAGAAAGTTTTGATATAAAAATGAGGTCAATAATTTTTTTTTGCGTTGTTTTAGAATTTTTTAAAAGTGGGCTAAAAATACTGGTCTTTCTTGCACAAAGCTTGAAATAAGAAAAGAAATAGAAAAATATGGAAACCATGAGTAATTTTTCAATTCTCTTATGATGAAAACATGATAAATAATATAAAAATAGCTCATATTTTTAGATTGAAGATATGCCTTTGAAAATAATGTAAGAAATGGATAGAAAAAGATAGCCTTGTTTCATTTTAAGAAAAAACTCATGCAATGTGACAACTACAACTCAATTCTTCTTATTTAAACACAAGAACACCATGTATACACATCTGAAATTAATACTTTAACCCTCTAATTTCATGAATTTTTATGAGAAAATAAAAGAGGGTTGTGTTGTGACTTGTTTGCCTAAGAATGGTGTTGTGCAAGCTTGCTCTCTTTTTTCTTCCTTTTCCTCCAAAGCTCACTCTTCTTATTCTCTCTATCCCTCCTTGCTAAAATTACATGTGTGTGTATGTGTTTGAGTGTGTTTGATGCTCAAAAGTGTAGAGAGGAGTAGTGTATTTATAGAAAAATTAGTGTAAAAAGTCCAAAATGCCCATTGTTTAGGATTGAATGGAATGAACTTGTATTTAGTTGAAACATAATGGAATGAGGGGTGATTAGAAGGGTTTAGTGTGATGTAATTAGGCTTAAACCTAGCTTAGTTGGTTTGGAACTAGATGAAAGGTGAGTACAAGACAAACATCCTTAATTTTGGGTCCAAGTCAATTTTTCTCCCCTATATTCATGAAACTTGTTTCAAAAGTACTACACAAATCTCCTTGAGGGAGGTGGCTGGCCATATGCATCGCTTCACTAGAGTTTTATCATCTTTTTTTTTTTTTTTTTACATACAAATTACATATTATTGTAGATATTTTGATGAAAAAAGATTAAAATAATGGGTTGTACTTTTATATGCATAAAGAATGATTTGGGGTAAAAATGCAATTAAAATAAAATGTGAGGGCTTGGGTTTAATTAGAATATCTATTTCAAGTGTAGTATTCATTAAAATAGTATTAGGAAAAAATAATTTGATTTGAATCATCTCGCTTTAAATTAAAAGATGCATAACCGAATGAAAATGATAAAAATTGAAATTAGGGTTTTGAGCAATCAATCTCTAATTAGAGAGTTAATTAATTAATATTAGAGTGTTATAAATGACTACTAAGCTACTGGAATCAATTAGGGTTTATACAAGGTCGCCGCGATGCGTTTTCGGTTCTAGGGTTAAATTTGTGACGAAACGAGGAACCAAGAACTTTTATTATAATAATTCAAAAGTAAGGGCCTTACTAGGATTTACAAAAGTTAGGGGTCTCACATGAACATTATTTTAACATTGAGAGAATGTTGTAAATTTTGAGAATTGCTTATTGAGAATATGTTAAATTTGCATTCCATTTTTATTCATTGTATAGTTTTTGAATAATGTTTTATTAAAGTTATGGTTTTGGAAAATCAAATTATGATTTGAGAAACTTTTGACCTTGAAATATTTTGGGATAAATACGTTTGATAAGTCTAGATAGAGGGTATAGTTGGTTTTTGTTAAGTTGGCTTGAGGTCCTTGGTGAAAGTCCAAAAACCCGTGCAGCAAGTTTCAAATTTCCTTCCAGTTAGGAGCTAGTAAAGTAGAGATTGGTAAATATAACTACTTACAGATATCAGCTTCGGAATTATCGGAGTCAAATTTACCATCCTGTGTTTGTATTTTTTAACTCTTTGAAATAATGTGTGTGTGTGTGTGTGTGTGTGTGTGTGTTTTTTTTTTTTTTTAAGGAGCATTGTGTGTGATTTCAAAAGGATAAAATTTATGATTTTGAAGCGTAACATGACATTGCATCCATATTATAAAACTGCTTAAAATATATATATATACTTTGTTAAGATTTTTTCTACTAGGTTTTATGCTCACCCCTAGTGGATTTGTGCATGAAACAATGTAGTGATTTCGCATTAGTGAAGACGAGTGGATGTTTTGAGAGCACAAGACTCTTTTACTTATTTGTTATATTTTTGACAAACCAAGAGCTTATGTGTATGGGTTTGTAAGCCATTATTTGTAACTAGGTTTAAGTTTTGGAACTTGTGGCACGAGAGGCATTATTTTGTATTTATTTTCTTTTGTTATTTACTTCTCTCACATGCTATAGATTTATACTTTAGAGGAGATTAGATATGTAACTGCATGTGGACCTCTTTTGTAAATCTATCATATGTTAAGAAATATAACTATAGAGATTTGATTAGCAAAATGATGATCGGAGTTTTATGATTATTTAGCTGAAAATGATTAAATCAGAATTATTGTATATTAATTATTTGAAGGCATTACAATATAAAAGAAGTGGGTGTGAAATAAGAAAGGTGGGAGCGATCTAGGGTTTGAGCATAAAAATCGGAAACACCGTAAATTAGTCTGGTCTAAATCAAATCATACGGTTTAATTTTGATTTTCTCAATGTACAGTTTAGTTATGGTTTTTGAAATAAGCGAATTGTATTTCATGATTTGGTATGTGATTTTATAGCTACGAATCTAATTAAAACCGAATCGGACTATATAAATTATATATATAATTTGTTACCGAATATAAATATTAAAATATTTTATTAGTATCAAATATATATATATATATATATAAATAATTAGGCTTTTTTATTAGTAAGTATATTTTTGTATAGTGATAAAACTAGTTTTAAACAATCATGTAAACAATTCTTATGTTGTAAATAATATTTTGTGATCATATTATGAATAATGATAATATTTTTAAAAGGGCACAATTCTTATGTTGTAAATAATATTTTGTGATCATATTATGAATAATGATAATATTTTTAAAAGGGCAAATTACCCACAAGTCCTGTTTGGAAAGTGTGTATTCTATTTAATCCCAAAACTTTTTGGATAGACTCAAAAGTCCTATATCGTCCATATCCACGTCCACGTCCACGCCCACGCCCACGTCCACGCCCATGCCCACGCCTTCATTCTTTTCTTTCTCTTTCTAATCTACAGTCACCGGTGACCACCATTGATTGGGGTTCACAAGCAACCGCCAAGCACTAACTCCTTGCTTCATGCTCGCCGATGGCGTCAGAGATGAGTTTCGAGGAAGAAGATGAGTAGATCTACTCAAATTTGATGTAGATCTACATTAGATCTGAGTAGATCTACGTTAGATTCGGTTAGATCTAAACCAAAAAATAATTGTCGGAGTTAGTATTTCTCTATAATTATCTTTTTCCTTCGATCTCTCAGTTTTAATACTTTGTATGTACTACACAATTCTATTTTCTTATTATAATGGAGAAAATTTTCAAATTCTGAACAAGTTGTTTTCGAGTTTTAATTACAAGTAGTAAAAACTATAAAATTTTACATTTTTTTTTTGTATTGAAATGATTCATTCTTTTGAACTGTAAAATTTTGCAATTTCATAACTTTCTTTAAAATTGTAAAATTTTGTAATTTCATAACATGTTTTTCAGTTTGATTAATAAGAATAAATACTTACTTTTAAAACTGTAACATTTTACAGTTTCAAAACTTGATTTTTAGTTTAATCAATATTGAAAATTATTTGCTTAAACCTTACGAAAATTGAAAATAACTTATGTTTTTTTTCATTGTTGTTGTTTGTTGTTCTTAGGTTTTTTTTCTTCTTTTAGTTTATCAATATTTAGTACATCTTGCTATGTTTTTTCATTTAATTTCTTAGTTTATTCTTTTTTTTTTTTTTGGACGATATTCTAAACATTCCGGTGATTCTCCGGCATTATTATTGATATCCAGCAAACATTTTAGGCATTCCAACGACTTCTGGTGACGTTCAAAACATTCCAACGATACCCCAGGAATTTCTAGTAGTATTTCAGCGACTTTCCGGTGATGTTGAACATTTGGACGAGTCTCCGATAACTGTCTGACGGAATTCCGGCGATGATGGAATGTAGCAACGTCTTTAAAAAAAAAAATTAGATTTTTTAGTAACAATTAAAAATATATAAAACTAATTGGTGTAAATATTTTATTTTGAAATTAAATGGATTTTAAATTTTATATATGAGACTTATAAATAAGTTTCCTTTTTTAAATTTCACAATTTCAAATTGAACCAAACCGTGATATAATAGTTTAGTCTGGATTAATTGTAAAAATTTTATGAATTAATTTGATTCCAAATTTAATGAAATCATAAATAATAAATTAAACTTGATTTACGACTAAACCGATAGAATTCGAAACTCACCCCTAGAGTGATTAGCACCGCTTTTGATATGGCCTACCTAGAAAGATGGAGCACCGTAGGAGATATGATCAAGCATACAGATGATTCCCAACTACAGCTCTAACGTACGCCTCCTTCCTAGCATGCGCCCTTGTTGTTTCACCTCACCTTCCTAGCATGCGCCCTTGTTGTCTCACTTCACATTCTTATATTTTTTTCCCCCCTCATTTTCTTCACTGTCGCTCTCTCTCTCTCTCGGATTGGCAGGCAGCTGAAAAACCCTAGTTCTCTTGAATTTCGAACAACGCACTCGATGGTACTGCAGATTTTGAGGCCAATAAAATCAAAAATTTTGAAGTTAACTTTTTCTCTTTTGGTTTCGTAATTATTTACTCTGTTTTATGTAAGATCTGACACCCTATCTCTACTCCGCTCTTTCTATTTTATTTTCCGTTTGGTTTCTGAGAAAACAGAGGAAGATGAGACAAAACCTGGGGCCTGCCCTGTCCTGGTCGCGGTTTGAATGGTTATTCTGAATTTCCCAAGTTTTCTTATCTTTTTGGCCGTTTTCTCAGCAGCCAAACACAGCTACTTCTAGAAAAGAGGTCACTTTTTTTATGCTAATTTGTGAGAATCGTTTCAATTTTGATGGTTTTATTGGAATTGAATTTATTTGTAATTAAATTTGTTTAGTTGTAGTTGAAAATATTGTTTTTCCCTCCTTACCCAATTAATTTTTAAGTTGTATTTCATTTTGATTTGTTTAATTGTTGAGACAAGGTTTTTTTTTTTTTTTTTTATGGTCATGGTTAAGTTGTTTGTGCAATAGAATGTTTGACTAGCTCTCGCTTGATTATGATGGAGATTATGAACTTTGGCTTTGGAATTTAAATCTGCCTCTTGTTCTGTTCTATGGTAGATAAGAAATGAGTGCAGGCCATTATTTGTGGGGATGTTATTGTGTGTTTTGTTGTAGGAACTAAGAACTCTTTTGCAGGTGTTCTTTGAACAATCTGTATTTCAGAAACTAATAAGCAGATAGCAAGTGAAAGTGTTAAAAAAGAACCAAGGGCTTGATCAGTGCAAGTTTTTGAAAGAAAAAATTGGAGAAAAGAAGAAAACAGAAATATGGAAACAAAAGGAAAGCTAGGACCTGTTAGAAACAGAACTAAAAAACTGGAAATGCTTGAGTATATACTTTTATTCCATGCCCATGTACATTGGACTTTTTTTCTCATCAGATTTGATGATATTTAATTATGGTTGATTTGATAGCTCTAGAATTTCTTACACCAAACTCTTGAATTTTTTTTTGGCCTTTATTTTAATTTTTCTTAATTATTTACTACACTTGTCTAGTTCTTATCATAACTTTCACACTAAAAAAAATAGACATTTAGCTTTATATCCACTGCATTGTGAATTTTGCTCTGCTTTTCTCTTCTTTTCTTTTCTTTACTTATTTATTTATTTTTTTAGTTTACTTTTTTTTGTTGATATGAAGACATATATTGGTATGGTAGTTTGATCAATATTGAAAATTATTTGCTTAAACCTTACAAAAATTGAAAATAACTGATGTTTTTTTTCATTGTTGTTGTTTGTTGTTCTTAGGTTTTTTTTCTTCTTTTAGTTTATCAATATTTAGTACATCTTGCTATGTTTTTTCATTTTAATTTCTTAGTTTATACTTCTTTTTTTTTTTTTTTGATGATATTCTAAACATTCCGGTGAGTCTCCGGCATTATTATTGATATCCAGCGAACATTCTAGACATTCCAACGGCTTCTGGTGACGTTCAAAACATTCCAATGATACTCCGGGAATTTCTAGTAGTTTTCAGCGACTTTCCAGTGATGTTGAACATTCAGACAAGTCTCCGATGACCGTCTGACGGAATTCCGACGATGATGGAATGTAGCAACGTCTTTAAAAAGAAAAATTAAAAAAATAGATTTTTTGGTAACAATTAAAAATATATAAAACTAATTGGTATAAATGTTTTGTTTTGGAATTAAATAGATTTTGAATTTTGTATATGAGACTTATAAATAAGTTTCCTTTTTTAAAATTCACAATTTCAAATTGAACCAAACCGTGATATAATAGTTTAGTCCGGATTAATTGTAAAAAATTTATGAATTAATTTTGTACTAGTAAGAAATAATCTTCTCGTATAATCCTGTTGATCAAGTCCGCGCTCCTCCAAACGTCGTCGCTTTACTCCCTCAAAACACAAACGTGAGCTAGCCAGCTGGTGTGTGCCGAATACCTCTCTGATGCCTAAGTCAGCAACAAAAGCTCTGTGTATTCGAGAATCAAAGTTGTGTTATCTCTCCATAGCTTTTATAGGTTCCGCGTGGCACAATCCAAGTAGGACTCTTACTCCTCCATGTAGAGTCCTCCTAGGAATCAAATTCTGAAAGATAATGCTTACCCTTCAACACCCCCCTCACTGCTTAAACCAAGTGAGATGGTTCTACCACGGTTAGATGTCAATACAACCGAGATAACATGGCCATGCTAAAGCCGCAGACTAGACCGAGCTGCCACTAGCTCAGTTCTTCCTTTCACTAAGTGTACCTCGGTTTGACATATTTCAACTGGGTTGTCTGAGACCACACTAACCACAACGAGCTTGGACCGAGCTAACCAATAGCAAAGTACTGAGGAAAGCTCAACATACTTCAGCTCAATATGGTATGATCGAGCTAACTGTTACCGCTCTCTTGGACCGGGCTAATTTCTAGGCCCTTTTACTCACCCCTTCTTACTGTGGCCCTAAGAATGACCCATTACCCAGCTCGGCCTAATTTACATATAAATTACCCTCTCAATTGCCCCTTAATTCCATCTGCGTAGCATGATCGGGATTACCCATTTCCAACCGAGCTAACAACTTTAGTTTTCTAAACCAAGCTAAACTGTAGCCTTCATCCAAGCCAAATTCATTCTAGGCTACATTTACACCGAGCTACTAATCTGTCCGGTCAAAACGTCTTTTCAGCCGTTGTTACTGAATCGCTTTCTATTCCCTAGACACATGGCAAACTCTTACTGGCCCATTGTAGCTGTCATGCCGCCCTTGTACCTCGTGAATTTTGAACAGTCCCGCCTTTTTTCCTTCCCTTTTTACAAAACAAACCCTTATGCTTCAAGCCGTTTCACTTGTACTATTCATCTTCTCTCTTTTTCTTGCTTAAACCTCCATTGCTGCCACTTTTGCACCTATGAAGCTTGCATTTTCAACATCACCTTCGTGGTTTCAGACCTTCATCCTTCCTTCTCCAATCTGTAAGTAACTCAATCCTTTTTTGCTTTCCGTTTGACTGGTTACATGTACTATTTGTATATACGTGTTTTCTCACAACACTTTTCAAAATAGTTTTCTCTGTAACGAGTAAGAACAACTTGAATAGTACCCATAACTACTGATTTTGCGAAAAAACTGAACTGGGACGTCTTAGATCCGAAATCATACTCCAACCGGACTAGGAAATAGTTTTGTAGTAGGTGCGAGCCTTAGCAAAACTGAACAACTGAGCTAGGACTTTATGAACACACTTGTTGTTTCAAGTAGGTCTAAGAACCTTTTGCTTTAATTAGCCGAGCTAGCGAAATAGATTAGGTTTGCACAATGCCACACTAGAAAGCCACAATCACCGACCGAGCGAAAACTTGAGGCTAAACCAGCTTCCTTAGTAAAAACCAGATTAGAATGCTGCCCCAAAAGCTCCAATCGCCTATGAACTTCACATTTACTTAACCGGGCTAGAGCTCTTCGTTTAAACCGAGCTAAGAATGAATAGTCACCCACGAAGCCGGGCTAGGACTTCATTTATTTTGCCTTTGTTTCTTTTAGCACGGTCCAACAATCTGTGCTTAACACCTTTCTTTTTCACTTTGCAGACTCTGATTAGGTTGGCCAGGCACTCCCTTGCACGTCTAACCGAGATACCCATTATCTGCTTAGCGCCGAGCTAACACTCCAGACTAATTTATACATAATTTAAATCCTTATGGGTAAATATAGGTTTTTAGTGAACTCACTAGGTGCTATGGCCGAGTTCCGAAGGGACTACCATATCCCTGATGATGTTCATCTCATTTTAGCCGAACTAGATACCATACCCTAGGGAAACCCTGGTTTTGTTCCCTTTACACGCCTTTCCATTGTAGAAACTGGACTAAGATTCCCTGTACAGCCCCTTCTATGCGAGTTCCTCAGACAAACCAACCTTTGCCCTGCCCAACTTTCCACAAATTCATACCGCATAATAAATGGCATCGCCGAGCTAAACCGCCGGGCTGGCCTTAACCTCGGTTTAGCCGAGCTTTTCCACCAATACTCCATAGGATCAAATGAAGATGGCTGGGTTTACTATTTAAGAATAAGGCGCCAGCGTGAAAAGATAATAAAAAATACCCCGAATAAGGATGTCAACGACGATGATTTTTTCTGGGTTTCTGGGAATTTTGAAGACCATAGGGCCCAGATCCCAGGCGACCGAATAAACTGGGACAAAGGAGTCGCCGGTATAATTACGTCAGCTTAGTTGGTATACATACCTCGGCTCACTTTGTGCATTCTTTACTCCGTTTGTAAGTTCTGAACCGCACTAACTGTTGTCTTTTTTACTTCTTGCAGATTTAAACTTTCTCAAGTCCCAGTACAGTTACCCCAATTTAAACACACTTCGCGCCGCACTGCGATATCCCAGTAGAAGTTGGGCCGAACTACTGGATTTTGAACCGACCTACTGATATAGCATCCGCAGGAAGACCAGAGTGACCGATTTCCTCCTTGAACCTTTACCAGAGCCAGATCCATCCTTGCCTTAAATCAATCTCATCCCACTAACTACCGAACAAGAAATGGCCAAGAAGAGAGCCGTAAGAGCACTCCTCACCGAGACGAACCGGCCCGGGGTACCATAAGCCGGTCAAACTCAGGAGACCATGGTAGCCCTGCCATCCCATTAACCTGAATCATCTCGGACTCGCAAGCGCGCTCGGTCTTCCACTACCGAGCCATGCCTCGTTGATGAGGACGAAACTGTGCTTCCCCCTACCGAGGTACCGAGCCCACAACTTGAGAGCCCGGACCGAGCTAACTCTTCTGATTGGGCACCGAGATTAACACATCAGAACTGAGCCATCAGACGAACAGATTCAGTGGTGGCAGATAAAGATCACATGCCGGTCTTCAACCTGGCTAAGAGCGTGTGTCTGTCCCCTGATATGGATCACCACGCCCACCTTACCGAGCTAAAAGCTATCCGCTCGGCCACCAAATCAATGGTGCTGGTGAGTACTCTTTCCTTTGCTTTCCTGTTTTGTGCAACTGTTAGCTCGATTCTCACTCAAAATTGCTTACCATATCTATGCAGGCCAGGCAAAAGAACCAGATTGCTCATAAGCGTGTGCTAGAGCTACGCAAAACAACAAGGCAAGCCTTGGCAGAGGCTAACAAGAAGACGGCCGAGCTAAACGAGGCCAAACAACAAATGGCCGAGCTACAATCTGAGGTCGCCCGCCTCATCGGCCTAGTTGACTTAGCCGAGGTGGACAAACAAAAAGCTCTAACCGAGCTGAAGGATCGCTTTCTGCGTGAGCTTGCCACAGTTTAGCAGAACAAGAAAGCCGAAATAACTGAACTTGAGAAGAAGATTGGCGATGCGGAAGATCGTGGCTACAAAGAAGGTGAAGCAACCTACATCTTGTAGTATGAAGCTGCCAAGGATCTATTTTTCAAGTGCGGGTGGAAAGCAACGGTGGAACAGCTCGGTCATGGTCCAGAGACTGAGGTTTTCCTGAACCCTCCATCGTACTTCATACCAAGCTGTATGGCGGAGTATGCAGCCGCCATTCAATAGAAATTCCTTGAATCTGAGGATGATGAAGAAGAGACCGTGCCTAACAATGCCCCGGTCATCAATGATCCTGTCATCCAGTCAGCTCGGGTTGAACCACCGGTAGAAGACCTGACAACCGAGCTACCAACTGAAACCGGGCTCCGAGTTGAACTGGATACTGATCTTGACGACCTGTTTGCTTGACTTTGTATTTTTTTTCTTTTTTACTTTTGGAAAGAAAACTGTAACCGGGCTGAAATCCCACCCTTTTGTGACTCTTGATTTGCATTCTCAATGAAATCGTCTCTTGTTTTCTTCAACTGTTTGTTCGGTTTACTTCTATGATATAATCTGAATGAAATAAATTCTCTGGCCGAGATATTTTATCCCGGTCTTAACTTTGCAATCTAGCTATCCATACCTGCCAACCTCTTCAGCCTAGATCCTTATCTTGGCTGAAGAACAATAAGTTTTGGTTTTTCCAGCCAACCTTTTCAACTTAGATCCTTGTCTCAGTTGAAGAACAATAAGTGTTAGTTTTTCCAGCCAACCTCTTCAGCCTAGATCCTTATCTCGGCTGAAGAACAATAAGTGTTGGTTTTTCCAGCCAACCTCTTCAGCCTAGATCCTTATCTTAACTAAAGAGAGCTCAAAGTTGATTTTTCCTGCCAACCCTGAGTGAAATGTTTGGTTATACCTACCAAACATCCTGCAGCCTGGATCCTTATCCTGGGCTTAGGAGGTGTGTTGGTTATTCCAGCCAACTTCTAAGTTGGTTATTCCTGCCAACCTAGAGTAAAGTGTTTGGTTATTCCTGCCAAACGTCCTGCAGCCTAGATCCTTATCCTGGGCTTAGGAAGGGTGTTGGTTTTTCCAACCAACCTCTAAGTTGGTTATTCCTACTAACCTAGCATAAAGTGTTTGGTTATTCCTACCAAACATCCTGCAGCCTGGATCCTTATCCTGGGCTTAGGAAGGGTGTTGGTTTTTCCAGAACCTAGAGTAAAGTGTTTGGTTATTCCGACCAAACGTCCTGTAGTCTGGATCCTTATCCTGGGCTTAAGAGGGATGTTGGTTTTTCCAGCCAACTTCTTCAGCATTGATCCTAATCTTAGCTGAAGAGGGTGCAAAATTGGTTATTCCGGTCAACTATGCTTTCAGTGCGCCTAACTCACTAAAACAATCTTTTACAAATGGAAACAACTATACTGAAAAGAAACTACTTGTTTTATTGAGAAAGAAAAAATTACAAATACTTGAAAGAAAAGCTAAAAATAAAATAGTTTGAGATTGGCAGTGTTCCATGGCCTGGAAATGGCGTTGCTGTCTTCATCTTCCAAGTGGTTTGCCCCTTTTCCTGCTAATCCAACCACCTTGTAAGGTCCTTCCCAATTAGGCCCTAACTTGCCATCTCCGGGTACCAAGGTGTTGCCCATCACTTTGCGTAGTACCCAATCTCCAACCTTGAATTGCCTTGGATGTACGGTCTTGTTGTATTTTCTGGATAACTCCTGTTGGTATGAGGCGATGTGAACCAGTGCTTTTTTTCTTCTTTCTTCTGCAAGGTTGAGCTCCAATGCTATGGCTTCCCCATTTAAGTCTGGATCGAAATTTTCACTTCTGATGGTAGGGAGGCCAATTTCCAGTGGGATTACTGCCTCCATGCCGTAGGCTAAAGAGAACGGCATTTCTCCAGTTGATCATCGAGGTATGGTACGGTAAGCCCATAAAACATGAGGAAGCTCTTCAGCCCACTTGCATTTTGCTTTCTCTAACCTTTTCTTCAATCCATCCAAGACAACTTTGTTTGATGCTTTTGCATGGCCATTTGCTTGGGGGTATGCCGATGTAGAGTTGTAGAATTCTATCTTATACTCTTCACAAAAGCCTCTAAAAATTTTACCGTCGAACTGAGTGTCGTTGTCTAATATTAGCGCTTTGGGTATGCCGAACCGAGTGATTATATTCTACCAGACACTTCTTCACATCTTTCTCCTTTATTGATGCTAGTGCTTCTGCTTCCACCCACTTTGTGAAGTAGTCTGTTGCTGCAAGGAAGAACTTCCTGTTGCCGGGTGCTGTTGGGAGTGGTCCTACTATGTCCAAGCCCCACATTGCGAAGGGCCACGGGCTAGTTAATGGTAGAAACTCTCTGGCTGGTTGATGTATTTGGTGTGCGAACTTCTGACATTTCTCGCACTTCTTCACATACTTCTCCGAATCTGCTTACATATAAGCCCACCAATATCCCTGCGAAATTGCCCTGTAAGCCAATGATCTCCCCCCTTGGTAGCTTCCGCATACGCCTTCGTGAATCTCGAACAAGAATGCTTCGACTTTGCTGGGATGGACACATTTCAGGTAAGGTCCTGTGAAGGATTTTTTGTACAAGGCCATTGATGGGGAGAGCCAAAATCGCTGTGACTTTGCTCTTATCTTGTTAGCCTCCTTCTTCTCTTCAGGTAAAATGCCGTCTTTTAGGAACACTATGATGGGATCCATCCATGAAGGGCCTAGTTCGGCGCAACATATTTCTTCTACTTCAAGTTCTTCAATGCTTGGTCTGGGTAGGAAGTCGATCAGTAGTGGATGTGGGATGGATGTATCTGCCATTGAAGCAAAGCCTGCAAGTTCGTCCGCTCTGCTGTTTTCTTCTCTGCCAATCTGCTCTATCTGCACTACTTCGAACTTCATGATCTATTTTCTGACTAACTCTTGGTACTTAGCCATCCTTTCATCCTTTGCCTCGAAGTCACCTGAAATTTGGTTTACCACTAGCTGTGAGTCATTGTAAACCATTAGCTTGGTGGCCTTCATGTAGAGTGCTGATTTTAGTCCTGCCAGAAGTGCTTCATACTCCGCTTCGTTGTTTGATGCTGGGAAGCCAAGGTTGACTGCCTGTTCCACTACTAGGCCATCGGGTGAGATGAGGACTATGCCGAGTCCCGCACCGTGCCTATTGGACGCTCCATCCACAAAGAGCTTCCACATCTCTCCAACGAACAGCTTCCAGCAAGTAAAGGGATCGGATGATGCCTTGGGATCCTGAGTTTTGCTGGTGTTTTCTTTAAAGTCCACACTTACTGTTTGCCCCTCGCTATCTGATTGTTCCAAGTCTGTATTTGTTGATGGGTCTTTGCTTGGTGCAGCATGGTTTGTTTCGCCCTCCTTTTGTTCACTCTGGTCTGTCCTGGGATGTGGCTGGGTATCCTGTATTAGGGGTTGCGCTATTCCGGCGCCACTTTCCATCCCTATTTCGGTTGTACCCGTTAAGTCAACTGGGCAGATGCGATGACTTCCTGGTGTGAATTCTGCGACAAAGTCTGCCAAAGCTTGGGCTTTTATCGCGGTTCTGGGTTGAAACTTGATGTCAAACTGTCCCAACTCTACTGCCCACTTCAAGATTCGCCCAGAAAAGTTCGCCCTCTCAAACAAAGCTTTTAATGAAAAAGCTGTAAAGACGATTATAGTGTGGGCGTGAAAGTAGTGCGACAACTTCCTTGAGGCCATCATCAAGGCTAAGGCCAGTTTTTTCAATGGTAAGTACCTGGTTTCTACGCCCAGCAATGTCTTGCTGACATAAAAGATGGGCAGATGTTAGATTCCTTTCGCTCGGACCAACACTGCGCTAATTGTGTGCTGCGAAACTGCCAGGTACAAAAATAGTTCTTCTCCAGGTATTGGGGTCACTAGCAGTAGTGGAGAAGACATGTATTCCTTCAAACTCTCTAGGGCGCAGTCACATTCTTCATCCCACTCAAACTTGGCTTTTAATGCTTGAAAAAATGATCGACACCTGTCTGACGACCGACTTATGAATCGGTTTAGCGCGGCTGCCATGCCGGTGAGATGCTGTACTTCTTTTACTGAGTTGGGTCTCTCTAGATCCTGAATTGCCTTGATCTGAGAAGGGTCTGCCTCTATACCTCGGTTGGTTACTAGGAAGCCTAGGAATTTGCTTGATCATCCGCTGGAATGTTGCCCCTGCGTTTTTTAGGCCAAAGGGCATGACCTTGTAGCAATATAGTCCTCTTGGCATTGTAAAGGATGTGACCTCCTGGTTTGGTTCATACATAGCGATCTGATGGTAACCTCTGTACGCATCAAGAAAGCTAAGTCGATTGTGTCCTGCCGTTAGATCTACCAATTGGTCTATCCGTGGTAGGGGAAAGCTATCTTTTGGGCACGCCTTGTTGACTGTTTTGTAGTCCACGCAAACACGCCATTTTTCATTCTTCTTTGGCACCACTACTGTATTGGATATCCACTTGGGATAGTGCACTTCTCTGATAGCTCTTACCTCTAGAAGGTTTCCCACCTCTTCTGCCACTATCTCAGCGTGGTGGAGTGCTGATCTACAAGTGCGCTGTATGATTGGTCTTGCAGTTTGGTGGACATTTAATTGGTGACAGATGAAGTTTGGGTCAATGCCAAGCATGTCATATGGCGTCTAGGCAAACACTTCAATGTTAGAGGTCAAGAATTCCATGACCTCTATTCTCTCAGTGCTAGACATAGATGAGCCAAGCAA
The DNA here is from genome assembly GCF_004153795.1 of Camellia sinensis. Classification (NCBI taxonomy): domain Eukaryota; kingdom Viridiplantae; phylum Streptophyta; class Magnoliopsida; order Ericales; family Theaceae; genus Camellia; species Camellia sinensis. The sequence continues at coordinate 1,619,371 of NW_021027068.1, forward strand.
AAAGAACTTTTCCAGGTCCTTTTCATCTATTCTTACCTGTACCAAGTCTTTCACTGCCTTCTGTTCAGCGGCTTTGCCAACGTCCACAAACAATTCATTGCTCTCAGGTTCTTCCACCATCTGAACAAACCCTTTGGCAGCTCGACTGCCATTTACTATGACGAAGCACTGCTTGGACATAATTTGGTCTCCAAAGACCTCTTCAATTACTCCATCTTCGTTGGGGAATGTAACGCCCTCAAAATAATAACATTAAACCCATCAAATAAGACATGCATTTACATATAAACTAACCACTTTCCTTTATTCATTAGAGTTCCATTACATAAGTATTACATGTTAACATCATAAACAAAATGCCCTACGGGCTTACAGCTTTCCAAGTTAACACTTGGTTACAACAAGAGAGTACTAACTCGATTACACATTAAGCCCTGGGCTTGAAGTTACATGTAATACATCAAAAGTTGAGCAACAAAGTATGCCCGCCACTAGCCTCCCAGCTATGTCCTTGGAGGTGGCATGCTTCCTGCACCTGAAAATGATATTCCCATATAGGGTGAGCCACAGCCCAGTAGAAATACACTAAACCAACCATGGACAATGACTAAAATATTAGCAATTGATAGATGGTCAACACTGAAACATTCACATAAATTTCACATTTATGTCATACAACTTATGAGTCTAAGTTACCTTTCATTTTTCCCTTTTTCAACAGATAAGCATGCTAGCTCTATCAACATTTCCACAGGTATGTATAAAAACTATATCTCACATTCAGATAAGCATACAAGCTATATCCACATTCTCAACAGATATGTATAATAACAATATCCCACATTCACAGATAAGCATATAAGCTGTATCCACACTTCACAAAGATAAGCATATGAGCTCTATCTTCACTTCTCTAGACAAGCATATGAGCTGTGTCTACGGAGTTCATCCCCTATCTCCTCCCAATACCTATCCGGTTTAGAGGTCCATCCCCTATCTTCCCCTAAACCGCGGAGTACATCCCCTATCTCCTCCCATATTAGAAGGAAATTACGGTGAAGAATTGAGTTCCTAAAATGACTAATTGGTTCAGATATCTTAACAACTTAAAAAACAGTATTGAGACATATACCCTTATTAAAATTTGCGTATGAGGTGATTTATATTGTACTTGCACCTTTTGAAACATTTTTTGGGTGAATAAACCTTTCGAAACATATTTGGTCCTCAATTGGAAATCTATTTCAGTATGAGTACTGTTATACAAACAATATATTCATACATAATGATGTGACTCTTTATGAATATTTCATTTTAAAACAAAATGCCATGAGTAATGCTAGCGGGTGGCACACGCGATGCGTGTGCAATTCAAATAACTAATAATAAAAATAAATAATAAAGAGTTTAATATCATAATATGTATGTTGCTTAAGTGATAAGTAACCCAAAATATTAATATGTATGACTTAATGATTTATTAATATGTATGTTCTTAAAGAAATCCAAAGTCTTGGGTACAAAACTTGCTTACGTTGTGTATAATTTTTTTATTTTTATTTTAGCATATATAAAGT
>NW_021027068.1:1621248-1647596 GCF_004153795.1 Camellia sinensis
CATTTTCTGTCTAATTTTGAACAAAAGATAGTTTTAGTACTAAAGTGAAAAAAACTTCAAACATGAAGGGACAAAGTAAAAAAAAAAAAAAAAACAAACAAATTTTAAGGATCAAAGTGGGAAAATGGCCAAACAAAAACGAAGCAAAGTGTAATTTACCCTTTTTCTACATGTTACACAATAATATTTTCTGGTTTCATTTTTCCAACCCAACCAAACAAAAAAGCTAAGAACAAGCCACCAAAAATGAATAAAACAATCGCTCGAGCGCCAACACCTCCGCTCGAGCGTACAGGCCAAAAATCTGGGCAACTAGTTTTGGTTTCTAAACTCAACCAACCTGAAACAAATCCGTCCAACACATCCTATAACTCAAATACAAAGTAAGAAAGGATGTAAACAAGATAATAAACAACTACCAACATCCACGGACACAAGTCCGGATCACTGTACAACAAGGGTAAACCCGGGATCGCTATAGGGAACCGCATTACTTGATGGTAGGTTGACGCTACCGATCGCATGGTATGCAGCCATGTCCTTCCTAATATTATGTTGTAAGTGGAAGGGACTTTCAATACCCAAAACTCCACTTGTTTCGTCATACTTCCTACTCTGACTGGGAGGATTATCTTACCAATTGGCCACTCTAGCATTGAGTTGAATCCGATCAGAGGAGATACGGCAGGTACCAAGTCTTTATCCTCCAGTTTCAACTGTTTGAAGGTTTCATAATACATTATCTCACATGAACTCCCTTGGTCAATCAAAATTCGCTTGATGTCATAATCCTTGACGCAGAGAGTGACGACCAGTGCATCATTGTAAGGGCAATATATCCTTGCCAAGTCTCTGTCTGAAAAAGACATGACGTTCGTGGCCTCTGTTCTCCCCTTTTTAATGGTAGGTTGCGCACTTAATACCTCCCTTAAGTGCTCAGCCTTCTTGATCATTCCCCTGAGTTTACATACTCGCTCAGGTTCGAATACCCCATGTATTACGTTTATCACACCTTGAGGTGGGGCGTCGATTGGCATTCCGTTTGGGTGATCGTGGTTCTGGGAGGTTGGTTGCGTCCCTCCCTCAATGTACTGGTCCAGATACCCAGTTGCCACTAACTCTTCCCAGTGATGTCTCAACGACGTGCAATTCTCAGTGCGGTGCCCTTTTTCCTTATGGAAGGTGCACTGGGATCTTTCTTCATAGTCCTTTTGTGCCTCTCCCAATATAGCTGGCCATCTGACGAAAGGTTCATCGCGTATCTCACTGAGAATCCGATAGATCGGTTTTTTGAACACTGTGGTAATGGCAGTGCAGACTCTCAACCACCTTTTATCCTGGTCCTCTCCGTTGTCCCGCTTGCCTCGCCCATTCCTATTTAGACGTTCTACCGCATTGACTTTTGTCGTAGTCTTTTTGTCTGGTACTGCTGATGCGCCAGATTTGGTTTTAGCGCGGGCACCATCTTCCTCCACCCGAATGTGCTAGTGTACCCTCTCCATTAAGGCTTCCATTGTGAGGGGTGGCGTCATGGTGATTGAGTCCCTCAACCTGCTTCTGACTGAAGACCTTTTTTGTACTGCGCGATGGCGAGATTTGTGGGGCAATCTCCTAGCTGGTTGAAGGTCTCCCAATAACGACTGTTGTAGGATCTCAACGTTTCCTTGTCGCCCATGTCAATGGAGAGTAGTTGATCGATCTCTACTGGCGTCTTGGTGTTCGTTCTGAACCTTGTCACGAACGCCTCCGCTAATTGCGCCCAGGAGGCTATGCTGCCTTCTGGTAGGCTTTCGAACCAGGTTAAACCTAGGTCGCCAAAGCTGGATGGGAATAGGATGCACATCAAAGCCTCGTTCCACCAGTATACTGCCATGACTTGGCGAAAGTGGCTTAGATGCATGTAAGGATCTGTCTTTCCCTCGTACGTCGTAAATTTAGGCTGGATGAAGCCTGAAGGTAATGGTGCGTTCTCAATCGCCAGAACGAACGGCGAGCTATGTAGCCTTGCCAATGCTTTATCTGTTGGCTCGTAGGCAAGGTGCGGTATTGGCATTCCTACCTCGACGCTTCCATGCGTCCAAGGAGCCAACCGCTGAAGGGCTGAAACTCTGCGCGGGTCGCGTGCCCTGGTATCCTCCTTCCGTCGTACCCTTTCTTCAAGCATAGTCCGTAAGTCGGACGATCTAGGCAACTCCGTTTGCTTAGATGATGTCAGGTGCGTCTGTGAGGGCTGATAGGTGCTTCCCTCAGTGTAAGACCTCAATGTTCTCGTTCTCTCAGACCTAGAGTAACGAGTCCTTGCAGTCTTTGATTGAGTATCGCATGTTCTGAGGCTCCTACTCTGAACTTGTTATGACGTGGTATGTCTACCATGATCTTTTGAGTGGCGAGGAGGCGTATTGCTTTTGCGCCCGTCTCCTGTCACCACCCCCTTCCCTTTTATCTGGCGCTTCATCAATTCCATGTCCGCCGCCATCTTCCTGATTAACTCGTCCTGCTCCTTTACCCGATCCTCCAAAACTTGAGGGTCGATCCTCCAGGACTTGATGAGCGACGGGGGCTGTTACCCCGTCTCTCCCTTGCATCCCTCCGGGGATTCTGTCGTTGGGGCTCTAGATCTGTCATGAGAGGGATGGAAGGAAAACCTTCACGCCTCCTACCTCTCTCTGGGGTTTGCCCGTCAATGGCAGACTGCGGCAAATCTTCATTGTGCGCCATTGTGTCTAATCTAGCGAGGGAAACTTTGATCAAGAGGTTTCGTTCTTTCTGTGATTCCCACAGACGGCGCCAATTGTATGAGCAAGAAATAATCTTCTTGTATAATCCTGTTGATCAAGTCCGCGCTCCTTCAAACGTCGTCGCTTTACTTCCTCAAAACACAAACGTGAGCTAGCTGGCGGGTGTGTGCCGGATACCTCTCCGATGCCTAAGTCAGCAAAATAGACAAATACACAAAAGCTCTGTGTATTCGAGAATCAAAGTTGTGTTACCTCTCCATAGGTGATGTTGTGAGCGTTTATAGGTTCCGCGTGGCACAATCCAAGTAGGACTCTTACTCCTCCATGTAGAGTCCTCCTAGGAATCACATTCCTGAAAGATAATGCTTCCAACGATACCCCAGGAATTTCTAGTAGTATTTCAGCGACTTTCCGGTGATGTTGAACATTTGGACGAGTCTCCGATAACTGTCTGACGGAATTCCGGCGATGATGGAATGTAGCAACGTCTTTAAAAAAAAAAATTAGATTTTTTAGTAACAATTAAAAATATATAAAACTAATTGGTGTAAATATTTTATTTTGAAATTAAATGGATTTTAAATTTTATATATGAGACTTATAAATAAGTTTCCTTTTTTAAATTTCACAATTTCAAATTGAACCAAACCGTGATATAATAGTTTAGTCTGGATTAATTGTAAAAATTTTATGAATTAATTTGATTCCAAATTTAATGAAATCATAAATAATAAATTAAACTTGATTTACGACTAAACCGATAGAATTCGAAACTCACCCCTAGAGTGATTAGCACCGCTTTTGATATGGCCTACCTAGAAAGATGGAGCACCGTAGGAGATATGATCAAGCATACAGATGATTCCCAACTACAGCTCTAACGTACGCCTCCTTCCTAGCATGCGCCGTTGTTGTTTCACTTCACCTTCCTAGCATGCGCCCTTGTTGTCTCACTTCACCACATTCTTATATTTTTTTCCCCCTCATTTTCTTCGCTGTCTCTCTCTCTCTCTCTCTCTCTCCCTTGGATTTGCAGGCAGCTGAAAAGCCCTAGTTCTCTTGAATTTCGAACAACGCACTCGATGGTACTGCAGACCTTGAGGCCAATAAAATCAAAAAATTTGAAGTTAACTTTTTCTCTTTTGGTTTCGTAATTATTTACTCTGTTTTATGTAAGATCTGACACCCTATCTCTACTCTGCTCTTTCTATTTTATTTTCCGTTTGGTTTCTGAGAAAACAGAGGAAGATGAGACAAAACCTGGAGCCTGCCCTGTCCTGGTCGCGGTTTGAATGGTTCTGAATTTCCCAAGTTTTCTTATCTTTTTGGCCGTTTTCTCAGCAGCCAAACACAGCTACTTCTAGAAAAGAGGTCACTTTTTTTATGCTAATTTGTGAGAATCGTTTCAATTTTGATGGTTTTATTGGAATTGAATTTATTTGTAATTAAATTTGTTTAGTTGTAGTTGAAAATATTGTTTTTCCCTCCTTACCCAATTAATTTTTAAGTTGTATTTCATTTTGATTTGTTTAATTGTTGAGACAAGGTTTTTTTTTTTTTTTTTTTATGGTCATGGTTAAGTTGTTTGTGCAATAGAATGTTTGACTAGCTCTCGCTTGATTATGATGGAGATTATGAACTTTGGCTTTGGAATTTAAATCTGCCTCTTGTTCTGTTCTATGGTAGATAAGAAATGAGTGCAGGCCATTATTTGTGGGGATGTTATTGTGTGTTTTGTTGTAGGAACTAAGAACTCTTTTGCAGGTGTTCTTTGAACAATCTGTATTTCAGAAACTAATAAGCAGATAGCAAGTGAAAGTGTTAAAAAAGAACCAAGGGCTTGATCAGTGCAAGTTTTTGAAAGAAAAAATTGGAGAAAAGAAGAAAACAGAAATATGGAAACAAAAGGAAAGCTAGGACCTGTTAGAAACAGAACTAAAAAACTGGAAATGCTTGAGTATATACTTTTATTCCATGCCCATGTACATTGGACTTTTTTTCTCATCAGATTTGATGATATTTAATTATGGTTGATTTGATAGCTCTAGAATTTCTTACACCAAACTCTTGAAATTTTTTTTGGCCTTTATTTTAATTTTTCTTAATTATTTACTACACTTGTCTAGTTCTTATCATAACTTTCACACTAAAAAAAAATAGACATTTAGTTTTATATCCACTGCATTATGAATTTTGCTCTGCTTTTCTCTTCTTTTCTTTTCTTTACTTATTTATTTATTTTTTTAGTTTACTTTTTTTTGTTGATATGAAGACATATATTGGTATGGTAGGCTTGATGCTTTTTGGCTTCGAGAGCTTTCGCTCATGCATTTTAGCTGTCTGCTTTTTTGCCTTTTGTATTTTGGTTTCTTTGGATTAAAAGGTTCCTTCAGTGTTGCTGACATCGACTGGTCATCCTACTATTTGTAGTTTCTTTATGACGTGGGTAGATTTTCATAAAACTGTATAATAAGAAAGTGCATCTATTCTATCATAGATATGCATGGCTTATATGAAGTCCCACTTCCTGTTACTTAAAGGCCAGGCCTTACCTTCAACGTTAGGAAAGCAAGTTTGAAGTCTTTTCTAGCATTTGAGTACGATAAGAAGCCAATCTAATAATATAGGTGCTCTTTGTTGAGAGTGTTGACTCATTCCTTTTGCATCTGGCACAAATGCCACCTTCTAATGAATTTATTAACTCTGGAACAGGATGACTGTCTGCCAGATTGTTGTCACAAAGGATAAGAGTTCTTGTGGAATAATGTTTACTGTTGCTTGTGATTTGGTCGAGTTATTTTTGAGTTCATAGAATGGATCGGTGTGATACATCAGGATTTGTTAGTGGGGGTGCACTGTAATCTTTTGAGGCTCTTTGAACCCCTTTAATCCTTTATTACAACCCCAGAAGTTGGGCAAACTGTTTTATTACAATTGTTAGTTGGTTTGGGTAGGAAGCTTTACATCTGTTAAGTAGATGGACAACACTCCTCGACATCTTATTGCTAATTTTGCCTCAAATGTGTCAAACAACCTGTGCAAAGTTGGAGATACAGGAGTTGTTTGTTCCAGTGTTGCTGCTTTGCAACTTCATTCTCCTGATGTTTCAAGCTCTTATTTTTCAAATTCCAGTGGAAGCAAAAGAAAATGGGGTGTCAATGGTGGTTCTGTGAACCTGCAGGACAGCTCTTCTCTAGTTCTTGGTTTGGACCGTTCATTAAGTTCTTGCACTACCATATCATTGGGGAAAGAAATTGAGGAGGGGTCTTCAATCGATCTTGGTTTGAGTATCAACCTCCTTGAGAGAACAGCTAAACAAAAGAATGTATCATGTGAGACTCCCAAGGGACTGCAAGTGGAAAAACCAAAGCTAGAACTTGAGCTGAGTTTGTCTACTGGGCCTTCTGATTCTGATATAACTTCTGTTACTCAAGGATTCCCCCCATTCCAGAATAATGTGGAGTCTCCAATCACAATTGGTGTAGTTCAATTTGTGGATGAAAGGTCAACGTCATCTCGATGGAAGCTAAGGCCTCTTGTGCTTCCATTGCATACATTACAAAGCACAGAGAGCTCTACTCCTTTTGACCATGGTCTTACTCATATCGATCCAACTCCAGTTACCCCAAACCTCTCATCAGTCACGGTAATCACACCAAAAGGCTCAGTTGCCTGTGCTTCTGGGGTAACTCATCAGCAACAGCATCAGCGACAGCGACGCAATACTAGTGTAAAAACCTGTCAATTCAATGGATGTACAAGAGGAGCAAGAGGTGCTTCTGGCCTTTGTATTGCCCATGGCGGTGGCAGGAGGTGTCAGAGAGCTGGCTGTCAGAAGGGAGCTGAAGGCAAGACAGTATTCTGCAAGGCCCATGGGGGTGGCCGGCGTTGCCAACATCTCGGGTGCACGAAGAGTGCCGAAGGCCGAACAGACTATTGCATTGGCCATGGAGGAGGTAGGCGGTGCAGTCACGAGGGTTGCACCCACGCTGCAAGAGGGAAATCTGGCTTATGCATCCGGCATGGGGGTGGCAAGAGGTGTAAGATGCAAAATTGCTCTAAGAGTGCTGAGGGCATTTCTGGCCTATGCATCTCCCATGGCGGAGGCCGTCGTTGCGAGTATCCTGACTGTACAAAAGGTGCTCAAGGTAGCACAATGTTTTGCAAAGCACATGGTGGGGGTAAAAGGTGCACGGTTTTAGGGTGTACAAAAGGTGCAGAAGGGAGCAAACCATTATGTAAAGGCCATGGTGGGGGGAAACGGTGTTCGTTTGCAGGGGGATGCTTGAAGAGTGTTCATGGAGGAACCTTATTTTGTGTTAATCATGGTGGGGGCAAGAGATGTGCTGTGCCTGAATGCGCCAAGAGTGCAAGGGGTCGTACAAATTTTTGCGTCCATCATGGTGGAGGAAAAAGGTGCAAATTTGAGGGATGTGGGAAGAGCGCACAGGGAAGCACTGATTTTTGCAAGGCACACGGTGGAGGGAAACGTTGTTCCTGGGGCCAATCAGGCATTCCTTGTGATAAATTTGCTAGGGGGAAATCTGGTTTATGTGCTGCCCACGGTGCCCAGGTGCAAGACATGAAGATCCATGGTGGCAGAACATTGGTTCACACACTGCATGACCCGCACTCCATCACATCCAACAAGATGAAAGGGATCAACCATGCCAATGGTACTGAAACTGCAGGCAGAGTCAGTGCATCAATTAATTTTATGGGTTATGGGCATCCTGTGCAGGTACCGACCCAGGACACAAATAGTTGTTTAGTTCAGTTTTCACTTCCAGAAGGTAGGGTGCGTGGAGGAAACCTAATGTCAATGTTAAGAGGCACTACCGGCTTCGGAGCAAGAACCAATAATCAAGTAGTTGGTGGCCCATCAGAGCCAGGAACATCTAATCCTGTGCCTCACAACTGGGTTTAAGCAAACTTCTTTCCTTTTCGTTGTGTTGGAATTGGATCTGCTTTTAGCTAGTAGTTTAGAGATTTGGTGATTATGGATGAGAAATCAAATTCTCATCTCAGTGATTTCCTCAAAAACTCATTTGAGATAATAATGGGGAAAATAGCTTGGGTATGTGTAGTGTTTAGAATACAGGATTTCATATCATTTTCATGTGTATTACTTTATATTTAATTTTGGATATAAGTTAATCTTTAGAATAAAGGGTTTTTTTTTTTTTTTTTTTTTTTTTTTTTTTTTTAGGGCCCTTTTCGTTAATGTAAGTCATATAGTTCTGGTGTATCATTTGATATTCTAAAATTCTATTTGTATAGATAATTGTGTACTAATTCAACAGTAGATTATGCTGATTCTTCTAAACCCCATATGGATAAAGTAATTCCAAAAGAAAATGTTCCCATAGATAACTCTTTAAAAGAATTTACTTCAGATTCTTGGTAAATTAGCTAAAGCAACCAGTTTTATGGTCACCATTAGGAAGATTAAGGCTATGTTTGGATTAGAATTTGTTTAAAGGAAATTAAAAGGAAAAGGAAAAAAAAATGAAATTACTCATTTTTCTACGGGTAAATTACACTTTACCCTTTTATGTTTCAAATTTTTCTCACTTTACTTCTAAAATCAACTTTTATTCAAAATTAGATAGAAAAGACCACAATAACTATCATATAATATAAAATATATTATTATATTAGAATTTAAGTTTATGTTAGAGGTGTGAGTCATATATAATAAAATATTTTTATATCACGTAATTGATAATTTGTCATTTTTGTCTAATTTTTAACAAAAATTAACTTTAGAAGTAAAGTGTGAAAAACTAGAAATACGAAGGGTTAAAGTGGAAAAAATAAGCTTGAAGGACCAAGTGGGAAAATGGCCAAACATAAACGAAGCAAAGTGTAATTTACCCTTTTTCTACAGGTTACACAATAATATTTTCTGGTTTCATTTTTCCAACCCAACCAAACAAAAAAGCTAAGAACAAGCCACCAAAAATGAATAAAACAATTTATGAGACAAATTTATCAAAATCGCCAAAAATTGCAATCAAACAAGCGATACAACGAGGGCTCCAGCACAACATTTGAGATATTTACCATAAAAAATGAAAATGATCTTAGAACATTTATTTAACATGTATGAAGCTCATCAATTTCTCAACACAGTTTAGGAACCAACTCATATTCTATTGCCACCATCGTGGGCTGCAAATTCCTATTAGTAAGATTTTTCATGACATGTAAAGATGTATTTGGTTTACATTTTATCTGTGTGCTAAAACAAACAAACAAACAAACAAAAGAGAAGAAGTTCACAACAAAACCAATGGGCTCATTTAAAAAGCGACCTCATAGACAAATTCAATGATTACGCTTATTGTTCAGACCCAATTTTGATGTGGAAGCCTTTTCCCAAATCTGTATATTGGTTTCTATGATAGCAAATATCCTTGTGGCCACCAAAAAGATTGCTAGATTGTGAAAGACCCCACTTTTAAATGGGTAATTTTTACCCTGAAAATCAACTTGACGGCTTGTGTCATTCTACACTCCTGAACTTACCAAAGAGCACGAATTTTTATATCTGGTGCACGCTAGTTCTTTCTAACAGAAGTACTGGAAACTCCAAGCAACTAACTTTCCATGAGCAGTTTCTCTGTATAGCATAACTGCATCAGCACCCTCTCGTATAGCAATGGAATATTGGCAATGTCTGACACCTCTGCTCAGGTTAGTGTAGGATGGAGAATTATGCTTTCTAGCATATTTGATGCCACAATAACTGCTGTCCCCATGCTACCACAGATCCTGATTATCTCTTCCTGCATGTTCGCAGCAAATTGTTAGCTTAGTTAGTAAGGTGTCATTTGGCAACATTTAAGTTTTATTGTTTTTGTTTGCAGAAAATATTAGCACGTTTATGTTTATGTTTATGTTTGGTAAAAATAAAAACAAAAAATATGATTTTGATGTGTTAGAAAAGGAGAAAAATTGAAAACAAGTGAAAGGGGTGGCAATTGCAGGAGGTAGTTATCAACGATAGCAGATGGTGATTGGAGGAAGTTGTAGGCCGCCAAAGGTGGTTAATGACAGTTAAAGACAGTGGCCGACCATTGGAGGTGGTGACCAAAGGTGGTTTTTGGCAAAAGTTGGTGGTAGCTGGAGGTGGTGACTGAAGGTGGTTTCTAGCAATAGGTGATTCGTTCAAGTTCTTTCTATTGACTAACACTCTTGCTTAGCCTTTCGTTTTCATCGAATTAGAGCTTGTCTCTTAGGTTGTTCAGCTCGCTTTGGAATTGAAAAATCTGGATTTGAAGATATATTATGTTGGATAAACATGAAGTTCCATGCTTGTTAGAAAGTTTTACCGAGTATTTTACTGAATTTCGAGTTTGAGAAATTGAATAAGAAAAATGTTTTAGAGCTCTAAAAGAAGAGCTCTAAAGTAGCATTAATTTGTCTTCTTCCTCTTTTTGTTTTGTCTTTTTCCTCTTTTCTTTTTTTTTTTCTTTTTTTTTTTTGAGAAATGCTTTATACCACTAATTAGTGGTGGCTCTAATAATACCCACTGCCACAGTGTGTTTGTGCCTTGTTTTTTTTTTTTTTTTCAATTGTCACCTCACTAGTGGTGAGATTAGTGATGACAAATTAGTGGTCTATAGCACTGCTCTTTTTTATTTAGGTGTGCCAGCTCAGTAGAACTGTTGTTAGAGCAGCTCTGCTAGAGCTCTCTAGCAAAGCTGATTGAATAATGATGAAATTGGGAGGGAAGATTACCTGTTGATGAGATGCCCTCACTAAAAGTTATATGTTGAAAAAACAGAGGAATGTTTGTATAGGAGTTGTAGGTCTAAGTTTATTGTATTGTTTTATTATATTATGTTTACCTTATTATTATTATTATTATTATTATTATTTGCAGAGTGTGTGTCTTGCCTTCCTTTTGCTTGGTGCAGCTTCTGAAATGTGTTTGGAAGGATGAAAAAAAAAAAAAAAAAAGACTTCTTGAGGTTCAAAAATAAATAATCTCAATTGTGCATATAATATAAATTTCTTTATATTTTGTGAGGATCACATTGTGCTAGGTTTGTCTATCTTGACTCTCCACATGAATTTGATTGCTCCACATTGCAAGTTTGCATTGGATTTCACATTTTAAGAGTTAAATCTAGTTGGAGACAGCTTGTATTCTAGTATTTGTTTCATTCTTGCTACTGTGAAGTTTTTCCATTGGATTTCACATTTTATGAGTTAAATCTATCCAATGTACCAACTTTTAGGTAACAGTCAAGTTCATCTAACTTTACCAAAAAAAGAAAAAAGAAAAAAGAAAAAAAGGGGATAACAGAAGCCCAAAAATGAGCTAATTAATATTTTATTAAAGCACTGATTTTCTTTCAGCATTTTCTGAATATAGGAAAGCTTACATCAAAGGTGGAAGTTAACAACAAACAGGCTTATGAGCAATGCCATGTGCAATTCTTCATTGCATAGATATTTTAATATTCTCTCATCCTTCCACAGGAAGTTCTCTAAGAAAAAAAACTATTCCTATAACTACATAGAATTTTTGTTTTTTGTTGTTTTAACATATGTACTTGAACAAATGGAAAGTGTTTAGTTTTTTATTCTTGGCAAGTGGACTAACTATGCCTTGAAATTTGTTGATAAAGAACTTTTTTTTTTTTTTGCTGTGATTTGTAATCACCTACAAGGCATTAGTATCTAGTGTTTCCAATTGTTTCTGGAATCATTTCTAGCAAGAGTTTCCTGGTTAGCAACTAATTACAAATGACTGAGAATTTTTCAGTGACTGATAGTATTTGGTTTTAGAACTTGAGTCCTTTTCATAATATGGCAATATTGGGGAATGAGATGAACATAGACACTGGTATTGATCATTTATATTGCTTTTAACTTGTAGAAAACTGTCTTTTTTGGAAGTATGTCGAAAATATCACGTAGATCTAATAATTATTTTATTGCTTTAACATTTTTTTTTTGGGTACGTTGGAAACGGATATTGCTTTAACATTTAATTGTGACACATGGGGGTCGGAGTTGAGAGCAGCCACTGTGTGAAATTCGCTTGACATTTGGTCTCATTTTTGGTTCCAAGGCTCAATTTTGTTTCACATTTGGTCTTTTATGGGGTTTTGTTTGATCTCCACGGCGCAAATTTCTTGTGGATACACTAATCATGCTGATGGTAAGAGTGGGTTGGATCATTTCTGATTTTCTTGAGCTGGTTGGGTGATTACAAAATGGGGGAAAAAATTAAAAAGAAAAGAAAGAGGACTTGCAATATAGTTTATTGTGCTCAATCATTTTCAATTTAATTGTTATTATTATCCTAGATTTTCTAACCCGCTGAGTAGAGCAATTTCTCCCATCACTTATGTACCTTATGAATGATATTAAAAAAATAATAATTTAGGCTTTAGAAATCTTTGCAAGCTTACAATATAGTTTCCTAAATAGATTGACCAACATTTGTAAGCCAGTTATGTTCTTTGGTTTGGATAAATTAGAGGCTTATCTTTGCTTATAATTCCTTCTTACTTGTTATTTGTGGCAGCCGGCAGCAGTTCACAAAATGTTGCAAAAGTGATCAATTGCAAACTCAAGGTATTCAGTTGCAAGCTCAAGATGCTGTAATAAACTCTTTAAAAGAGCAAGTAGCATTTTTGATGAGACAGAGACAGTGTTCTAGTGGTTTGCAAGTATAACTACATATAACACATTTATCTAAATGATGTATTTATCATATGTTATCCTTTTCTAAATTTATGCATACTCATGTAAACTTTGTCGTATAAATTAGGTGACAGATGGATCTAGTGGCATTCCAGACCAGGCTTCTCCACAAACACATCAGAGATCCTCTTTTGGGAGTCATGAAATGCAACCTTTTAATCGGGGTAAGTCATCATTACAATACACATACATTGACAGAAATTTAGAACCAATGTTAATGACTTCTCTACCAATAAAATGTTAGTTGGTTTGGAAAAAATTGGGATTTGATAGGTTGACTTTCTGCTTTGCTTCCTTTACTGACAACTACAAAAATACCAAACAAACCAGTGAAAAATAGAGAATTGGGCAATCGAACAAATTTGAATATCAGCAATGGATCAAACTGTAATATACAATTGAAAAATAGACCCTTGGATGCTATTATTGGTTGCTTGATTTAGTGGTTGTTACTAATGTTTGGCTTTATTGGCTGATTCAGTCCAAATGCCAACTTGTTGGCATCTTATATTTTATTCGGATATGTTTAACATCCAAGCTTTGGAGTCTGCCCATAGGATATATAAGGAAGGAGAGTCTTATGTTCAAGGGCACATTGAAAAATAAAGAGTATTACATATAGCATGAGTAATAACTTCTTTTCATTTACAAAAAAAAAAAGAACATCCGTTGTAAGAGTCTTTCAATTGTAATGTTTATGTTTATAGTATATGAATAAAAGTCCATTTTCAAAACCGTTGTTCTTTCATAATATAATCCTTTTCTTGAGTGATACGCTGACTATGAGAGATTGAGAATAAGGTGAGGCAAGGAGGCTATTAGTGATTACCAATAGGCGAGAGACCACTTGGGAAAACAGAAGCTGAAAGCAAGATCCAAACTTAAAAGACCTTGTGGAATGTGTTCTTCATCAGAGTTCTATACTTAGGAGTAATAACAGAGGCGAGGTGGGCACATATTTAGATATAATTTCCTAGACATTAATAATTGTTAGTTGCTTGCTTACATGTTCTAAGCCCTTTAGATGTCTTTATCCATATCTAATCTTAGAAATTTACTTGCAGTGCTTAAAGAACAACAAGAAGAACTAACTGCACAAATTGAGAAAATTTGTTTCTTAAATCTTTAGCCACCTTACACTTCCGCATTACTTTATTTTTTTTTCCATTTGCTGTTGTTTCTCTCTTAATGGCTGATCTATCTTAATATGCAAATATGATCTTCAACTTCATTGTAATCTTTATTTTTTGATACGTAAACCACATACTTACCAAAAAAATAAAACTTGTCAAGAATTATTTGTAGTCTAAATTTTCTTTATAGATTTTGAAATTGAAAATGATACTTATGCTCATCCAATCAATTTATTGCAAGAAATAAGACAATATGAAAGCATCAAGCAATGGACGTCATTTCTCGATTTGAACATTTTTTATGGAGGTCTTTATAAAATGGCGTCATAAGTAATAGTTTTGAGTACTATTGTCATGTGACAAGTTTATTTGTACCTTTTAGATTATGGTGTGGGCTATTAGTTTACTAGAAATATTGGGTCTATTTTGTATTATAGGTTATGTAATGAACCCTTTAATTAAGGTGTTTTGGATAGTTTAGGATTATGAAAATACAGACTCTTTTACTTTTTACAATTATTGAGTATTGAGCCATTGGAATAAAATAGTGTTTATATAGATATATAATGTGAGTAGGGATAAGTGAGAAACAACCATTAATGGATAGCAAATCATTAAAAATTTCAAGCTATATATTATTGGTAATTGAATAATAAAAATAGCCTATAACTACAGTTAATAACCGTCGCTGTAAATAAAATTCAAAAAGAATTCTATGGCTATAGCGACAGTGTAAAACTGATGGAATAGAGTGAAAATATAGCAGTGGTTCACAAAATGTCGCAAAAGCGAAGGATATAGCAGCAGTCAATCTGTCACTATAAAGTTATCAAATAATGGATAAATTTAAGATATAGTGACACTTGTAATCGTCGCTACATCAACCGTCGCAATAAAAATAACTATACCAGCGTTTGACAAAAACGTCACTATAAGGATATAGCGACGGGGCTATTGCAGCGGTTTAGCCGCCACTATTTTAACCGCGGGTAAAAGTCTTTTAGTTTTCAGTGACGTTTTTTCTTCTTTTCAGCGCATTTTTGGCCGCTGCTAAAAGTGAAATTTTTTGTAGTGCTAATGGCTGTTTCTGAACCTGATATGAGGCTTCTCACACCTTCCTCACACCTTCCTCATACCAGATTGCATTTTATAGTTTTTTTTATCTTCTCTATATGTAGATTTTTAAGGTGAGATATATGTAACTTTTCTCCTACTTTTGTAGGTACTATTTGGGAATTTCACTGAGGCCTAGTTTGGTATAATTTTAAAAAGTCAAAAAATCACTATCCTATTTAAATCACATCATCTCTCTATTATATCACTTTAAACTCAATTCACATTTCACATTTTTTTCGTAAAAAATAAAAAAGTGTATTTATTTAAATCATCTCAAATAAACCCCTGAGGATGAAACCAGGTCATGGCTCAAAACAGTCATCTGAAAAGACTGAGAAGCATGTGGAAAAGAAAGAATTGGAAGTTAGTTCTTCAAATGTTGTGATTGGATTATGTTTTGGGTGGCAATTTGGATTTAATGTTACCTTGCACTGACATATATTTGGTGGTTTTTTTTAAATTTTTTTTTGGATTGAAGAGTACATATATTTTGTGCAGTACAAATCTCATGAAATGTACAATTATATTGGATATATAAAAAATGTGATTAGCTTAATACATGGTTGGCATATGGATATGTAAATTTGAGCCATTTGTGTTTTTAGTTAAATTCTCAAGCTGCTATTAAATTCTCTCTTTTTTTTTTTTTTGAGGAATTAGTTAAATTTTTTGGTTTATAATCTTTAAAAAAAAAAAAAACCGTGGCGTTTTTTAAAAAACACCACTAAATGACATCGTCATGATGTCATACGTTATTATGTGACGGAAAGGTAGCGGGCGTCAAAGTTTTTGCGATGTTTTTTAGAATGTTGTAAAGCTATTACGGCGGCTGTATTAGCGACGCAAAGATTAAACGTCGCTATAACATATGACGGCATTTTTGAAGCTTATACAGGCGTTTCTGAATCGCCGCTAAAAAACAATTTTCCTGCAGTGAATGAAAGATGTATACTAAAACATTTTTCCAGAAAACAAGAACCAAGATTGGTGAGAAAAGGCATATTATTCTATTAGAAAATGAAAAATAAATACAAAAGTCAACAGTAAAATAGATGGTGATTTCTGTTATTTATTTATTTTTTATATCAGTAAAAAAAATCTTTATTGATGAAAATATATAAAATATGATAAATACATGAATAAAGAGGAGCATGATAGTGATTTCTGTTATGTTTAACTGGAATCAAGGCATTGACCTTCTAATCCAATTAAACTGAAACTAGAAAAGCGATACACATGTATAGGAATAATATATAAGTAAAAACATTGAAGGCAGCCTCCCACTTAGATCATTTGACTCTGATCTGCAAGGCTAGTTTAATAATTACAAGACTTTGACAATGCAGCATACAGAAAATCCTCCATGGCTTTGGCTGAAGACCCCTTGAACCCTTTCTCATCATTCTTGGAATTGTTAAGCATCTCCATAACCTCACAAGCTTTGTTTTTCATGTCTTTCCCTTTAGTTGACCCACCCATCACCAAATCAATCTTTTTCACTATGTCTTTATGATTAACCTCACTGCTCCCACTTCCCACCCCAACACAAAGTCCCATCTCTTCCTCCAACATCTTGGCATTGAAGTTTTGCTCTGCCCCCATCGGCCACGAAAGCATTGGGACTCCATTGCTGAGAGCTTCAAGCACTGAGTTCCATCCACAGTGGGTTAAAAACACACACAGAGATTTATGGGACAGAATTTCCAACTGGGGTGCCCATTGTTGCAGTAGCAGCAGCCCTTTGTTACTATCTTGAATACGCCTCTCAAAGCCTCCCGGTAACCATTCTCCATCATTATGGTCATGATCTGTGACTGAGTTCGATGGTGGCCTAACGACCCAAATGAAATTTTTGCCACAAGCTTCCAAAGCCATGGCCAACTGGATTGTTTGTGATGGTGATGGTGCACTTTGTGACCCAAACGCCACATAAAGAACTGAATTTGCTGGCTTCGAATCAAGCCATTTCATGCAAAGATGCATTGTGGCTTCAGCGTCACCAGCACGAGCTTTGCTTCCCAAGGAAGACAGAATAGGCCCAACTGACCACACGGAACAGCCAATTTGCTGCCTAAAATACTCCATCCCAACATGGTCAATCTCCTCTATGGTGTTGAACAAAATCCCATCACTCTCCAACCAATCTCGAAACATATCTTGAAGAGATACACAAAGGAAAAAAGGCGTACATAGATAAAGTTAGGAAAGAATCCTTGTACTATAAAAGGAATGTGGCGGTTAGGCAATGTTATGTGTGGTATTATTCAACCTGTTGCAGCATTGCTACTTTGGAAATTCAATTTAACAAACTCATCCGGCAATCAATCGTTGGATTGTGCCTTTTTGACTTGCCCTTGAACCATTTCATCCTACCTGTGTGATTATGTTTATTTGCATTTTTAGGGTTGAAGGAACTGACCTCTGTAGAACAAAGTTATAAATTTGTAATGTAGTTTTTTCGTGTTAGTTATCTGAAAAATGGTAGTTCATGCGGTTGGTGATGTCTGTAGGAAATTCTCCTCCAATGTCCCCTGTATTAGTTTACCTTTTTTTTTGCAGAGTTTTTATATAACCATGCTTGCCTTCCCAGTTGTCGGTATTTTCCTATGTACTGTGGACTGACATCCTTCTGGTTTAGTTTTAAAATCCATTCAAAACTTGCTTCTTGATACTGCTAGCATTGGAAATGAGTATAATTAATCATCAGAGAGTTATATAGTGTCTCTGAAATACACAGCAATGTTTAAGCTATGTATACAAAAATCAAACCAGCAATGTAACAGCCCACGAGAGATGATAGAACTGTTGCATTCAGTTTCTGTCATTATATTCTTGCTGCATATAAAGCCTTTATATCCAGTATTTGGATTTCAGCAGTGAATAAGCTTGAAACCATATGATTTGGGATTTGGAGGAGTCTATAGCTGTAGATCGTAACAAGGGCATTAGATGCCTTCATGATGGGGTTAAGGCCATATATTCTTGACACACAGACATGCACTTTTTCCTGCCTTTTAGAGTATAGAATGTTATTAAAAAAATGGAAAGAAAAGAAATTGAAGCTAATAGTTGTGTCATGTATAATGCTTGGGCCTATACAATCTGCATATTATACTTGGTTAATAGCAGGTAGCGATTTGGGCTTGATAAAGGCCGATTGAGCAAAAGGTTCTCAGATTTGACAGACCTAATTTGGCTGTAAGGTCTTCGCTCACGGACGGCATGAAATAACCCCTAAGGAAGGTTGCACAAGCAACCTGCAAGGCGCTCCTAAGTTTGTTATTCAATCACAAGAACCTAGAGAATATAATTAAAAATTGAGGGCGCCAAGGAATTCTTAGTTGCCTGGTATCTTTCTTTTATATTAGTTTCTTATGCTCATAAAAAAGGAAATTAGAAAGTACATCTACATCTATGAAGAATTTTGATATGACCATTCCTCTTCTCTGTTGTCTAGTGACCCATCAGCCTTAAGGTGAGTTACGGCTTAATGTGCCAAGGGTTGGCATGGAGTATTTCTCAGGATCCAATCTGCATATTTAGGGGCCCATCTTGATGTCCATCCATTGTTTGGGGCTTGGAATGAGAATTGATAGAGCATGCCCGTGTTCGCATTCTTTTGGTTTAGTCCACTTCTTAAGTGAGATACAATCCTTGTTCTATCAATTTCTATTTCTGATCTGCTACAAATCCAGACGTAGATTCTAGTCTTTTCAATCTAGTGTCTAGCCCATAATGTACTGTCCTCACTTATTGCTCAACTTATCTTACAACCTTCATGTTGTTAAGGCACAGTGAGCATTATTTGACATCTTGGTGCATGGCTCCTAGCTACATTGACACCCCTCGACCAATAGAGGATAGATACACTTGGATGGTATGCCAGTGGGATTAGCAACGAACCTCTGTTGTGCAATCTATAATTCTGAACTGTTTCAAACAGCATTAGGCTTGTACTGAAGTCATATTGGTTCTATGATAATGAGTCATTGAAGATAGTTTGAGGGCGCTGTCTATGGCCAATGGACCAACATCTTTTGTGGAGGTCTGAGTTCAAGTAGCAGCTACATCATAGAAGAGAGCGTCACTTATTTATAGCATAAGTCCAACAGCAGTCTTAAACTCTTGGTCGCAGGATATGGTGCGGCGCCTTTGACTTCGACATGATAGGGCTAAATAGTGCCGCATCCTCACGGTCGTCGTTAATATGTCATTGCGGTTTACATCAACAATGGCGCCGAGCGTAGAATCTCCTACACGGATGAGTTCATATATGCACGACAAATGCAATTTTGTGCTCTTATCGTGGACCGCGAGAGCGCATGCTCCCGAGTTCAAAACATGATGGGCTTCTCGACTTACATGTAACCCCTGCTCACATGGTGCCTGAAATCCAATGCCATATACTGTCTGTCCTGCTTCGTTGCGGGCTCGAATAGTGTCTTAACTGCTAGGAAGTTTCTATGCCGCGACTAAGAACCATGAGGTTTGGATCGCAGTGTTCCGAATGAGCAAATCTAGGCACATTGCGACAACCACATTCCTTTGAGCCTGATAAGTTCATATCAGAGCAGAGACCGATGGGTATATTGTTCTAATCTGGCCCAGCGAGAATGTAGAAATCAACGTCCGATCACTTTGCAACTTTTGCCGCATACTGGTAACATTTCATCCAACTATGTGCGGTCACGAATGGTACTTTGGCGGATACCATAATGACTAGAGAACGTTTGGACAAATTTTCAGAGAAGCAGGCGCGCCAGTGAAAAAGCGAAAGACGAGCTGTCTAGGTGCGAGCGAATTACTCAGTAACTCGATCAAGTCGTCCACAGTACTGACATTGCTATGCGAACACAGTTTAGTCTACTCGAGACACAAAATGTTGTACATGAAAATTTATAACCAACATCGATATCATTACCGCTTGCTACCAAATGTTTTAGTCCGCCAAATGTTTTTGCTGACTCAAATTATTAGCCCAGAGCCGGCGCAAAATTGAACACTCCTCTCAATCTATCGTATTTTTGCATGCTTATTCTGTCCAAAAATTGAGTAGTCCACGAAATAATTTTCTCATATGTTTATTATGCTTATTTTATTTTCTTTTTTCTTCCAAAAAACTAATTCTAGTAAAACAACACTTTAACATTCGTGTTTAATACAACCTGTACCTACATAACACAGGAAAAAAAAAAACGAGAGCAGAACCGCTCCGAGTGAGGCAAATATTAATAAGTGTGCGTGAGTGGTGTGTATGTCTTGCCGAAGCCCCATCGTCTTTCTTCCTGTTATTTACTTCTTGTGAGGTAGTGAAATTGAGTAACTAGTAAATCCAATATAACCCATCAACGCTAAGAAGTACATATTAGTCTTAAGCAATTTATCGACAATACACCTTGCTATGACTGCGTGCAAATATCACTATCTCCTTAGTTCCAACCATTCACACAAATCAGCCTAAACAAAGAAACGTCCAACTTGCTTCGACTAGCTAATACATGCATTTAAAACATATCAATACGAACAAGTCGCAATTAATGTACCATACTTCAATCTTAAAATCTTCGATATCAATAGCAATATGTACCAGCAGACTAAACTCATAATTACACATAGCCCACTAGAAATAGGACAATGGAGTTAACGACCGAGAGCCATCTTCCTAAACACTTTAAAACTTGTTTCTATCAGATATGCACCCTACTTTCATCTACAGATTTTTTATGTAGAAAATTTTATGATTCAATTTGAAGAAGTCTTAATAAATCTCTAGGAGAGCACTAAGGGCACAAGTATTGCGATATAAACTAAAACATAATTGATGAATGTTTCGATTGTCCTCTTCCTAGCAAACAACGCAAGAACTCACGCGAATCATTTTTTCAGAATATCATGCTAGCTATGCAACGCATCATATTGTCCGTTTATGAGCGCACTTAGCCGCATGTGTTCGAATGACGCCTTATCATCTCTAGCTGCTATCATGCCAATCATTTAAGTGCTGAGAGCCTTATCGATGCAAGTACATGAAAGCTATGATCTTGCAAATAAATATATAATATAAATATGAGAGAGAACATAGATATAAGCATTTAATATCCGTCGGTGACGAGATGTGGTCCATGAATATATAGCCTATAAGAGTATGAATAATCAGCTCTCCATTATGAAAAATTTCAACATTTTAGTTATAAACACATATTGTTGAGCTCTACAATTTTAATTTCGAAGTAAAACAAGTACCCAAATTGCTCCAAAACCACTCTCTCCTCCTAAAACACACTCAACGGCAGCCATCCTTTGCTTCAGGAGTTTCTTCTCATGCTTTTCTTGAATAGCCTCACCAATATTGACAAGGCAGGAGCGATAAACTGAACCATATAACAAATGCTTCATCTATGACCTTGAATGTTATATTGCTAGTAAACACCAGGATTCAACACAATCACACTAATTAGTCGATAAAGAATGAATTCTTAAGTTCCACTGCATATTAAGACTGATAAGCCACAATCTTAACCCCCAGTTTGCAGGTTTAATGAATGAAAAGCATTCAACAACACACGAACAACCCACAAAAGTTCATAAATAAAAATGGAGAAAACAGCGACATTTGCACTCCCCATAAATTCAAGCTGGTATGAAGTGAACATAGTAAGAGGCAGAAATATTCTATTCAGAAGGCAAAACATTTTGCACTTGCCATTTGCTTCCCTAAGTAAGAACAGAACACATTAAAAAGCAGAACAAGCTTTACAAGAAATTGAAGTACATACAAGAAACCCATAAACAGTATTTTCGATTTCACAATATGGACGGGATAATATATGTACAACGTGATTAGAGCTATAAGACTGGCCCTCATGCGGTAAGTTCTGTCTTCTTTTTGCTTCAGCTGCAATCAGATGGAGGCACCAGACAACCGACCCCTCTTGTTTGAGGGTGTTATGTACCATAACGCTGAAACTGCATAATCACCTAACTTATAACAAATATCGCTTAGCGTATGCCCGTAGCCCTAAAGGCACGAGTAATAATATTAAGATTTAAAAATGAGTACAGTGGTAATAGTCATTTGCGAACTGATATAATTGAGTGCCGATAGGACAAATACTATTGAGATCACTAAGTCATCCCTTAAATTAAAAGAATTCTGAATTAGAGTCTATGTCACAGGATATCAAGGACAATACAGTGATTCAAAATTATTTGTACGAGCCAATAATACACAGTGATTATATCACAAGTATATCAAAATTGTAACTAATCAAATGTGCCTATATCAAGTGATATCTTTTCTTGTTATTTCATCTTCTTCTAATTCTCCATACCAAAACAAAAAATATTTTAGTATTAACTTCTTTAAATAAGCAGCACACAAATAGCCTTCATAACTACCATAATAATTGATTCAACACACCAAGAACCAAACTTATATACTAAACAGATAGCATCAACAAGCTATTAATGCATATTAGACAGATATGAATCAGATGGTATGTTACTAAATTCCCAGCTGTGCAGCTCCATTGGACTGTGGCAGTCTCCGATAATAATATTATCACCCTAATATTTAGTCTTGTGGACTGGTGGTGTCTGACTGGTGCCTACAGAATACTCTGGTCAAAGATGCGAGGTCCAGTGCTAAGCAACTGTATGGGCTACATCGCTCGTGGTGTCAAACTAGGTTCGAAATGTTGGCTTACATTGATGCTCTTTACACTCTCTTTCTTTTTCATGATCCTGCAAAAACAATACATATTATATACTTGTATCTTCTTATCACAAATAAACTTCTTTACCGGTCAAAGAGTGGCGAGTAAGTATAATGAGGGAGATATGCTACTACTTCCCTTTTAGTTTTTCGAGAGTAAAGAGAAAATGCCTGTTTGAAGTATCTTTCCACCTTATTCTTTCCTTATTCCCTCTCTCCGAAAGAGCCTTGGACAAGTTACTTATCTATTTCCTTTTACTAATTGCAACACAGCATTTGAAAAATTATTTGAAGTTTTAAAGTGAATTAATTAGTGAATACAAGGAATTTAAACTATGTATAGAATATACAAGCAAGTATGAGCCTTATCACTGATAGACTATGTTGGTGAGAGCCAGATATATCCAAATCAGGGCCCTTGACGATGAGGCCGAACCTACTTTTCGGCAAACATGATGGGCTTGTAGAGGTTGTTGATAGTTCGGTCTAGAAGACTGATGACTGCAAATTGCGACACTTCACAATTGTCCCTTCACAGACAAGATGTATCGTTTCTAGAGACTTTTCTGTCCTAATTCATGCATCTAAGCTTTTACAACTCTAAATCTCCTTGCGCTGTTGGTGATTAAAAAAGGGAGAAAATCATATGTTGTATTGAAAGATATAGGATTAAACAAACACAGACCAATACTAGAGACGCAAAAGTCAAAACCTCGTGCAGTATTCTGGATAGCTGGTGTTGTTGTCTGAATTGAGAGTATTCTATTATCTTATGTGTTGCTCCACTACTCAATTTCTGAGCATTTGTTCGATGGATACCGATCTTGAGTTGTGGTAACCATAAATAGATCGAGTGTTCGTTTGACTCACCATTCAATCTAAATGATCAGATGAGCTTAATTACTCTACTTGATTGAAGTATAGGTTATATTTTTTTGCTCATGCGTAGGAGCGGAAGGGCCATATTGGCGTTTGTTTTGTAATGCCTTTAGAGAATCTAAATTGGATCTCCTTAATGTCTAGGCTGTACCGGTTATATGGGACTGCAGTCTACTCTTCATCACTGAACAGAATCCAATTCTTCGCAGTTTCATGTGTACTTATAAACATAAGTCAAATAATAAAACACAGTTTTTCTGTGAAAGTTACTACATTATTTCACACTAAAATTTAGTTTATAGACCCGCTGTGCAGAAGACGATCAATCCACTTGTCCTACCTTCATTTCAAATTACAGTATGTATCGCGAACCGCAAGTTTATTAGCAAGTGATAAATATGCTATGTTACATAGTGATAAATATGCTTTTTACATCCATCACCTTTTGTTATTTAATAAATTCGACTTTAACTTTCCTAAAACGGTTGCGTTCATCAAAATTCTTCTGAATATTGTTGGCAACTCTACCTTTCACTTAACTCTTCCCGTAGTTAACTCTGATGGTATAAATATTTTTTCACTTGTGATTCAGCTTTGTCACTTGTTAGGACTGTCTCTGTCTCCCTGTTGTGACAAACTATTCTTATGAATAACATATTCAAGTTAAGATGATAGGCTTGTCTCTGGAACGACATCTTAGTTTCACTTGGTATTTACCTTATCTTGGACGTGCGTGACTGAAGATGGTGTGGATAAAAAGCCAAAGCCAAGTCACATACCTGCTGTTGCTTTGGAAGAAAAACACAGAAACCTTAACTCCGATGTTAGGCAACATTTAAGTCCTTATTACATTAGTAAATAAAGTCAGTATACTGTTCTTGCTAAATATACTAGGCACATATAGGTAATCATATCCTTATTAAGGATCTGACTTCTAAAGATGTTTTGACTCGCAATTTTGTAAATGGAGGTTAATCAATCTACTTATTAGATTACCCCTGTCAAATTATTGCACCACTCCCTCAAGATCCACATCAAAATATCTATTATGGTTGGGGGGGGAGAGTATCATAAATCAAAACACTACAGAAACACGGTTAAAATCATCTACTTTTTAAATCATTTTACGCCCCTACATGCAAAGACATAACAATTCAAATAGATGTACAGGAAAACCCCTACCCCCAGTGAAATCCTTCAAAAATAAGAAATTTTGGAGATATTAGAAGCAATGTGAATCCCGATAAAGGCAAGGACTCGTTTTGGCTCCTCAAACTTGTCCGAAACTAGAAAGTGAATGCTTTTCAGGCATGACAAAGCAGAAACTGAGAGACAGAAGAAGGAGAGAGGGTCATTTCAAAGCAAGAGAGGAACCAAGGATACGAAGCTCCAAAAGACACGAAGTTGTAGAGGGGTAGAAAGAGAAACAATTAGGAGAGTAGAACTAAATTCTAGCAATTGGTGCGCGGTAGCTGAATGTCGTCGATACAGAAAGGGCCGATTGGCAAAAGTAGGTACAAAGCGTTTAAAATGACGAATCAAGTTTGAATACTTGCGGGTATATCAAGCTTCGAGTGTATATATGTGAGGTGTTGATGGACTGAGGAGGACCACATATTAGGTCAATTCTAGGAACAGTATGGCAGATCAGTGTCGAGTCATGGCGAGTCATCAAGGCAAAAGGTGGCTGTCTTCCACTTAGCCGCTGCACGCTATACCAAACTGTGGCATAAGTCTTCAGCTTATGAATACTCATGTCTGTCACAAGAATACCAAAGGGATAAGAAACACCACAATAGCGTTGATCATTGTTAATCATGCAGCTTTCTATATTTAACGATTTTTCATTCCTGGACTCCGTAATTCGTGGCTGTCCGACACAAGTAAAAAATTTAAAGAACTGCTGAACCAGCCACCACCACCACCAAACAAAATAAAATTTGAAATTTGTTTACTTGTATATATTTGTTTTATTTTCGTATTTTTTTAATTCTATTGTGGGAGCTTTTTTCTATTTCATCATTTAAATTCATATATTTTTTTTCTTTATATTCGTCGTAGTTTAGGCTAACTGACATCCTAGAGCTATATCCATATAATCGATATACCGTAAACACTTTAATTATTTCACCCTGCAAAGTACAACTGCCACTGATCTAAAATGGACAGTCTCTATTCACATCGCTCTATGTCAGGATCTGGTTATGATGACGTATCCATATCTCGAAGTTCTAACACCACTCTCTACCCCCGGTTACTAGCCGGAGGACAGGCTAGGCAGAGGGGGAATCTAGTTCAACAGTCAGTAACAGAGGCTTATCACGCCCATCCTGTGTACAACTATTGTTGTATTCATTATCCGTTCTATACCCGAATAATAAAAGTCAAGAGAGATATCACTCCTTTAGTAGAGAGAACCACTCATGCAAAAGATAAATGAGATATAATTATGATAGATATTTACGTTGCATTATTTCTATTGACTAGAGGATAGTCCGCCATGTGCAACGTACATTGCTCTATCATACTCATCTAACAGAGTAACTAACAAATCCAGACACAGGAGATGATGCAGCAGGAAAAGTCAAATCACCACAAAGACAATAAAATAACTAAACCAAGAGTCAATATTCCCAATGGTACCCACAGTTATATGAGCACTAGCAAGCTTGCAGCACGCAATGGTATGCAAGTATAAGGCGTTTTCGAATAGTATACATACGCAGCATAAAACCTAGAGGGATTATGCCAAGTTACTGCTTCACAGGCAGTTCCTGCACATCCTGCCCCATCACTAGAGAATGCGGTTTACCGACTAACCAACTAGAAGAACAAACCGAGAGAGATTCAGAGCAAGTTAGTAATTGATAATAAAGGTGGCCTCAATTGCCAATTCCACAAAACTGACCCTTGAATAAAATTCAAAATATGCAATGGATCTAAATTCTATGAAATAAATATAGAGAAATTATATCACTCTCTCACCGTTAGCCCTCTCACACTCCGTTGTGAAAGGTTAAAAGAAAGTGTGAAATATAAGTC
>NW_021027068.1:1656468-1695074 GCF_004153795.1 Camellia sinensis
CCGGGGTGAGAAATGGCTAGAGCAATGCAATGGCAATGGAAATGGATTATAGATGAATGGACTTATACTATGAGAGAGCCTCAGCCACACTCACAATGGGCTGGATGAAAATGAAGTGTCCGAAATGCGTGCCACCGGGCACGCAAACCGAGGCAATGACATACGCAATGCAATGGCATGGAAATGGCATATAGAATGCAAATTGGACTTATACTAACATGAGAGAGCCTCAGCACACTCACATAAAGAGCGCGATGGATGAAAATGAAGTGCCTCGAAATGCGTGCACACGGGCACGCAAACCGAAGCAATGGCATACGCAAATGCAATGCATGGAAATATGATATGGGCTTACACTAATATGAGAGAGACTCAGCCACACTCACAATAAGAGGCGCGATGGATGAAAATGAAGTGCCTCGAAATGCGTGACACACGGGCACGCAAACGAGGCAATGGCATACGCAATGCACAATGACATGGAAATATATAATGACTTACACTAACATGAGAGAGCCTAGCCCACACTCACATAAGAGGCCGATGGATGAAATGAAGTGCCTCGAAATGCGTGCACACGGGCACGCAACCGAGGCAATGACATACGCAATGCAATGGCATGGAATGGCATATAGATGCAAAATGGACTTATACTAACATGAGAGAGCCTCAGCCACACTCACATAAGAGGCCGATGGATGAAAATGAAGTGCCTCGAAATGCGTGCACACGGGCACGCAAACCGAAGCAATGGCATACGCAATGCAATGGAATGGAAATATGATATGGGCCTTACACTAATTGAGAGAGACTCAGCCACACTCACATAAGAGGCCGATGGATGAAAATGAAGTGCCTCGAAATGCGTGCACACGGGCACGCAAACCGAGGCAATGCATACGCAATGCAAATGACATGGAAATATGATATGGACTTACACTAACATGAGAGAGCCTCAGCCACACCCATCACATAAGAGGCCGATGGATGAAAATGAAGTGCCTCGAAATGCGTGCACACGGGCACGCAAAACGAGGCAATGATATGCAATATGATATTTGGAACTTCTTGGAAAAGGAGACGTATCCACTAGGGGCAAATGCCAAGGACAAATGGGGAATACAGCGTATGGCCATCTAATTTATCATCTGTAAGGGTAAGCTGTATAAAAGAGTCATCTGGGAATGCATAAATTGTGTATGGAGGAAGAGGAATCGAAGCGCCTTATGGAGGCTATCCACAGCGGAGAATGCGGGGTGCATATGAATGGTGTGATGTTAACTCAAAAGATTCTCAAGCAAGGCTACTACTGGTCCACCATTGAGGAGAATTGTATTGGTTTTGTGTGGCGATGCCACAAATGTCAAATTCATGCCAATTGCATGAATATTCTGCTGTCAAAGCTCTACAACATGACTTCGCCATGGCCTTTCTTAGTTTGGGGAATCGATGTTATTGGTGTTGTCTTGCAAAAAGGGTCGAATGGGTATGAATATATCTTGGTGGCGATTCGTTATTTTACAAAGTGGGTGGAAGCTCAATCCTATGTAGTGTTGAAAGCATCACATGTGGCCAGGTTCATCAGAAACAATATCATTTGCCGATATGGAGTCCCAAACAAGATCATATCAGATAATGGCTTCCACTTCAAGAAAGAGGTGATAGACTTGTTGGAGAAATATAATGTGGCTTGCCATAAGTCATTGTTGTATGTCTTCCAACCCCACGTCTTTCTCCCTTTTATTTATCCGCTTTTGATGGTTAGATTAGGGCATGTTTAAACTAGCATACAGTATGACAGCATGTTTGCATCATTCATCTGTATTGCATGCACCGGGCTCGGCACATCATACTAATCGCATTGTATTTTTCAATTCTAAATTGAATACATGATAGTTGTAGCATCTCATATGCCATGTTTAGAATAGCCGAGCCTGCTATAGTTGCATTTTGCATGTGTTGCATTAGGCATTTCTGTATACTTAGGATTCATGCATGATTTCTAATAAGTGTCTATTTTGGCTTGGAGTACTCGGTGAGTTTTATGCTTTAGCATCCTTGCATGCGTGTGAGTGACTGCCATGAATAGCATGCTTACCATGAGGCTATGTGCTTATGTGATATAACTGCCTGAATGCCTGTGGGTGAAGGTTGGGTTATTTGAATTGGACCAATTCATCAAATGTGTGTTTTAAGCCCACTAGACAGTGGCAAAATCATGTTTTCTAAGCCCACCTGAGGGTGGCAAATCCACGTGTTAGCCTACTTACGGGTAGCACCATCAAACCATTTTCAAATAAACAAGCATGAAATGTTTTGTTCAAATTCAGGCGATCCAGTCTATACTTGTATGCTGTGCGCATCACATAGTAACCTAGGCTAATAAACTGGAATAAGAACATACAATGTTTTCAAAAATAGATATCATGGTTAGTAGAGGCCGGTCTATGACCGGGCGAGCGGGGGTGCTCACGAAGTGACCTTCCCCAATCGTACCCAAGTTCCCGAGCCGAGACAACTTTGGTGATGACGGACACATGGCCATAGGCCAACGAGTCAGGGTTTCCTAAATTTCCCAAAATAAAATATTTAGGTGGCGACCGTATTTGGCAAGCAGTCCATGTTTGCACTTCTTCAAAACTGTTTTCTCAAAACGATTTGCCGGATTTGGACTCTTTGGTTCAACTTAGAATCGTGACGATTTGAAGTCTGAGCTGTAGTGACCAGAATGAACGAACGGGAGCTCGTTCCCCCGGGGTTCGGGACGTCTACAGCCGTCGCTGGGCCGAAAACCCGGAAGGGCTACCCGGGCAAAAGTTAGAGCAAGAAAAAAAAAAAAAAAAAAAAAAAAAAGCAAAAAAAATGCAAAAGAAAAGAAAAAAAAAAGAAACAAAAAAAATGCAAAAAAAAAAAGAAGAGAAAAAGAAATGAAAAAAATTAAAAAGAAAAGAAGAACAAAGCTCGCAAGGTCGAAAACCAGCAACGGGCGCCTTGGCAAAAGTTAGAGCCTAAAAAAGAGAGGATAATACCCGAGTGTACCTCACTCCGAACTACGTAAGGCTTGATTCCCATCTTTGGGATACGTAGGCAACTTCATTCTGAAGTCCAGTCGTAAAACACTTCAAATTTGATTGTGTCCATACGATGGTTTTGGTCTTCTTTGTCTTCTCTGTATCTGAGAGTCTGGTTGTGTTCGTTGCTCTGAGGACTGACTAAAATGCACTGCGGTGCTATCCAAACAAGGGGCAACTTTCCGTTGCCATTCAAAACGCCGCAGTGTCATTTCAAACAAGGGGCAACTTTCCGTTGCCATGCAGTGTCCTTCAGACAAGGGGCAATTTTCCATTGCTACGGGTCCGAGGTTGTGCATCTCAAAAGTAGGTTCCGTGCTCGTTGAGCAGTGGTCGTTTGCAAAAATAGTTTTTGAGAATTTTTACTGAGGTTGACTAATCTTCTCGAAAAGTACTCTATTTTTCAAAACTGGACCATTTCTTGGACCCAAAAAAGGAAAACCCTCAGTGCTCATAGCCTAACTGGCATGATTTTAAATCAGAAAATCGAACAAGCGCGTTAATCTAACTCTCATGTTGGTCAAAACTGTTTTAGTAGAAAGCAAAAACAAAAAAAATGGTCAAAATGATGAACTAGGGGCACAGTTGAGTCAGGTGTCCTGTCTTTCCCCTATTATCAACATACCCGCCAGAAAGAGCACTCTACCTGCCAAGAAGGGCACCCCCAAAGCTGACCACAAAAGGGCAGAAAGCTCTCACATCCTTTGAGCAATGAGGTATCGAGCCAAGTGCGAAGCACAAATTGGAAAGGATCAAGATATTCCACTCCCTCATCTGGACAGATCTGATCACATCTAAACTCCCCAGCAAAGCATCGTCAACCGATGTCAATTGCAAATCTGCTGCACATCCAGCCGCATCACAACCTCTCCGTGGGAGAAGATCACTGTTGTGAGCAGAAGAAGAGAATCTAGCAGAATGCTAGGGGCAAGAGCCCGTAACTCCTTGTTTATCCACCAACCACCTAGGGGAGGGATAAAAAATGAGAGATTAAAGAATAGAGAGATGTGCGCTGAGAGAAAAAGTGAGGAAAAGGGTTTTGTGAGAAAAGTCGAGCCTGAGGGCCGAGTGATGTGCGAATCACAAATAATAAAGGGCGGGAAATAATACCCGGAGAAACTGGCTCCTCGTGCACCAAGAGGTCTCTTGTCTTTATAACACAGTTGAGTGTTGTGTTTGTGTGTTATGTTTGTCTCGATTCTTGTTTTGAGTCGTTTAAGTGTCAATAGATGTGTTTAGGTTGTTCTACCTTTGTTTTCCATTTGTTAAGTCGTTTTGGCTGTGGTCAGTTGTAGGCTCAATACCCGGTTGAGAACCCTTTTCTCATTTCAATTTTAAAAATCATTTTGTGCTCAGAGTGCCGTGTCGTTCTCCACATTTGTGCAAATCAAGATTGGTTCTTTTATAAATCCGCGGGATTCAACCCAGGTCATGTGAAAACAGTAAAATCAGGACCCATCTGAAGCTATGAAAGTTCCGGGCTACAAAGCAAAAGAAAAGAGGGAAAATGTCGGGCATCCGAGATTGTTTCAACTTCTGTAAGTTTCGTCATTGCATCCTGTATGTTCAGAATGAGCAGTGTCTTGTATGAGCTGTGTGCCGAATAAACAAAATACTGTGTTATGGACTGTGAGTTCAGAATGAGTTGTGTTCAGAACGGACCATGTGTTCAGAATCAGTGGTGTCCTGTGTGAGCCATATGTTCCAAAATAAGTAGAATATTGTGTTATGAGCTACGTGTTCAGAATAAGCAGTATGCTGATACGAGCTGTGTGTTCAAAGTGAATAGAATACTATGTTGACTGTTTCACTGTTTCAAGCCAAAATGGCGATCAGAAGTGCTCTCTCTGAGTACCATTCCCCGTCAGAGTAAAGCGGGTTACCGCCACTCACTCCATGAGGTGCTTTCTAGAGTGCCGCTTTGCCTATTTATTGCATTCCCTAAACATCATGCTCTACATTGCTTGTAACATGTACTTTATCATCGCACTTGTTGCGCTTATTTGCATCTTGTGTTATCTCATATCCTTTTGCGCCGTGCTGCATTTAGAATCGTTGTCCTCCAGGACTATCTCAGGTTGTGTTATGTGCGCACCTGGGCGGTTGTTGTTTGGACCTCTTCTCACGATTTCAGCGTGGTTTCAGTGTCCCTTTCCTCACACGATTTCAGCGTGTTTGGAATTTATCTCAGGTTGCGTTGTGCGCGCACTTGAGCGGTTGTGTTCGGACCTCTTCTCACGATTTCAGCGTGGTTTGAGTGTTCCCTTCCTCATACGATTTCAGCGTGTTTGGATTTTATCTCAGGTTGCGTTGTACGCGCACTTGGGCGGTTGTGTTCGGACCTCTTCTCACGATTTCAGCGTGGTTTGACTGTTCCCTTCCTCATACGATTTCAGCGTGTTTGGATTTTATCTCAAGTTGCGTTGTGCGCGCACTTGGGCGGTTGTTTTCGGACCTCTTCTCACGATTTCAGCGTGGTTTGAGTGTCCCCTTCCTCACACGATTTCAGCATGTTTGGATTTTATCTCAGGTTGCGTTGTGCGTGCACTTGGGCGGTTGTTTTCGGACCTCTTCTCACAATTTCAGCGTGGTTAGAGTGTTCTTTTCCTCACACGATTTCAACATGTTTGGAATTTATCCCAGGTTGCGTTGTAGACGCGCTGGGCGGGTTGTTTTCAGACCTCTTCTCATGATTTCAGCGTGGTTTAAGTGTTCCCTTCCTCACACGATTTCAGCGTGTTTGGATTTTATCTCAGGTTGCGTTGTGCGCGCACTTGGGCAGTTGTTTTCGGACCTCTTCTCACGATTTCAGCGTGGTTTGAGTGTCCACTTCATTATGTGATTTCAGCGTGTTTGGAATTTATCTCAAGTTGCGTTGTAGACACGCTGGGCGGGTTGTTTTTGGACCTCCTCTCACGATTTCAGCGTGATTGGAGCCTCCCCTTCCTCACACAATTTCAGCGTGTTTGGAATTTATCTCAGGTTGTGTTGTGCGCGCACCTGGGCGGTTGTTGTTTGGACCTCCTCTCACGATTTTAGCGTGGTTTGAGTGTCCCGTTCCTTATGCGATTTCAGTGTGTTTGGAATTTATCCCAGGTTGCGTTATAGACGCGCTGGGCGGGTTGTTCTTGGACCTCCTCTCACGATTTCGGCGTGGTTTGAGTGTCCCGTTCCTCACACGATTTCAGCGTGTCTGGATTTTATATCTGGTTGCGTTGTGTGCGCACTTGAGTAATTGTTTTCGGACCTCTTCTCATGATTTCAGCGTGGTTTGAGTGTCCCGTTCCTTATGCGATTCCAGCATGTTTGGAATTTATCTCGGGATGCGTGAAGCGCGAGCCCGAGCGGTTGTTTTCGCACCTCTTCTCACGATTTCAGCGTGGTTAGAGTGTTCTTTTCCTTACACGATTTCAGTGTGTTTAGAATTTATCCCAGGTTGCGTTGTAGACGCGCTGGGCGGGTTGTTTTTGGACCTCCTCTCACGATTTTAGCGTAATTAGAGCCTCTCCTTCCTCACATGATTTCAGCGTGTTTGGAATTTATCTTAGGTTGCGTGGAACGCACTCCTGATTTGTTTTCTTTGTTCTTCCTCCACTCACGAATCCAGCGTGGTTGGCGTATGTCACCATTTTGCATCTATTGTACTCTCTGTTGCATCGTATCTATTATCTATTGCATCACATCTATTACATCTATTGCATCATATCTGTCTTATGCACTCTTCGGTCTAAGGAGACCTTAAATCCTGCATCATTATTCGCGTTGTTTTGCGTATCGCACTTGCATTTATTCGCACCATCTCGTGCACTCTCCGGTCTAGGAGACCTTAAATCCTCTAAAGGTGCAATTCCTTTGGTGTTTGCCGTGCCCGAACGACTTCCAGTGGTCTGGTATAGCCACCTGCCTGTGTTTGCGGTGAGCTCCTAGGAGACCAACTGAGACGGTGGAAACTAGAGTTCGACCGCCTTATGCCTAGAACGCAAAGGTTCGGGATTTTCAAGACTAAAGTCTGGTTTAAATACCCAGGGGTATATCCTCGGCTTGAAATCTGTATGACAGCCCCATAGATTGAGATAGCATCTGTATGCGCCTCAATTCTGGATACTGATCCAACCTAGTCTGTCACCCTGTTGGAGAATAGGGAAAGCTGCAACCATAGTTAGGGAGAAAAGTAGTTCCTGTGGTTCAACTGAGAAAAAGAGGAAGATTCCCACATCAGCATGAGGTAGGACATTGCCGAGGTATGTCATTACCAATTGCCCCTGTAAGATACCTTTACCTCTTAGCTATTACATTGCATCTTAGCCACTACATTGCAGTGCATTGCATGAGTCCTCAATTTTCAAACCGGCTTCGCGTAGCGTATAAGTCTAATTATCAAAATCTTCCTGCATATCATTTTGCATCTTGTCCCCCCGCCAGCGGGCATGCCTGCGGGCACATTTCTTTGTTATCTAGTATGTTTTTCTAAGTCTTCGGCCTTATCAAAAATGGGTCGTCTCTGGGCTTTGACATTCACTCCCGTCACGTGTGACTTTCGAGTTCTGTCAAACAGGGACAACTGTAGACACCCCATTTTTGACCGACCTTAAAACTCAGACGTCACTGATTGAGCGTTCGGTGATGGTGCATATTGTGCTCGATCAGAAGTTTCAGAGTCTCGGCTGTGAGCCTTGCCTCCAGACTTCCGGACTCTTTCATGCTTTGCCTCGATTTACGAACCAGGCTCTGTTTTCTCTGTTTTCTCTTTATGACGGGAGGGAGAGGTCTCGTAGATCATCTCTCAGTGGCCGTAGGCTACGTTTCGTGGTCGTAGGCCATTTTGTCCGTTTGGAGTCCGGTTTCCGATTTTTCAGAGCCGTTGGCCGTGTGCCGCGGTTTGGGACCGCTTAACCACCTCTGTTTGCTTCGATTTTTGGCATGCATCTTATTTACTCCCTTTTGAAGGACACTGCAGTCCGAAAAACCAACTTTGTGGCCGAACACCACTTCTGGTGCCTAACAGTCAGTTTTCGGGGCCCCAGGCTGCGCGTTTCGGCCCCCAAACCTCCATTTTGCATCAGCTTGAGTTCATTTTTGGCAGGGACCTCTGTTTCATTGTTAGGAAGGTCGTAGAAGGATGGGAGGCCAGTAATTGTTCTGACAACCAGTTTTATTCCTCCATCGCCCTCCGTCGCCCGTTTTTCTCACTTGAAAGCCAATGTTGACCACCCTAAGGCCACTTTTTCTTGCCCCAAACCACATATTTGTGTTGTACACACCTGGGAGGCCACCAATATCATATGGCCGGCCAGTAATTGTGTGTGACCCTTTTGAACCCATCCTAAAAGTGGCCTTTTCTCTCTCCTGGTTCATTCTCTCCAGTTTTTGACCACATGGTTGTGTTGTGCACACATGAGAGGCCCTTTTTTTTGGCATGGCCAGCCATTAATCATCATTGACCATTTTGACCCTTGGCCGGCCAGCCATGGGGAGGGCCAGCCGGCCACCTAAACCCTAGATAAGCAGCCAGCCATGATCCTCTCTCCAGGTACTTTACAGAAATGCCCTCTATTTCCTCCCAGATTTTGTATCCCGGGGGGGCCAACTTTTGGGGGGAAACTTGAATTCCATTCCCCCCCCCCTTTTTCTCCCCTCTTTTGCCTATATATCTAGGGCCCCCAGCTGTGTTTTGAGGGTTACAAAATTTGCTTCAAGGCTCCCACATTGTATCTCTCTCTCCCTACACTCCAACCCTCAAAACCTCCCAAACCCTACACCATTTCTACACCACCACCTAGCACCACACCACCACCATCCAATCCAGCCACTTAGAGCTGTTTTCTAGAGCTAAGGAGCCACCAAACTTGGCCCAAGAGTTGTCAAAGATTTGGTCTTCAAGGGTAAGTCCTCTCCTCCCTCTTTCTTGCCTTATTTTGCTCAATATATTAGCCATACTTGCTTGCATATTTGGGCTCCGACCATAACTGAAAATAGCATTATTTTGAGGTCTTTTTCATGTTTGTTTAAGGGCCTCTCCCTGTTTGAGGCTTCCTTTTAACACTTTCTTCTTTACCTCTCTTGTATGCCTCTTTCTTGCATAGCATTTTAGGCCTATTTGTAAACTGTTTTGAGGTTGGTTATAAAATGTAAAGTGGGTTATTTTGAGCCCTTCTTCAATATTATTTAAGGGATCTTCACTGTTTGAGGCTTCCTTTTGTCACTTGCCTCTTTATCCCTCTTTTGGCCTTATTTTTGCATGTTTCGTTAGCCCCTTGTTCTTGTATCTTTGGGCTCTGGTCCGAACTGTAAATAGCATTATTTTGACCCCTTATTCATTTTTTATCAAGGGATCTTTGTTGTTTGAAGCTCCCTTTTTGCTCTTTGTGTTTAAACCTCTTTTTAGGCCTTATTTTGCATAGTATTTTAAGCTTGCATGCACACTGTTTTAGGTTTGGTCACTAACTGTAAAACACCATGTTTTGGGCCCCTCTTCAACTTTGTTGAAGGGCCCTCCTCTATTTGAGGCCAGCAACCATCACTTGCTTCTTTGTCTCCCATTTGGCCCATTTCTTGCACAATGTTTTAGGCCTGTTTGTGTTTAGATCTGTGGCTTGTTGTAAACTGTAAAGTAATTCATTTTGATCCCCTATTCAATTTTGTTGAAGGGATCTTGGCCATTTAGGGCCAGCAGCTGCTACTTGCTTCATTACCTCTCTTACGGGGCCATTTTTGCATGCTAGCTTAGTCCTATTTGTGTCCATTTTCTGGCCTTGCTTAAAACTGTAAATATGCTTGTTTCGGGACTGTGTTGATTCTGTCTTCACACTTCATGTTCAAATAATGCATGTTTTGTATAGCTATAGGCCAATGCATATGCCTAGTTTTGTGTCTCGGGTTCATTCCATGCATCGGGTACCATATTTCCATGTTTCGGGGCTGTTTTGCATCATATTTTGGTACTAAAATTTGCATGCTTGTATGCCATATTCCATGCCTTGCCATGTCTTGTTAGAGTGGCAGTTGGTGCCTTAGGTTCGGTCCTCGGTTTGCGTGCATGTGTGCACGCATTTTGAGTGTCTCATTTTTCATCTTATGGCCTCTTATGTGAGTGTGGCTGAGGTCCACTCATGTTGGTGTAAGTCCATTGTGCATTGTGCATTGTGTATGTCATTTCATTTCATAGCATTGCGTATGCTAGGTTGTATGTTAGCGCATTGTGTATGCCATGTTATCTCGTGCATCGTGTATGCCATTTCATAGCATTGTGCATGTTAGGTTGAATCTTAGTTGCATTCATGCATGTCATGCATATTGCATTGTGCTTGGGATAGGAGTTAGCCCGAGCACGGGAAACGAGGGGCGTTTCGTACTCCGAGTGACGGAACGTGTCTCAATTCCTCGGTCGCCGACACTCCAGATTATCCATGATGGAGTCTAGGCCTTGTTGTGTCCATATGTGCATTCATTTCATATTAAGGCGTGCAATTCGACTCCTCGACCATCATGCATCGAGATGCGTGATTAGTGGCACGAGGATCGAGGACTACACTCCATGAAGGGTAGTCATGCATACATATGTGAAAATACTTTGTCATGCCCCTTTCTTGCTCTCTGTTACAGCAAATCAAGAATCAGCAGCCTTCCGAAGCTTGGCACGTATCCCGAGAATAATTGCAAACAGAGGCTAATTGGGACATCGCAGTGGATTTCCGCACAAGGCAACTCAAGCATGCATCATCCATCATCCGGAGCAGAGTTGAGGCAGTCCCTAGCTTGCATGCCAATTTATTGCTTTCCTAATTTAATTTGTTAATTAATTAGGATTTTGTACATATTTGGACTGTAATTATTTATTTGGGACTGTATTATTTATTCGGACCCTCTGTTCGAGGGCATAATTGTAATAAGTGTGCGTGTGTGTGATGCATGTCTTCCAACCCCACGTCTTTCTCCCTTTTATTTACCAGCTTATGATGGTTAGATTAGGGCATGTTTCAATTAGCATACAGTATGATAGCATGTTGCATTCATTCATCTGTCTTGCATGCACGGGGCTCGGCGCATCATACTAACTGCATTTGTATTTCAATTCCAAGATTGAATACTTGTTAGCTGTTGCACTTCATATGCCATGTTTAGAATAGCCGAGCTTGCTATAGTTGCATTCTTGCATGTGTTGCATTAGGCATTTCTGTATAATTAGGATCATGCATGGATTTCTAATTAGCTTCTGTTTTGGGTTGGAGTATTCGGTAAGTTTTTATGCTTTAACATCCTTGCATGAGTGTGAGTGATTGCCATGAATAGCATGCTTACCATAAGGCTATATGCTTATATGATATATCGGCTTGAGTGCCTGTGGGTGAAGGTTGGGCTATTTGGATTGGAACAATTCGTTGACTGTAAGTTTTTTAAGCCCACTAGATAGTGGCAAAATCATGTTTTCTAAGCCCACCCGAGGGTGGCAAATCCACGTCTTAGCCTACTTGCGAGTAGCACCATTAAACCATTTTCAAACAAACAAACATGAAATGTTTTGTTCCAATTCAGGCGACCTAGTCTATACTTGTATGCTGTGCGCATCACATAGTAAATCTAGGCTAATAACCGGAATAAGAACACATAATGTTTTCAAAACTCGATATCATGGTTAGTAGAGGCCGATCTTTGATCGGGCGAGCGGGGGTGCTCACGAAGTGACCTTCCCCACTCGTACCCAAGTTCCTGAGCCAAGGCAACTTTGGTAATGATGGACACGTGGCCTTAGGCAAACGAGTCAGGGTTTCCTAGATTTCCCCAAAATAAAATATTTAGATGGCGACTCTGTATCCGGCAAAGCAGTCTATATTTGGCACTTCTTTCAAAAAATCTGTTTTCTCAAAAGGATTTGCCGGATTTGGACTCTTTGGTTCAGATTTAGAACCGTGACAATTTTAGAGTCCTGAACTGTAGTGAGCCCAATACGAACGGAACGGGGGACCCGTTCCTCCCTGGGGCGTTCGATGGACGTCTACACCCTCTCACCTTGACTTGTTTGGTGGTCATTTTGGTCTTCCAAAGAGACCCTATCTTGCATGCTTTCTAGTCACATTTCAGGGTCAATTTGGTGAGTTTTGTGACTATCATATTTGATTTCCAGAGTTTTTTATGCCATGCTAAGTGTCCACCTTTTATGTGCTTAAGAATCCCTTGCATAGCCCTCTAAAGGAGCTCATCATTTTTGCATGCCATGGTTGCATATCAGTGGTTATTTAGGCCTATTTTCACATGTTTTATTCACTAATTTTTTCTAGTTTGGTGAGATTCCATATGCTTCATACACTTGCCATGTAAACCATGTTTGCTAGTCAAAATTACATGCTACTTTAGCCCATCTTGCTAGCACCTTTTGGCCATGCTTCGAACTAAGAAAGTTCATGTTTTGGGACTGCCTTGACTCTGTCTTCATGCTTCATGATCAAATAATGCATGCTTTGTATAGCTATAGGTCATTGCGTATGCCTAGTTTTGAGTTTCGGGGTTCATCTCGTGCATCGGGTGCCATATTGCCATGTTTCGGGGCTGTTTAGCATCATATTTTAGTGCTGGAATTTACATGTTTGTATGACATATTTTATGCCTTGCCATGCTTTGGTAGAGTGGCATTTGATGCCTTAGGTTTGGTCCTAGATTTGCGTGCATGCGTGCACGTATTTCGAGAGTCTCATTTTCATCTGATGGCTACTGATGTGAGTGTGGCTGAGGTCCACTCATGTTGGTGTAAGTCCATTATGCATTGTGTATGCCATTTTATTTCATAGCATTGTGTATGCTAGGTTGCATGTTAGGATTGCATTCATACATGTCATGCATATTGCATAGTGCTTGGGATAGGAGTTAGGCCAAGCACGGGAAACGAGGGATGTTTCGTACTCCGAGTGACGGAACGTGTCTCAATTCCCTATCGCTGACATTCTGGATTACCCATGATGGAGTTTAGGCCTTGTTGTGTCCATATGTGCATTCATTTCATGTTGAGTCGTGCAATCCGACTCCTTGGCCATCATGCATCGATATGCGTGATTGGTGGCACAAGGATCAAGGACTACACTCCCCGAAGAGTAGTCATGCATACATATGTGAAAATACCTTGCCATGCCCCTTTGTTGCTCTCTGTTGCAGCAAATCAGAAATCGGCAGCCTTCTGGAGCCTGGCACGCATCCCAAGAATAATTACAAACAGAGGCAAACCGGGGCATCACAAGAAATTTTCCGACAAAGGCAACCCGAGCATGCATTATTCATCATTCGAAATAGAGCTGAGGTGGTCCATGGATTTGCGTGCTAATTTATTGCTTTCCTAGATTAATTTGTTAATTAATTAGGGTTTTGTACTTATTCGGGACTATATTATTTATTCATTTGGGATTGTATTATTCTTTCGAACCCTCTGCGCGAGGGAAATGTTGTAATAAGTGTGCGTGTGTGTGATGTATGTCTTCCAACCCCACGTCTTTCTCCCTTTTATTTACCAGCTTATGATGGTTAGATTAGGGCATGTTTCAATTGGCATACAGTATGACAGCATGTTTGCATTCATTCATCTGTTTTGCATGCACCGGGCTCGGCGCATCATACTAACTACATTGTATTTTTAATTCCAAGTTGAATATATGTTAGCTGCAGCATTTCATATGCCATCTTTAGAATAGCCGAGCCTATCTTAGTTGCATTTTGCATGTGTTGCATTAGGCATTTCTGTATAGTTAGGATCATGCATGGATTTCTAATTAGCTTCTGTTTTGGCTTGGAGTACTCGATAAGTTTTTATGCTTTAGCATCCTTGCATGCGTGTGAGTGACTGCCATGATAGCATGCTTACCATGAGGCTATTTGCTTATGTGATATAACTGCCTAAATGCCAGTGGGTGAAGGTTGGATTATTTGAATTGAAATAAATGCATTGACTGTGAGTTTTAAGCCCACTAGATAATGGCAAAATCATATTTTCTAAGCCCACCCGAGGGTGGCAAATCCACGTCTTAACCTACTTGCTGGTAGCACCATCAAACCATTTTCAAAATAAACAAACATGAAATGATGTGTTCCAATTTAGGCGATCCAATCTATACTTGTATGCTGTGCGCATCACATAGTAAATCTAGGCTAATAATCGGAATAAGAACGTGTAATGTTTTCAAAACTAGATATCATGGTTAGTAGAGGCCGATCTTTGATCGGGCGAGCGGGGGTGCTCACGAAGTGACCTTCCCCAATCGTACCCAAGTTCCCGAGCCGAGGCAACTTTGGTGATGACGGACACGTGGCCTTAGGCAACGAGTCGGGGTTTCCTAAATTTCCCCCAAAATAAAATATTTAGGTGGCGACTCTGTATCTGGCAAAGCAGTCCATGTTTGGCACTTCTTTCTAAAAAATCTGTTTTCTCAAAACGATTTGCCGGATTTGGACTCTTTGGTTCAGATTTAGAACCGTGACAATTTGAGAGTCCGAACTGTAGTGAGCCCAAACGAACGGAACGGGACCTCATCCCTCCCGGGGCGTTCGGGGACGTCTACAGTTTCTGGCGACTCCGCTGGGGAATTAGAGAACTTGACTCGAACTCATGATATCTTGTTTTGACTACACTTGTGTGTTTCTTTGCATTGCATTTGCATTGGTGCGCCTAGGACACCATGTTTGCCATCTGCTATTCCTGAACAGTTTGTCGGAGGCTTGTCTTGTCAAGGCATGACCATAAGGCTGACCGGTTATGGGCTCTTCCAGTATGAGAACACAAACCCCAGTTTTACCGGGGCACCCTTTTTGACCATTCGACCTAGTGCATATTCGGATCCATAGTGACCATTCCAAACTAAGACAGGTTGCTTACCCGATAGGTTGTTTGAAACCGCTGTGTGCATAGTAAAACTCTAACTCCTGACAAAATAGGACAGGGAAACCCTGCCCCAACATAGGGGTGTTTTGGCTCTCAATTATCTGTTATGTGCTGTCAGAGTGCGTCTCTACAGGGGTGCATGTATCAGTTTACAAGTTTGGGCATCAGGCCTGCGGGCACCAGTTCAACATTTTGGGATTCAGTTTACCTGAGGGTATCAGTTTGTAGGGCAGAGATTTAGGCAGAATTCAGTAGAGAGCACACTCATTCAACTACGCTCAAATCTGTTCTAGTAAATCAGGCTAAGATGTTGCATGTTTTCTCTTTTGCTAAGTAGTCCTGGAACTATAGCTTCAGAAGGCTTCGATATCCCCCAGGTACATTGGACTAGTGCTGATAGACTTTGTTAGGTCAAAAATTCAATTCAAGGGCAACCAGTGTTCTTTCGCTGAGGCAAGTCAAGGAAAGGTCAATCAGGGCTCACCGGTTCATCTGATCCGTCAGTCGCCAATCACATCACCTTTGTTCAGACTCAGCAGACCGTGATGGCATAGGGTTCGGAAGAATTTGTGGCCGTGATAGCAGCGCTAAATTAGGGAACTGCTATGCAGGCTGAGACCAGTATTGAAACACAGCGCCCATCTGAGGCATCTGCCTCACATCCAGCTTTGGGACCCCAGCCGAACTTTGACCCACTTCCGCCAGCTGAAGA
The DNA here is from genome assembly GCF_004153795.1 of Camellia sinensis. Classification (NCBI taxonomy): domain Eukaryota; kingdom Viridiplantae; phylum Streptophyta; class Magnoliopsida; order Ericales; family Theaceae; genus Camellia; species Camellia sinensis. The sequence continues at coordinate 1,672,109 of NW_021027068.1, forward strand.
TTTGCAGGGTCCAGATCCTCGAGAAGGGTTGGCTCAAGCCCGAGTTTCCAGACCCCTGGTATAGCCTAATGAGAGGCTTTATTCCCTTGATGATAGTGACCTTGATCCGACTACGGTAAAAATCGCAAACCTTGAGAAGCAATTCAAAAAGGCACAGGGCCTTAACTCCATTCCCGACATTGAGGACGGGCACACTGAGTCTGCCGCACGACTCCCAGACAGATTCAAAATGCCACATATTGACCGTTTCGACGGGTTTAGAGATCCAACGGTACATATCCGACTTTTCTTGGATGTCCTGAAGCCGATGGGTCTAACTAAGCCACAAAAACTCTCTCTGTATGGAAGAACCCTATCAGGTGTAGCAGCCACTTGGTATGCTAAGTTGGAGGACAAAGTGAAGCAAAATTGGAAAGAATTGGCTGAGGCCTTTGTCGATCAGCATTCCTACAATACCCAAGTTGAAATGACCATCCAAGAGCTTTAAACAACCTGTCAGAACCCAACAGAGCATTTTGTGGAATTTGTTACAAGGTGGAGGGCAAAGGCAGCACAGATGACAGATCGCCCTTCCGAGAGGGATCAAGTGCAGATGATGGTACGAAATCTCGAGCATGATATGTTGCAAAAGTTGATAGTTGCTTCGCTATTCACTTTCAAAAGTTTACACGAACTACGGGTCCAGATCAAGAATGCGTTCAACAGTGGGATCATTCCCAGAACAAGTGAACCGACAAGAAGGGTGATTTCAGGGAGTACCAACGCTGGTAGTAACGCTATTCCCAAACCCACCGAAATCAATACAGTCGCCACAGTCGACCCTTTTGCCAAACCAAGCCTACAAATAGTCGGCCCAGCCCAAGCTCAGGGCAGAACTTTCACCCCCCTCTATATGAGCCTGACTAGCGCACTAAAAGCCTTGATGGAAAGAGGGCATCTCAAACCCCTCGAATCCTCAACCTCTTCCTGACCCACTCCCAGCCAGACATAATCCCTCCAAGTACTGTATGTACCATTAGCAGCGCGGCCATGGCACCGACCGTTGCTACCGCCTTCGTCATGAGGTCCAAAATCTCATCGACAACCGGACGATAGCTCCACCTTCAGACCCCAATGACCAAACATCTCTTGCCTACCTCAATCTCATCCATATACTGTCATCTACCTATGACCCCAACATATACATCACCCCGGCCCATCTACCCAAGCCTGAGGTGTTTATCCCAGAAAACATGGACTTATGCATGATGGGTGCACCTGAACCCCAATCATCACAAACCCGCGAACCCACTACTTCTGAGTTGATGGGAATGATTAAAGATCTTCAAAGAACTGTGACAGATCTGGCCTCCGGGACATTGGCTCCATCATTGACCACACCACATACTGAGAATTTCATGTCAAAAGGCTCCCCAATCTTGGAACGGACTGCATTTGAGGAAGGCCAATCCCTTGGCAAAGTGAAGGCCAGCGGTAAGAACAAGGTCGGGGTAGGCATTGGTCCCCATGAACATCTTCTGTTTGCTGTTGAGGCTTTGAAAGCCGAGGGACTGAATAAAGAGCAAGTCCTTGCAGTTGTTGCAAAAATCGTGGATGACATTTTCGCCACTCAAGTTGGGGGCAGTTTGAATCAAGGGGCCAGCCGGGAGAAGGGTCGTTGTACCAGAAACAATCCTGTTAGCTCTAATCCTCCACTCATAAGAGATCAGCAAACCAGGCCAACACCTGCCAATCCTTTTGCTGGTGCGTCCAGCAAAAATTCACAAACCTTGAAGTACCAACCCTGAGGTCAGAGGGTCTTCCATGCCCTCTATATGCCTTTGTCCAAAGCTCTCCAAATCCTTGTTGGACAAGGGCATCTCAAATCCCTTGAGCCTCAGCCTCTCCCAAACCCTCTTCCGGCTACGCATGATGCTACCCAATACTGTGCGTACCATCAGCAAACCGGCCATACTACCGGCGACTGCTTCCGTCTTCGCCATGAAGTACAAGATCTATTTGACAATGGGGTCATCCTCCCGCCAAGCTCAGCGAAGTGTATCGACACTTGATCGGTGAATTTGGAGGGATAATGTTGTGTGATCGGGGGATGAACCACCTGCAGGCAGCGCTCGATTAACTCCAGGCATGGGAATGGCATGCACTATTCTGAGTAATATGCAAATACCAATTTTTGTGCTTTCTGACTTGGGTATTGGGTCAGTCTTGTTGTGTTGTACAGAGTCAGTCTTTCTTACTGAGTCAGTTGGGTCTGTCTTGTTGTACTGAGCCAGTCCTGTTTTGTTAGAGTCAGGTGATTCCGGGGGTGTTACCTCAGGCATCACTGTTTTGTTTTGTGTTTGTCTTTTTGCTTTCTTTTGAGTCTGTTTCTGTCTTGAAGCCAGTAATGCCAACAGATTTGAATGAACATCAGTGATTTTCACATTCTTGTGTTCGCTTCTACCTTGTGCCAGTTGTGCCAGAAGTTCTGAATGAAACGATAGTGCTTTTTACCTGCTTTTCTGTGCTTTGAAAATCATTGCATTGACCTAAGTTTTTCAAAAACTTTTGAACATTGTGATGAAAACAAAGAGAAAGGAATTCCTCGGGATTTGTAAAACTTCGATCAAATTGAGAGAAAGAGAGGCGTGCTAAACCCTTAATGAATGAAATCATGCTTGTTAATGTGAGTACTGAGAAGGATCCTGGCTTGATCTAGATTGGTTTCACATCGTCTTCCGCGCAAGCGATTAGTCGCTTTCTTAAAAGATTTCAAAAAAAATGTTTTACGCAGTCCTGCGAAGACCTGTGTGGAATCGCTCTTGAGATTGTGCAGCTTAGGATCGCTCTCAGCCTTGAGACTCGACTCCTCATTTTCAAACCTTGGACTAGAACTCAGAAAGTTCAAAGGTCAACTACAATGTAAGGCCTGTGTGGCCGGATGTAGCAACAAAGTCAGATCAAGAAGCTTGTGAAGCTAGATCAGGAGCACCCCTCGAACTAGGGGCAAGAATTTCAAATGTGCTTGAAGAGTCCAAGATGAAGATCGGCAAGAATGCCAAATCCCAGAAGGGAGGAAAGAAGAAGACATTGTTGAAGGACGACCAAGTTCCTATCCACAAACACTAGGGGCAAATTCAGCCCCCATTGGATGGACTCTTGCATCGTCAACGAACAACAGCCATTCTCCTAGATTTAGATGACTTCGGGATCTTAAAACCATTTGACATGGACAAAACTATACTTTTACCCTTGAGAGGCTCGCTGGGTCGAAAACCCGAAAGGGCGGCCCAAGCAAAAGTTAGAGCAAGAAAAGAACAAAAAGAACAAAAAAAGAGAGAAAAGAACAAAAGAACAAAAAAACAAAAAAGAAAAGATGCAAAGAAAAGAACAAAAAAGAAAATCAAAAAAGAAATGAAAAGAAAAGGAAAGAACACAAAAATTGAAAAGAAGAAAAACATAGCTCGCGAGGTTGAAAACCCGCAAAGGGCGGCCTTGGCAAAAGTTAGAGCGCAAAAGGAGAGGTTAAATACCCGAGTGTACCTTAACCCTGAACTACGTGAGGCTTGATTCCCATCTTTGGGATACGTAAGCAACTTCATTCTGAAGTCCAGCCATAAAACACTTCAAATTCGATTGAGTCCATGCGATGGTTTTGGTCATCTTTGTCTTCTCTATATCTTAGGATTTGGTTGTGTTCATTACTCTGAGGGCTGACTACAATGCGTTGTGGTGCCATTCAAACAAGGGACAACTTTCCGTTGCTATTCAATGCGCTGCGGTGCCTTTCAAACAAGGGGCAACTTTCCATTGCCATGCAGTGTCCTTCAGGAAAGGGGCAATTTTCCTTCCGATCTGAGGTTGTGCATCTCAAGAGTAGGTTCTGCGCTCGTTCAGCAGTGGCCGTTTGCGAAATAGTTTTTGAGAATTTTTACTGAGGTTGACTAATCTTCTTGAAAAGTATTCTATTTTTCAAAATTGGACCTTTTCTTGGACCCAAAAAAGGAAAATTTTCAGTGCTCATAGCCTGACTTGCATGATTTTAAATCAGAAAATTGAACAAGCATGTTAATTTAACTCTCATTTTGGTCAAAATTGTTTTAGTAGAAAGCCAAAAACAAAAAAAAAAATGGTCGAAATGATGAACTAGGGGCATAGTTGAGTCAGGTGTTCTGCTTTTTCCCCATTGTCAACATACTTGCCAGAAAGGGCACCATACTTGCCAAGAAGGGCACCATACCTGCCAGAAAAGGGCACCACTGAAGCTAACCACAAAAGGGCAGAAAGCTCTCGCATCCTCTAAGCAACAAGGTGTCAAGCCAAGTCCGAAGCACGAACTGGAATGGATCAAGATATTCCACTCCCTCATCTGGACAGATCTGATCACGTCCAAACTCCCCAACAGAGTATCGTCAACCGATGTCAGCTGCAGATTTGCTACACACCCAGTTGTAGCATAGCCCCTCTGTGGGAGAAACTCACTAGCTGCGTACAGAAGAAGAAGAATCTAGCGGAATACTAGGGGCAAGAGCCCACAACTTTCTGTTTATCCATCAACCGCCCATGGGAGGGATTTAAAATGAGAGATTGAAGAATAGAGAGGTGTGCACTGAGAGAAAAAGTGAGGAAAGGGCTTTTTCAGAAAAACAGAGCTTGAGGGCCGAGTGATGTGAGAATCACAAATGAGAATGGGTGGGAAATAATATCCGGAGAAACTGGCTCCTCGCGTACTGAGAGGTCTCTCGTCTTTGTAACACGTCTGAGTGTTGTGTCTTTTGTTTTGTCTCGATTCTTACTTTGAGTCAGTCCGAGTGTGTCTCGATGTGTTTAGGTTGTTTACCTTTTGTTTTCCATTATTGAGTCTTTTTCGCTGTGTTCAGTTGTAGGCTCAATACTCGGTCGAAAACTCATTTCTCAATTTCAAAAAATCATCTTGTGCTCAGAGTGCTGTGCCATTCTCCACATTTGTGCAAAACAGGATTTGTTCTTTCATAAAACTGCAGGTCACCCCCGATAAGTGTGAAACGCTAAAAACAAGGACCTATCTGAAGCTATGTGGGTTCTAGCTGCAAAGCAAAAGAAAAGAAGGAAATTTTTGAGCATCTGAGGTGTTTTACCTTCAGAAAATTCTGAGATTGCATTCCATATGTAACCTCTTCAGGCCTTGTCAGTGCTCCGAAGAATGAGTATGTCACTCCAAGCTTAAGCTGGCTTCAAGTCAGAATGGCAATTAAAGAGCAGCAGATGTTATCTCTCGCCATATGAACAGGGTGGTGCCCTTTTTGAGCTGAGTGTGTTGCAAAGTCTCTAAGAGGTAAATCAGAGGCACCAGAGTACATATTTGATGCTCCTCTACTGCATAGAATGTGAACTTTCATATACACTGTTGTTGCATGCGTGCCGCGCATCGTTATGATTCATGCATAGAATATGCTTGCTTTCGATTCCGTGTAGAATATGCTTTGTTGTTATGCATAGAATATGCTGCTTTCAATATTGCATAGAATGTGCTTCCATACTTGCATAGAAATGCTTGTATTTTTGCATGGAAAATGCCCCCATACTTGCATAGAAGATGAATTTTATCGCACTTTCTTGTGCATTTTATAATTCTCACTCACACTGTCTTGTGCACTTACATTTGTATCTCACTTGCACTGTCTTGTGCATCTTGTGGTTGTATCTCACTCGCACTATCTTGTGCATTTCAAATCACTTCGCGCTGTTTAGCGTATCGTGCTGTTTGTGTATCGCATTGTTTTTGTGCAGTTTACATTCGCGCTATTTTGCGCACCTCAATCGCACTGTTTTGTGCAGTTTATCATTCGCCCTATTTTGCGCACCTCAATCGCACTGTTTTGTGCAGTTTATCATTCGCGCTATTTTGCGCACCTCCATCGCACTGTCTTGTGCATTTCAAATCAATCGCGCTGCTTAGCGTATCGTACTATTTTGTGCATTGTACCATTCGTGCTATCTTGCGTATCTCACCTGTACTTGTTAGTGCATTGCATCGCGCTATCTTGCGCCGTGACCATTATTTGCATTGTGCATGCATTGCATCGTGCTATCTTGCACACTTTATCTGTATCGCACTGTTTTGTGCATTTACCCTGCTCGTACTGTTTTGTACACCTTTAGCATCGCACTATTTTGTACATCTGTTTAGCACTATTTTGTGCATTCACTCTGCATCGCACTGTCTTGTGCACTCACCTGGTCCAGGAGACCTTAAATCCTCCGGTCTAAGGAGACCTTAAATCCTGCATCATCATTCATGCCGTTTTGCGCATTGTACTTGCATTTCATCGCACTGTCTTGTGCACTCTCTGGTCTAGGAGACCTTAAATCCTCTAAAGGTGCAATTCCTTTGGTGTTTGTCATGCCCGAACGACTTCCGGTGGTCTGGTATAGCCATCTGCCTATGTTTACGGTGAGTTCCTAGGAGACCAACTGAGACGGTGGAAACTAGAGTTCAAATGGCTTATGCCTAGAACGCAAAGGTTCGGGATTTCCGAGACTAAAGTCTGGTTTAAATACCCAGGGGTGTATCCTCGGCGTGAAATCTATATGGCAGCCCCATAGGTTGAGATAGCATGTGTATGCGCCTCAATTCTAGATACCGAATCAACCTAGTCTGTCACCTTGTTGGAGAATAGCGAAAGCTGCGACCATAGTCAGGGAGAAAAGTAGTACCTGTGGTTCAACCAAGAAGAAGCGAAAGATCCCCAGCAGCATGAGGTAAGTCATTGCCAATTGCCCCTGTAAGGTACCTCCCTTTTCCTAGCTATCACATTGCATTTTAGTCATTACAGCGCATTGCATAAATCCTGAATTTTCAAACTGGCTTCGCTTAACGTATAAGTCCAATCTTCAAACTGGCTTCGCGTAGCGTATAAGTCTAATTATCAAACCGGCTTCGCTTAGCGTATAAGTCCAATCTTCAAGCCGGCTTCGCGTAGCGTATAAGTCCAATTATCAAGCCGGCTTCGCGTAGCGTATAAGTCCAATTTTCAAACCGGCTTCGCGTAGCGTATAAGTCCAATTATCAAAATCTTCCCGCATATCATTTTGCATTTTGCCCCCTACCTGCAGGCACGCCTACAGGCACACCTCTGTTTATCTCACCTATTTTTCTAAGTCTTTGGCCTTGTCAAAAATGGATCGTCTCTTGGCTTTGACATTCACTCCCGTCACGCGTGACTTCCGAGTTCTGTCAAAGAGGGGCAACTGTAGACACCCTATTTTTGACCGACCTTAAGACTCAGACGTCACTGATTAAGCGCTCGGTGATATTGCACATTGTGCTCGTTCTGAGGTTTCAGAGTCTCGGCTGCGAACCTTGCCTCCGTACTTCTGGACTCTTTCGTGTCTTGCCTCGATTTGCGAACCAGGCTCTGTTTTCTTTGTTTTCTCTTCCCAAAGGGAGAGAGAGGTCCCATAGATCATCTCTCAGTGGCTGTAGGCTACGTTTCGTGGTCGTAGGCCATTTTTCCCGTTCGGAGCCCGGTTTCTGGTTTTTTGGAGCCGTTGGCCGTGTGCCTCGGTTTGGGACCGCCTAACCACCTCCGTTTGCTCCGATTTTTGGTATGCAACTTATTTCCTCCCTTTTGAGGGACACTGTGGCCCGAGAAACCAACTTCATGGTCGGACGCCACCTCCGGTGCTTAACAGCACATTTTCAGGGCCCCGGGCCGCGCGTTTCGGTCCCCCAAACCTCCGTTTTACATCCATTTTGTTTCATTTTTGGTGGAGACCTTGATTTCATGGTTAGGAAGCTTATAGGAGGGTGGGAGGCCAGCAATTGTTCTGAAAAGCCAGCTTTATTTCTTCATCGCTCTCCGTCGCCCGTTTTTCCTCACTTGAAAGTCAATGTTGACCACCATTGGGCTACTTTCTTTGACCCTAAGCCCCATATTTGTGTTGTATACACCCGGGAGGCCACCAATGTGTATAGGTCTGCCAGTAATTGTCCTTGACCCTTTTGAACCCCTCTAAAAAGTTGACTTTTCTCTCTTCTGGTTCATATTTTCTAGGTTTTGACTGCATAGTTGTGTTGTGCACACATGGGAGGCCACCAATTTGGGGTGGCCGGCCAGCAATCTTCATTGACGCTTTTGAACCCTAGCCGGTCGGCCATGCGAGGTGACCGGCCGGCCACCTGAACCTTCTAAACTTGGTCGGCCTAAACCCCCTCTCCAAATGTGTTTCAGCTGTATATTTTGTTTCCCCTCAGATTCTGTATCCGGGGGGGTACTTTTGGGGGGGAAATTTGAATTTGATTTTCCCCCCCTTTTCCTTGCCTCTCTCCCTCTATAAGACCAGCACCTCTCCACCATTTCTAAGGGTTGACAAAAACCAATTGGAGCCTTGCATACATACATCCTTCATCTCTCTCATTCAACCATCAAATACCTTTGTTCTTGGACCATTTCTACACCACCTCATAGCACCACACCTCCATCCTCCATTCCAATAACTTGGAGGTTATTTCCAGAGGTTAGGAGCACCATTTCTTCAACCAAAAGCTGCTGGTTCATTGGTCTTCAAGGGTGAGTCCTCTTTCTCCCTTTTTTAGTCTTTTCTTGCTCTATATCTAAGCCTTGCTTGAAAGCATTTTTGGGCTCTGACCTAAACTGTAAATAGTCATATTTTGAGCCCCTTTTCATGTTTGATCAAGGACCTCCTGCTGTTTGAGGTCTCCTACTACCACTTGCCTCTTTATCTCTCTTTTAGGCCAATTTTTGCATAGTATTTTAGGCTTATTTGTGAGTTGTTTTGGACTTGGTAATAAACTGTAAAATAACTTTTTTTGAGCCTCTCTTCAACATTGTTGAAGGGCTCTCCTCTGTTTAAGGTCTCCTACTATCACTTGCCTCTTTATCTCTCTTTTAGGCCAATTTTTGCATAGTATTTTAGGCTTATTTGTGAGCTATTTTGGACTTTTTCATAAACTATGAAATATCTTATTTTGAGCTCCTATTCAACTTTTTTGAAGGGCTCTTTGCCATTTGGGGCCAGCTGCTGTCCCTTGTCTCTAATCTCTCTTTAAGGGCCATTTTTGCATGACAGATTAGCCCTATTTGTGTTCATTTTTGAGATTTGTTATAAACTGGAAAAAGGCTTGTTTTGAAATCATCTTCATGTTTTATTAAGGGAATTTTCTTATTTGAGATCTCATGCTTCCTTGTATGCTTGATTGTCCCTTGTTTTGAGCCTTACACCTAAGCTCTTGTTGCATGCTTGGTTTGACCTTATAGCCATTGAAATTTAGTAGATTTTCAGTGGTTAGAACACTGTTTTGAGCCTCCAAATCAGAGGGGGGTGACCCCCTATCACCTTGACTTGTTTGGTGGTCATTTTGGTCTTCCAAAAAGACCCTATCTTGCATGCTTTCTAGTCACATTTCAGGGTTAATTTGGTGAGTTTTGGGACTATCATATTTGATTTCCAGAGTTTTTTATGCCATGCTAACTGTCCACCTTGTATGTGCTTAAGAATCCCTTGCATAGCCCTCTAAAGGAGCTCATCATTTTTGCATGCCATGGTTGCATATCAGTGGTTATTTAGGCCTATTTTCACATGTTTTATTCACTGATTTTTGCTGGTTTGGTGAGATTCCATATGCTTCATACACTTGCCATGTAAACCATGTTTGCTAGTCAAAATTGCATGCTACTTTAGCCCATCTTGCTAGCACCTTTTGGCCATGCTTCGAACTAAGAAAGTTCATGTTTTGGGACTGCCTTGACTCTGTCTTCATGCTTCATGATCAAATAATGCATGCTTTGTATAGCTATAGGTCATTGCGTATGCCTAGTTTTGAGTTTCGGGGTTCATCTTGTCCATCGGGTGCCATATTGTCATGTTTCGGGGCTGTTTAGCATCATATTTTAGTGCTGGAATTTGCATGTTTGTATGACATATTTTATGCCTTGTCATGCTTTGGTAGAGTGGCATTTGATGCCTTAGGTTCGGTCCTCGGTTTGCATGCATGCGTGCACGTATTTCGAGAGTCTCATTTTCATCTAATGGCTACTGATGTGAGTGTGGCTGAGGTCCACTCATGTTGGTGTAAGTCCATTGTGCTAGGTTGTATGTTAGAGCATTGTGTATGTCTCGTTACATCGTGCATTGTGTATGCCATTTCATAGCATTGTGTATGCTAGGTTGCATGTTAGGATTGCATTCATGCATGTCATGCATATTGCATAGTGCTTGGGATAGGAGTTAGCCAAAGCACGGGAAACGAGGGACGTTTCGTACTCCGAGTGACGGAACGTGTCTCAATTCCCTGTCGCCGACATTCCGGATTACCCATGATGGAGTTTAGGCCTTGTTGTGTCCATATGTGCATTCATTTCATATTGAGTCGTGCAATCCGACTCCTCGGCCATCATGCATCGATATGCGTGATTGGTGGCACGAGGATCGAGGACTACACTCCTCGAAGAGTAGTTATGCATACATATGTGAAAATATCTTGCCATGCTCCTTTGTTGCTCTCTGTTGCAGCAAATCAAAAATCAGCAGCCTTCCGAAGCCTGGCACGCATCCCAAGAATAATTGCAAACAGAGGCAAACCGAGGCATCACAAGAAATTTTCCGACAAAGGCAACCCGAGCATGCATCATTCATCATTCGAAACAGAGCTGAGGTGGTCCATGGATTTGCGTGCTAATTTATTGCTTTCCTAGATTAATTTGTTAATTAATTAGGGTTTTGTACTTATTCGGGACTGTATTATTTATTCATTTGGGACTGTATTATTCTTTCGGACCCTCTGCGCGAGGGCAATGTTGTAATAAGTGTGCGTGTGTGTGATGTATGTCTTCTAACCCCACGTCTTTCTCCCTTTTATTTACCAGCTTATGATGGTTAGATTAGGGCATGTTTCAATTAGCATACAGTATGACAGCATGTTTGCATTCATTCATCTATTTTGCATGCACCGGGCTCGGCGCATCATACTAACTACATTGTATTTTTAATTCCAAGTTGAATACATGTTAGTTGTAGCATTTCGTATGCCATCTTTAAAATAGCCGAGCCTATCTTAGTTGCATTTTGCATGTGTTGCATTAGGCATTTTTGTATAGTTAGGATCATGCATGGATTTCTAATTAGCTTCTGTTTTGGCTTAGAGTACTCGGTAAGTTTTTATGCTTTAGCATCCTTGCATGCGTGTGAGTGACTTCCATGATAGCATGCTTACCATGAGGCTCTTTGCTTATGTGATATAACTGCCTGAATGTCTGTGGGTGAAGGTTGGATTATTTGAATTGGAATAAACGCATTGACTGTGAGTTTTAAGCCCACTAGATGGTGGCAAAATCATGTTTTCTAAGCCTACCCGAGGGTGGCAAATCCTCGTCTTAGCCTACTTGCGGGTAGCACCATCAAACCATTTTCAAAATAAACAAACATGAAATGATTTGTTCCAATTCAGGCGATCCAGTCTATACTTGTATGCTGTGTGCATCACATAGTAAATCTAGGTTAATAACCGGAATAAGAACGCGTAATGTTTTCAAAACTAGATATCATGGTTAGTAGAGGCCAATCTTTGATCGGGCGAGCGGGGGTGCTCACGAAGTGACCTTCTCCAATCGTACCCAAGTTCCCGAGCTGAGGCAACTTTGGTGATGACGGACACGTGGCCTTAGGCAACGAGTCGGGGTTTCCTAAATTTCTCCCAAAATAAAATATTTAGGTGGCAACTCTGTATCTGGCAAAGCAGTCCATGTTTGGCACTTCTTTCTAAAAAATCTATTTTCTCAAAACGATTTGCCGGATTTGGACTCTTTGGTTCAGATTTAGAACCGTGACAATTTGAGAGTCCGAACTGTAGTCAGCCCAAATGAACAGAACGGGACTCATCCCTCCCGGGGCGTTCGGGGACGTCTACAGAAGGATGGAACGCACAAACCCACCGACACAGGGAGAGAAAGAGGAAGATGAAACTTCAATACTGGAGCCATAACCAACAATTCAGATCAATCCTAATCAAAATCTAAGGGCCAAATACGTAACATTTGTCTGCCTCTTTGGATTCCTGCTCATATGTACCAAACACACCTCATCTCACAGCGTCATGCTCTCTCTCTCTCTCTCTCTCTCTCTCTTCTACCCACTCTCCTTTCTTGGTTTTACCTATGGCAACTTTGCTGAGATTTGAGTGCACTGTTTGATCAAATGCAAGGTAGATCGGTCGACGTAACCAGCGAGAAAGAGATCGGTATCCTCTTCCAAAATTTCCTCCATTTTCTAGGCATATTTAGGGTTTCTCAGTTCAATTTTTTATTTTTATTTTTTTCTATTTTTTTATTTTTATGTTTGTGTGTTATGTTCTGTGAAATGCCTCACATAGGTCTCTGAAATGTTTTTCTATAATGGGTCTCTAAAAGGCTTCAAAATTTTTATTTGGGTTTTCGTTGGGTGTCTAACATATGAAACACGAGAGTGTAATATTTTAGGGGGTAATCAAATGGCCTCAATTATATTATGTGATATGTTTCTCATTTGGGTTTGATTGTGTTTCTCATTTATATTATGTGATTTGTTTCTCATTTATATTGCCTCAATTAAAATCTGTCTCTTTACCCCTCTGTATTTGTGTGTGTCTTCATGCATACACCATGTTCGGTAAAATAACTCAATTAAAATGGTTTATTTTCTTTTAGTTAAACTAGCTACTTATATAATTCTACTTTTTTGTTGTTCAAATAGTGAGTGAATCTATTATAACAGGCCAAGTAAATGTAGTGTATGGTGGTAAGGTTTAGCAAAAATAGAGTTATATATTCAAAATGGTGATACAAACAGTGGGAGTTGGATGTTATTTTTAATAATAAGTAGTAGGCAATTTTTGGACAAGGGATAATGGGCTTGCTTTCTATTCTTTAGAATGACATAGGCACGGTTTTATTAAGATCATTTGAAACTTTCATTTGCCTGAGATTAAAAATTTTAAACTTTCATTCCCTCTATCTCTGATGCTTTTAATTTTATTTTTCGACTTGTAGGCCCCCAAAGTCCATCAAGGACCAAGGTTGAGAGCTGCAAGTTTTCTCTATTCCAACTACTCTCTTCCAGTAAGTCTTTTCTTTATTCTCATTCTTAGTACTGTTAAGTTCCATTTGGGTACTCTCTCTCTCTCATGCTTTTGTGTTTTTGTGGGTATGCTTTCTTTCTTGTCTTGAGTTCTGTCAATTGATTTGGTAAACAATTTCATCAATATTTCAACAATACCTTCATCAATTGATGAGTGGTTCTCTTTCTCCCTTAAAATGCGCTGTTTCTTCACTACATAGTTGTGGTGTGTCATCCTCTTCAGCAATTTCAGTGTTCATATTCATTCAAATAGTACACAATATCAATATTGTGGCCTAATTTTTACTTTTTTTTTTTTGAATCTATTTTTTTATTGTTTATTGTGGCTGTGCGTTGGCTGCTTCCCATGAGCAAACCAAATGGATCCAAAAGGGTTGGTTCATATTTTGCTTATGGGAGGATTTGAATAGTTGGAGCTATTTGAATTTTTTTTTTCTTATTATTATTATTATTATTATTATTATTATTATTATTATTATTATTATTATTATTATGCAGTTGTTGTCTGTAGCATTTCAATGCACCATGTTAATCCATTAAAGGTATCCTAATTCTTTAATAGGATGCTTGGCTTCCATTGGGAATAAAATTGTTCAATCTGTTTTTAGTTTACGATTTTTTTAAAAAAAATTTAATATTGTCATTTCTAAGTTATTAAAAATGATAACAACATATATACTCATTTCTTATTGCAGAACATTTTTTTTGTCATATGGTTGCTTCGTCTAATTATTAGTTCCCTATTATTTGTCATGCGTCATTTTAGCTACCATCTAGCAGGTTTGTTTATGTAGTGTTGATTGAATTTTTTTTTCTTCAATTTCTTTATGGATAATTGAAAAAGGAGTGCAGAGAAGTCAGGCATAATTGTTTGTGTTTCTTTATGGTTTTGAAATGTGTTGAAATCTCTATTATTAGAATCATACGATTTGCAATTCGATTCAGTGGGTAATCAATACGAATAGGTTGTATAAATCGCAAATAGCCATGAATCATAGGTGAATCAGTGAACCAAATCGGTGAATCGTGAAGTGAATTGATTCAATTTGCTAAAATCGATGTTGGACTTTCTTTTTGAGTGATTTTTTGATCACACTGCCTAACTTAGTATTCAGTTGGAGAACACAGGCAGAATAGATGACACCTAACTGACCTGCAATAGAAAGAAAAGATTCGGGCGGTGGTTCGTCCACCCGGGGGCACTCCGATGGTCAAGTAAGTATATCTCTCAAAGATAATTAATAGTGCAAATCTCACTGTTCAAAATATAAATTGCGTACCTTAAACCCACGGGAGTGCCTCTCTTTTATAGCTAACTCAATCCTTGTCCCAACAGGAGTCTAGCTCTAACGGACTTAGGATTACTATCAATCTTGGACTCCCAGTAGGATTGGGATAAACTCTCAAAGTGTCTTATTCTTTCCCAACTGTAGTCTTTCCCTTTTCTAGGACTCTTGTGCCTTATCCGCTTATCTCGGATTCTGATATCTTCGGAGGTAACCTCGACCTCGCCGAGATAACCTCGGCGTCATGACCAGGACATGTGGCACCTTGGCTGACACGTCGGCGTCACCTTAGCCACGTGTTAGTACTCAAAAAATATATCCCCACGACTACCCCCTAGGTTCTATTACCTCGGTATTCTGAGGTGATGGAACCTATATCATTCCTTTCTTCCAGTACATTGGTTTACAGTATCTCAGCCGAGATCATTATGTTGGCCGACATGTCTTCGTTAAAGAACAAGAATTTCAAGAACCCTTTCAGGCGTATGAGCTATCATACAATAATTCAACCGTTTACGACACGCGTCTTTCCTATATTGGATCGTACCTGTGACGCGCCTAAAAATCGTCTTGCGCCTGCGTGCGCTGTCTAACAAAACCGTCCTCCTAGGCGCATTGATGGCCTTTTTGCCGCTGTTTCCAATTTTTAACAAAATTTGTTTCCGTTTTTTGCCCTTTCAATTTTCATTGTCTCTGTTTCTCTCTCTCTCTCTCTCTTTAGCTTTTCTCTCCAAATCCTCCATTGTTCAAGCTCTCCTTGCTCTGCAACTCGTTCCATTCATCCCTTCCGACGGATTTTCCATTGTTCCGTTGCCTTCACGACCGTCACCTGATCTCGGCGATCCTCACACCGACTTCCTTTCTTTGTTAAGTCACCATTCCTCCTGGTTTTCAGTTCTTGTTGTGTTTCATGAAATTTTGTTTTATTATTTAGTCGCCATTGCTGTTTTACTCGAATATTTGATTTGCGAATCATGTATCTGAACATGTTTATTTCATAATTTTGCTCTTTGTCCATGTCTTAAACACTCGCACTGTTCACATGCCTGTTGCCACTGTTCTTGGCCTGATACACTTGTGCAATCTTTTTGTCTTGATTTCTTGATGTCTTCATCACCATTCTTCTTTCTGACACGGATCCCTATTTTTCTGTTTTCCAGATTCGTTCCTTCAATCTTCATCTCCATAGACTTAGGTTTGGGATTTGTTTGTAGAACCCATAATTTAGGAAAAAACTGAAACCTGCATTTACCTAAGTGTTTGCCGAGGTCCCAATAACCCTTTCAAAACATCTTCTGAAATCCAACCCCTTCGATTAAGCCGATATCATTGGTATGTGGAAACATAGGGTAGACACCCCATCCAAACTAAAGTTCTTTAGACAAGAGTTTGAAATCCTAGCCGACGTCCATTTGAGGTTGGTCAAGGATGATGACTCCATCATGCCTACTGATGACTCTATGCCTTTCTCTGTGGTAGCCTTCATTGAGTGTGGACTTCGGCTCTCACTCAACACCCTTTTTTGTGAAATACTTCATTATTACAAGTTAAACCCAATGCAACTTTCCATCAATTCCTATCGAACAGTCAATGGTATCATAGCCTTAGCCAAACAAGAAAACGCTAAGATCACATTAGCTGACATCCAATATTGCTACACCATGTGTGGCCTTAAAAAAGACATTGGCTACGTTTACTACCTCAAGCTGAGGTCCACTGAATACAAAATCGTTGCCGACCTCCCTGACTCTAGCAAGGGAGCTGGGGATGATTATTTCATTACTTTGGGGAACTGAGAGTTCGCCCCAGATGAAGACCTTCATCTCTTCCCTCTCCTTTGATCAGTCTTTGTAGAGGGCAATGGTAAGAGTCCTGCATTCATACCTACTTATTTTTTAAAGTCTTTCATACTTTATCTATTTCTTAATGTCTGTTTTTCTTGCAGCTGTTCCTAAGCCACCAAAAAACTTTCGCCAATCCTTTATTCCCAGCAAGGATTTGAAGAAACTTTTGGACTTGCCAGTCCATAAATGGAAGGCGCCTCTGCTTCTCAATTTTATTCCAACATACAAGTCAGCTCTGCCCGACGTCCCAAAAAAGAAGAAGAAAAGCCTTTCTCCACCATCTACCACAACTTCACAAACCGCGTCCACATCTCGGACAGACCAAGGGTCAACCTCTGATCCAGCTAAGCAACCGTCAACCTCGGCTCCATACTTGATTCTAATATCCCAACGCTGCCGTCGACGCCGAATAGCCTCTTCTGCCGAGATGGGTCGCCCAAAACCAGTTGCCAAAGATCTCTTGGCTAGCATTCCAACTGATATTGACGCTCAGCCAACACAAACCCAGCCTCCTTCAAAGCTGAAAAGAATAAAAAAGGCTCAACCAAAGGCCAAGGTGACTCAGGTTGACACTGAGGACACCTTGCCGATTTCTAAGTTGCATGAAAGTGACAAGTCCCAACTCGCTGCTGGGAAGAGGCGTTCTGAGGCCCAGCTATAGACACCCCATTTTTGACCGTCCTCAAGACTTGGACGTCACCGTTTGAACACTTGGTGATTATCCATGTTTGTGTTCGTTTGGAGTTCCCGGAGGTCTCGACTCGCGCGCCTTGCCTCAGGATCTCCGAACTTGACCGTTTAGTGTCTGGTTTTGCACCGAACACTTGCATCTTGCCTTTGAGAGGCAGGGTAGGGGTTGTAGACCATCCCCACCCACCACCGGCAGTGGCTAGAGGCCACCGGCTGGTTTTTGCTGCCACCGGCAATATATATTGCCGGTCGGCACTATTTGTTGCCGGTCAGCACTTTTTACTGCCGGCCGGCACTCTTTTTGGCCAAGATGGTATTTTTGGCCGGCCGATTACTGTTCATCTTCTTTTGCAGATATTTTTAGACAGCTGTCTTGCTTTTGCATCCCTCCATACACGTGTATGGAGGGGATCTCCCTTTGTAAGCTTGTCTTGTAAGCTTTACACAAGAACATATAGAGAGAGGCTCTCTCTTGTAACAAAAAGGTGAGAGACTTAGGATATTTTGAGAGCTTAGACACCATTGTTGAGTTTTGGTTCTAGGGTTTGAGTTATATCATTTTCTATCTCTCTTTCCCTTTCATTTGTGCACTAGGTGTTTTGTGTCTTACTATTGCACACAAACACCTAGTGTTTCACCTTCCTCTTGGAACTGAGGTTCAAAGGGGCTGATTTTGAAGTCTTGGTGTTGGATTCAAGCTAAAGGAGGCCATTGGAGCACCATTTGTTGAAGAAGGCTTCAAGGGTAAGAACTTACACCTTTATTCCCCATTTTTACATTGTTTTTCTACCTATCTTAGAGCTGTTTTTGTGCTTATTGTATAACATAAAAAAGTTCTGTTTTTAGGCCCTCTTTATTGTTTATTAAGAGTGTTTCTTGGTTTGAGGGTTGTTGACCACCCTTAGGCCTTGAAAGGCCTCATTTTGGGCCATTTTGTGCTAGCTCCGGGATTTTGGTGTTGGGGTCTCTTCACCACTGAAATCTTGAGGGATTTCAGTGGTGAAGATGATACCTTGAAGTCCCAAGAAGGAGAGGGCCACCCCCTCTCCTTGTTGTCCTTGAAAAGGGCATGTCTTGGCCTCTTGAGAAAGCCTATGCTTGAGTGTGTGTTGAGCATGTTTAGGCTGTTTTTCATGCTTATATATCCATAATATAACATGAGTTTAAGTTGGTTTTGGTACTCCATGCATGCTTAGCATAGTTGCCTTGTAATGCCTTGTTTATGCCTTAACATGCCTTAGGTTGTTAGCCTTTGTTGGAGCATGTTTTAGGCTTAGTCTTGTGAAGATTATGTGCATATTTTGCCATGTTTTAGGTCTGTCCATAAGCGTTTGGGTTGATTTTGGCATGCTTGATATAGCTCCTTTGTATTTGGGCTTGTTGGCCTTGAGTATGTGCATGTGTAGCATGACATCTTTGCATCGATTTGGTGATTTGGGGTCACTTTATATGTTATTTCAGTCCCATTTCCATGCTTGTTTGATTGCCTTGCATGCATCTTTAATGCCTCTAAAGCTTGTGTAGCAATGCTCCATGTTTCGGTGTTTATGCATGCCTTTGTATTTGGGTTACTTAGATGCCATCTAAGTAGTCCTTTAGCTTTGTTTTAACATGCTAAACCTCTGATTTTGGTCCTTCCTTTCATGCCATGTTTGGTCTTGTTAAGTGTAGTTCAATGCCCCATTGATTTGCTTTGAACACTTAGGCCATTTGGTGCATGCTTGGCTTAATTTGTTGCTTGGTTTGGCACCATGTATTAGCATGATTTTAAGACTTATAATGCATGCTAATTGTCCATGATTCTCTCTTTCAAGTGTGCTTGAATGTTGTTTGATTTATGCTTAAGTATTGGTCCTTATGTACATGTGTGTGTGCATGCCATTTAGCCCTCACTTTTTAGCACTTTGGCCACTGTTTTAGGCTTTATTAGAGCTGCCTAATTCATGTATAAGACCATCTTAGCATTAGTTTGCATTGTCATACGTTTGCTTGTGTGCTTGCATAAATGCCTTGCCATGCCATGTTGCATTCTTAGCCTAGTTTGTATGTTTAGGTTGCATTGCATCTTGCATGCATGCCTTGTTCCTTGACTTGATGATAGGAATTGGGCCTTATTTGGTTTGATTGGTTTGCATTGCATTTGAAATCAAAGTTGCATACTTGATTCTTTGGGCCATCATGCATGGAAATGCGTGATTGGTGGTCCGAGAATCGAGGCACATGCCCCTTTGAGTCATTATCATGATAAGGGACATGGTTGGTGCATATATGCCTTGAATTGTGCTGCCATGCTTTGCCTTGCCCTCTGTTACTGTCATTTGCAGATTCTGCAGGAACATTCTGCCGACCGGCAGTGTAAGGTGCCGGCCGGCAACAATTTCTCTGCCGACAGATTCGTTTTGTGCCGATGGCCACACACTAGTGCCGGTGGTGATTCCACTCAGCCGGGTGCACTCCCCAGTGTCTAGGGATGCAGTGCTGAGGTTTTGACAGCCTCCAGAGGAGTGAAGGAAGGAAAACAGAGGCAGCTTGCGCATGGCGGCGCGTTTCCGAGGCGATTTATCTGCTTTTCTTAGTTAATTTAATTTGTTAATTAAATTAATTAATGTGTAATTATTAATTAGCTTGCGTAGTTAATTAATCTGTAATATTATTTGGTCCCTCCGAGCGAGGGCAAATCTGTAATAAGTGTGCGTGGGTGGTGTGTATGTCTTCCAATCCCACTTCTTTCTTCCCTTTTACTTACCCGCTTTGATGGTTAGTATTAGGGCACGTTTAAATTAGCATACCTTATGCTATGCATGTGTGCATCCATTTGTATTACATACATTAGGCTCGGTACATCACGCTAACTGCATTTGTACTTCAAATTCTAAACTGAATATGTGATAGTTGTGCATTCTCACATGTCATGTTTAGGATAGCTGAGCCTATTCTAGCAACACTTTGTATGCGATGCATTAGGCACTTAACAGTGACTTGGATCATGCATGTTTGCTAACGAGTTCTTTGTTTTGGCACGGAGTACGATGTAAGTATTTTTACTTTAGCATCCCGCATGCGTGTGAGTGTTGCCATGACAGTATGCTTGCCATGCGGCTAAATGCTTATATGATAAACTGTTTGAAATGCCTGTGGGTGAAGGTTGGATTGTTTGAGTTGGAAAAACTCATTGAAATCCGTGTTTTAGCCTACTTGCGATAGCAAATTCCAAAGCATTTTCAAAACAAACGGATATGCAATGTTTCTTTCCAAATTAGGCAATCTAGTCTTACTTGTTTGCTGGCGCGCATAACATAGTAATTCTAGGCTAATAAATGGAATAAGAACACATAACGTTTTCAAAATCGGATATCAGGGTTAGTAGAGGCCGGTCTTCGGACGGGCGAAAGGGGTGCTCATAGCTGACCTTCCCGATCGTACCCAAGCTCCCGAGCCGAGACAACTCCGGTGATGACGGACATGTGGCCTTCGCACCGAGTCAGGGTTTCCTAAATTTCCCCATTTTAAAAATATTTAGGTGGCGATCTGTACTTGGCAGAGCAGTCCATGTTTGGCACTACTTTTTCAAACAAATCTGTTTCTCAAAACGATTTTCCAGATTTGGACTCTTTGGTTCAGATTAAGAACTGTGACACAAAATCGAGTCCGAACCGTAGCGAAGGTCCCCCCCGCGGGCTTGCTACACTAGCCATCCGAATCTACAAAATCAAAGAAGCCAAGGTCATCCTCTACAACGACCTCAGGGTCTAAAAAGCCTGATGCCCCTTGGGCCCCCGAAATTACCTTGGAAGATAAGCCATCATGGCCAACGATAGCGCTGAGGACATCAACGTCAGCATAGCCCTCAGTACTGCTCTGCTTCTCCCCGGCAATCTTGACCAACGCCGGTTGAGCGAGTATGAAAATTACGCTCTGATGCTTTAACGTTCTGTTCAAGTGAGTATCCTTACCTGTAATTTTCCCTTTCCTGTACTTTAGAAGATTTTGCAATAACTTTTGTCTTGTGTTCTTTCAGGCCATCCAGCATGCCCATTCTTTCTCCCTTCAACCTTTTGAAAATCGAGAGAAGTTGACCGAGATGAAGAGGGAGTTCTCTACTCTTCAAAAAGCCAACAAAGCCTTCAATCGAAAATGAAGAAGTTAGCGGACCAGGCCGAAGCTGCCATCAAGGCTCAGACCGATGCCGAAGAGAAGTTTGACTCTGCTGAGGCCATTAGGAAGGTTGCTGAGTCCTAAAAAAGAAAGGCCAAGGAGAAGATGGTCCAGGCCCAAAAAGAGCTGCAGGAGACCTTGGCTACCAAAGAGACTGAAATCAAGGATGCTGACGAGAAGGCATATGGCCAGGGCATGGCCGACATCAGGGAGGCCTACGAAAAGCAAGTGAAGAAGGCATGCAACAAGGGTTTCACCCTTGGTTGGATGTCCCTTCTAAAAAAAGCTTAATATCCCTGAGGACTCGCCTTTGAGAAACACCGGCGCCATTCCTCTTCCATTCCTCCAACTTCAACTCCAGCTCAATCTAATGATGGCTCCAAATCTGATGGGGCCAAGTCCCCTTTTCAAAGTGAGCAAGTCCTAGACTTGACTCAAGATGAAGAGGGTGATGAGATTCTCAAAGATGCTACTCCTGAGAAGACATCAGCTGACGTCACCTTTACCGACAGAGCCTTGACGAAACCCTTGCCCAAATTGATGCCGAGCTCGCGGAGGAAAAGGCTGCTGAGGCGTCCTCTCAACAACTGTCTGAACTTCAAACTCAACCAACTGCTACTGCTGAGGAGCCTTAGTTTTTTTTTTTTTTTTTTTTTGAAGTAGTGTAAAACTTTTTACATCGTCGACGCTCTCTTAATAAAACTCTTTTGCTTTTAAATGCTTGCATGTTTGCTTTGTATGCTTTCATACTTAGAATATCTTACATATCTTCAACATACACTTCAATCCTTGTGCAACCTTCTCGGGTGACACACCTCGGTTGTACAGACTGATGATTTATCTCGGCAAGTACCTAACTACCTTTCTTGGCTTAATCTTGGTTTCACCTTGTAAATATAAAATTTCAACAAGTGTTTAACCTTAGTCTTCAATCTTGTAAATTGTCCACAAATTTCAACAAGTGTTCAACATTATCTCAGTTTAACTTCAACTTGTAAATTGTCCACAAATTTCAACAAGTGTTAAACAATGATCTCGGTCTAACTTCAACTTGTAAATTGTCCACAAATTTCAAACAGTGTTTAAACAATGATCTCGGTTTAACTTCAACTTGTAAATTGTCCCAAATTTCGACAAGTGTTAAACAATGATTTCGGTTTAACTTCAACTTGTAAATTGTCCACAAATTTCAACAAGTGTTGAAACAATGATCTCGATTTAACTTCAACTTGTAAATTGTCCACAAATTTCAACAAGTGTTGAAACAATGATCTCGATTTAACTTCAACTTGTAAATTGTCCACAAATTTCAACAGGTGTTAAAAAAATGATTTCGGTTTAACTTCAACTTGTAAATTGTCCAAAAATTTCAACAAGTGTTAAACAATGATCTCAGTTTAACTTCAACTTGTAAATTGTCCACAAATTTCAACAAGTGTTAAACAATGATTTCGCCTCTCTCTGCCCCCTCATGTGAACCTAAGTTCTACTTGGGTTCTCATTATACATGTATTCTACAGACAATATCAAGTATCTTGAAAAGAAAATCAAGCTGAATCTTTTATTATTTTACTTCGGCAAATGACAAAAGACAAAGAATTCTAATGATAGAAAAATTTCAAATTGCAAGTGTTCCAAGGCCTTGGCAACTCTTTGCCCTCACTATCTTCAAGCCAATAAGCCCCATTACCCAGTACTGAGATTATTCTGTAGGGTCCTTCCAATTTGGGCCAAGCTTCCCTTCTGTGGGACCTTTTTGTTGCCGACGACTTTTCTCAAGACTAGGTCGCCGACTTGGAACTCCATGGGGTTAACCCTCTTGTTATAAGCTTTGGCAAGCTGCTGCTAGTACGCTGGAGCTGAATCGCAGCTTTCTCCCTTCGTTCTTCTAGAAGATCC
>NW_021027068.1:1695099-1727573 GCF_004153795.1 Camellia sinensis
ATTTTGTGACAAAAATATTCGTCTCCAATGAGCTAAAACAATTGGCGCCAACAAGAAAAAAAATTGGCGCCTCTTTTTTTTTTGACGAATTTATTTTTTCATCTCCTATAGTTTTGAGAAGAATTAAAAGAAACAACAAAAGTAATATTTGGTCATGTTTGGGATATGTTCTAAAATGAAAATAAATTTTATCACCAAATTTTAAAAATTAATTATTGAAAACTCCATATTAAACAAGGTAATGTTTTCTATTAATTTTGAAAATTACAAATTTTTTATTATTTGTTTCTCTGTATTTTTTCTCACCAAAAAGAGTTAAAAAACTTACTTTATTTTTTAGCCTACTTGCGAGTAGCAAATTCCAAAGCATTTTCAAACCAAACGGATATGCAATGTTTATTTCCAAATTAGGCAATCTAGTCTATACTTGTTTGTTGTGCGCATAACATAGTAATTCTAGGCTAATAAATGGAATAAGAACACATAACGTTTTCCAAATCGGATATCATGGTTAGTAGAGGCCGGTCTTCGGACCGGGCGAAAGGGGGTGCTCATAGCTGACCTTCCCCGATCGTACCCAAGCTCCCGAGCCGAGACAACTCCGGTGATGACGGACATGTGGCCTTCGGCACCGAGTCAGGGTTTCCTAAATTTCCCCATTTTAAAAATATTTAGGTGGCGACTCTGTATCTGGCAGAGCAGTCCATGTTTGGCACTACTTTTTCAAACAAATCTGTTTCTCAAAACGATTTTCCAGATTTGGACTCTTTGGTTCAGATTAAGAACTGTGACACAAAATCGAGTCCGAACCGTAGCGAAGGTCCCCCCCGCGGGCTTGCTACACTAGCCATCCGAATCTACAAAATCAAAGAAGCCAAGGTCATCCTCTACAACGACCTCAGGGTCTAAAAAGCCTGATGCCCCTTGGGCCCCCGAAATTACCTTGGAAGATAAGCCAGTCATGGCCAACGATAGCGCTGAGGACATCAACGTCAGCATAGCCCTCAGTACTGCTCTGCTTCTCCCCGGCAATCTTGACCAAAACGCCGGGTTGAGCGAGTATGAAAATTACGCTCTGATGCTTTAACGTTCTGTTCAAGTGAGTATCCTTACCTTGTAATTTTTCCCTTTCCTGTACTTTAGAAGATTTTGCAATAACTTTTGTCTTGTGTTCTTTCAGGCCATCCAGCATGCCCATTCTTTCTCCCTTCAACCTTTTGAAAATCGAGAGAAGTTGACCGAGATGAAGAGGGAGTTCTCTACTCTTCAAAAAGCCAACAAAAGCCTTCAATCGAAAATGAAGAAGTTAGCGGACCAGGCCGAAGCTGCCATCAAGGCTCAGACCGATGCCGAAGAGAAGTTTGACTCTGCTGAGGCCATTAGGAAGGTTGCTGAGTCCTAAAAAAGAAAGGCCAAGGAGAAGATGGTCCAGGCCCAAAAAGAGCTGCAGGAGACCTTGGCTACCAAAGAGACTGAAATCAAGGATGCTGACGAGAAGGCATATGGCCAGGGCATGGCCGACATCAGGGAGGCCTACGAAAAGCAAGTGAAGAAGGCATGCAACAAGGGTTTCACCCTTGGTTGGATGTCCCTTCTAAAAAAGCTTAATATCCCTGAGGACTCGCCTTTGAGAAACACCGGCGCCATTCCTCTTCCATTCCCTCCAACTTCAACTCCAGCTCAATCTAATGATGGCTCCAAATCTGATGGGGCCAAGTCCCCTTTTCAAAGTGAGCAAGTCCTAGACTTGACTCAAGATGAAGAGGGTGATGAGATTCTCAAAGATGCTACTCCTGAGAAGACATCAGCTGACGTCACCTTTACCGACAAGAGCCTTGACGAAACCCTTGCCCAAATTGATGCCGAGCTCGCGGAGGAAAAGGCTGCTGAGGCGTCCTCTCAACAATCGTCTGAACTTCAAACTCAACCAACTGCTACTGCTGAGGAGCCTTAGTTTTTTTTTTTTTTTTTTTTGAAGTAGTGTAAAACTTTTTACATCGTCGACGCTCTCTTAATACAACTCTTTTGCTTTTAAATGCTTGCATGTTTGCTTTGTATGCTTTCATACTTAGAATATCTTACATATCTTCAACATACACTTCAATCCTTGTGCAACCTTCTCGGGGTGACACACCTCGGTTGTACAGACTGATGATTTATCTCGGCAAGTACCTAACTACCTTTCTTGGCTTAATCTTGGTTTCACCTTGTAAATATAAAATTTCAACAAGTGTTTAACCTTAGTCTTCAATCTTGTAAATTGTCCACAAATTTCAACAAGTGTTCAGACATTATCTCAGTTTAACTTCAACTTGTAAATTGTCCACAAATTTCAACAAGTGTTAAACAATGATCTCGGTCTAACTTCAACTTGTAAATTGTCCACAAATTTCGACAAGTGTTAAACAATGATTTCGGTTTAACTTCAACTTGTAAATTGTCCACAAATTTCAACAAGTGTTGAAACAATGATCTCGATTTAACTTCAACTTGTAAATTGTCCACAAATTTCAACAGGTGTTAAAAAATGATTTCGGTTTAACTTCAACTTGTAAATTGTCCAAAAATTTCAACAAGTGTTAAACAATGATCTCAGTTTAACTTCAACTTGTAAATTGTCCACAAATTTCAACAAGTGTTAAACAATGATTTCGCCTCTCTCTGCCCCCTCATGTGAACCTAAGTTCTACTTGGGTTCTCATTATACATGTATTCTACAGACAATATCAAGTATCTTGAAAAGAAAATCAAGCTGAATCTTTATTTATTTACTTCGGCAAATGACAAAAGAACAAAGGAATTCTAATGATAGAAAAATTTCAAATTGCAAGTGTTCCAAGGCCTTGGCAACTCTTTGCCCTCACTATCTTCAAGCCAATAAGCCCCATTACCCAGTACTGAGATTATTCTGTAGGGTCCTTCCCAATTTGGGCCAAGCTTCCCTTCTGTGGGATCCTTTTTGTTGCCGACGACTTTTCTCAAGACTAGGTCGCCGACTTGGAACTCCATGGGGTTAACCCTCTTGTTATAAGCTTTGGCAAGCTGCTGCTAGTACGCTGGGAGCTGAATCGCAGCTTTCTCCCTTCGTTCTTCTAGAAGATCCAGATCTCGGGCTAAGAGTACATCATTAGTTCCGTTTTCTACTCCCTGGGTTCTGATTCCTGGGATGCCGACCTCCAGTGGAATAACTGCTTCTGTGCCATAAGCCATGGCAAAGGGGAATTCTCCTGTTGATCTTCTCAGCGTAGTCCGATATGCCTAGAGTACATTGGGCAATTCGTCTACCCACTTTCCTTTCGCTGCCTGCAGCCTCTTCTTTATCCCATCCATAATTACTTTGTTGGATGCTTTTGCTTGTCCATTGCTTTGTGGAAAGCTTGGGGTTGAAAAGTAGTTATTGATCTTGAACTTTGCACAGAAGTTCTTGATTAGCTTACTGTCAAATTGAGTTCCATTGTCTGTAACAATTGCTCTTGAAATCCCA
The DNA here is from genome assembly GCF_004153795.1 of Camellia sinensis. Taxonomy (NCBI): domain Eukaryota; kingdom Viridiplantae; phylum Streptophyta; class Magnoliopsida; order Ericales; family Theaceae; genus Camellia; species Camellia sinensis. The sequence continues at coordinate 1,698,584 of NW_021027068.1, forward strand.
AACCTGGTGATAATGTTCTTCCAAATGAAGTTCTTTACGTCCACATCTCGGATCTTAGCAAGAGGTTCAGCTTCTATCCATTTAGTGAAGTAATCTGTTACTACCAGCAAGTACTTCCTTTGTCCAATTGCTTGGGGCAGTTGCCTGACGAGATCCATGCCCCATTGGGCAAATGGCCAAGGACTGGATACAGGGTTCAAGTCTGCTGCTGGCTGGTGTATCAGAGGTGCAAACCTTTGGCATTGTTCACACTTCTTTACATAGGCTTCTGCATCTTTCTGCATGTAAGGCCACCAATATCCCTGGGTGATGGCCCTATAAGCGAGTGATCTGTCCCCAGCGTGGCTTCCACAAATTCCTTCATGTATTTCATATAAAAAATCTTCGGCTTGTAAAGGGTGTACGCACCTTAAAAGGGGTCCAGTGAAGGATCTTCTGTAGAGATGCCCCTCTACTGTCAGATTGAATCTTGTCGACTTCAATCTGATCTTGTGTGCCTCTTTGTGATCGTCTGGCAGCTTCCCTTCTTTTAGGAATGCAACAATTGCGTCCATCCAGCTTAGTCCCATGTCCACGCATATTGCTTCATGCTCTGTGGATAGTGGCTCGACGCTCGGGCCTGACAAATAGTCGATCATTATTGTCCTTGCTTTTCCAGGTTATACTGCACTAGCTAGGTAGGCCAACGCATCGGCGTGGCTGTTATCATCTCAGCTAACCTAAAGTAGTTGGCAGTTCTGAAACAAGGCTGCCAGCCTGATGACCTTCTTTGCGTAGGCCGACATCCGTTCATCTCGGGCAGCAAACTCGCCCATTGTCTGGTTGACAATGAGCTGGGAGTCGCAGAAGACTATTACCTCGTCTGCCTCTGTTGCTACTACCAACTTCAGTCCTGCAATCAATGCTTCATACTCTGTTTCATTGTTTGAGGCTTTGAACCTCAAACGAATGGACTGTTCCACTATCTATCCATCTGGAGATATCAGCACTACTCTTGCCCCCGCTCCCTGTCGGTTTGAACTCCCATCAACGAACAGTCAAAAGGAGTCGCCGATGTAAATGCTGCAGCGTTTGAGTTTTTTCTCTTTTCTTTGTTCTTTCGCTTTTGGCTGAGCTTCTCTATGCTTGTTTGGACATCATTCACCCTGGCTCAACGGAGCCCGATGTTCGATGGATTCTGGCGTGAACTCGGCCACGAAGTCGGCCAGAACCTGGCCTTTGATTATTGTCCTTGGTCTGTACTCCAGGTCATACTAGCCTACGGTGACTGCCCACCTGGCCATTCTTCCTGTCAAGTCTCCTTGTTGCAGTAAGGACTTCAAGGGGTGTTCTGTTAGCACCATAATTTTATGGGCCTGGAAGTAATGGTTCGACTTCTTTGAAGCCATTACCAAAGCCAGTGCCAATTTTTCTAAGGGTAGATACCTCGTTTCTGCATCGGCCAAGATTTTGCTTACATAGTAAACAGCCTTTTGTTCCCTGTTGTCTTCTCGGACTACTACTGCGCTTTATCGTATGCTCTGAAACGGCTAAGTATAAAAACAGCTCCTATCCAGGTTCTGGATTTGAAAGGACTGGAGCTACGGTCAGATACTTTTTTAGGTCGACCAAGGCGGCCTCGCATTCTTCGGTCCACAAGAAGTCTGTGGCTTTCTTCACTAAGTTGAAGAAAGGTCTGCACTTGTCTGAACTCCTACTGATGAATCTATTCAGGGCTGCGACCCTTCCAGTTAGCATCTGCACCTGTTTTGCCGACGTCGGGCTCTTCAACTCTAGGATGGCCTTGATCTGATCTGGACTGGCCTCGATGCCCCTTCTGGTCACCAGGTATCCTAGAAACTTACCAGATCCAACTCCAAATGCACACTTCGATGCATTGAGTCGGAGCCGATATGTTTTAAGGATTTCAAAGACTACTTTTAGATCGGCGAGATGACCCTCAGGCTCCTTGGTCTTAACAACCATGTTATCGATGTAGACTTCTATTGTTCGGCCAATTAGGTGTTTGAACATTTTGGTTACCAACCTTTGGTAAGTTGCTCCTGCGTTTTTTAACCCGAAAGACATTACTCTGTAACAATACAGGCCTTTTGGGGTGATGAACGCGGTCTTCTCTTCGTCTAGGGGGTACATGGCTATCTGGTGGTACCCCCTGTAGGCATCTAGGAAGCTCATTCTTCCATGTTCTGAAGTGGCATCTACTAGCTGGTCAATCTTGGATAGAGGAAAGCTGTCTTTGGGATAGGCTTTATTGAGGCTGGTAAAGTCTACGCAGACCCTCCATTTACCGTTCTTCTTCTTTACTACCACTGTATTAGATAACCATGTCGGGTAGTGAACTTCTCTAATGGCCCTAGCCTCCAGAAGTCTGTCTACTTCTTCCTCTACTGCTTCGACGTGCATCAACGCCGGTCTTCTGGTTCATTGAATTACAGGTTTGGCCGACCTGTCAACATTCAGTTTGTGACAAGTAACCTCGGGGTCAATGCTAGGCATTTCGTAAGGTGTCCAAGCAAACACCTCAATATTTGCTCTCAAAAAAGCTTCCAACTCTTTTTTCTCTTCTTTTGTGGTAAGTGATATCGGGGTCAATGCTAGGCATTTCGTAAGGTGTCCAAGAAAACACCTCAATATTTGCTCTCAAAAAAGCTTCCAACTCTTTTCCCTCTTCTTTGGCTAAGCCCGAGCTGAGAAGAAAGAAACGTTCTTCATCTCCATCCTGGACGAGGATTTTCTTCAGTGCTTTTTCGCTCTTCTCAACTACTCCTTGCCGACGTCTTCTGGGACTTCCACGTCCTCATTTTCAATTTCTGCCTTTTCTGGCTCTCGCATGCTGCAGGTAGATTTCATTGCTGCCATGGAGCAATTCTTTGCCTGCAGCTGATCGCCTCTAACTTTCTCTATCCCATGCTCTGTTGGGAATCGTAATAGTTGATACAATGTTGAGGGAACTGCCCCCATTGCATGCAACCATGGCCTTCCCAAGATGATGTTGTAAGGGGAGGGTGTGTCGATTACGGTGAGCTCTGTTGTTACCTTCCTGGTGCCCGCCTGCACCTCCAAGCTGGTTGTTCCCAGTGGCCATGTTGGTGTTCCATTGAACCCGACCATTGGGCTATTGGATTGCTCCATATCGTCTGGGTGAAGGCCGAGCTCCTTGTAACATTGAACGTACATGATGTCGCAAGAGCTGCCTTGGTCAATCAGGATGCGTTTTACTTGGCACTCCCCAACCTAGAGGGATACTACCAAGGCATCATTATGCGGATGCTGTACCATCTCAAGGTCGGCTTCTGAAAAGGACACTACTAGTCCTTGGCACTCCTCTGCCCAATGTCTCTTCTACCCGACTTGGTAGACATGTTGCAGGTGCTTCACCTTCTGGATCTCCCCCCTAATTTCATTCTTGTTGACCTCCGAGTGAATCACATTGACTACCCGAGGTCCTCCTGCCTGAGGTTGTGGTGCTGGAGGAGGCGGAGCTGCTACCGCCTGAGGCAATCTTGCCTGTTCTTCTCTTGTCCTAGCCTCATCAACGAGGTCTCTCAAATGGCCTTGCCTCACCAGTTCTTTCAAGTGTGTTTTCAGGGCTCTACAACCCTAAGTCATGTGCCCATCTTCATTGTGATAAGCACAATGTCTGCCAATGTTCCTTCCCATAAACTCTCCTGGTGACTTCGCTGGTGTGCTAAAATAGGGTTGGTTCCGAATCTGGTCCAGGACTTTGGGAATCAAGATTCGAAACACAGTTGTTACTGCTTGTGTGGCCCTCAGTTCTGCCTCTTGTTTGCTCGATCCATTATTTCCTCGACCTCATTTCGGTGAGCCGTTTTCTTTCTCTTGCTTTATCTCCTTAGTCCCCGACGTATCTTCTTCGACTCTGGCATACTTCTCGATTCTCGCCATGAGCTCTTCCATACTTTTTGACAATGTCTTTGCCAAAGACTATCATAGTGGACAGTTGTCTTTCAGGCCGTTCTTGAAAGATACGACCGCCACCTCTTGATTACATTCGGGTATTCGATTGAACACCTCATAGTATCTTTTTGCATAGGCCCTAAGGCCTTCATCCTTGCTGATCTTCAAGGCCATCAATGCGTCCACCCTTAATGGCTGCAGCTTGTTCGTCACGAACCTGGCCACGAACATCTCGAACAGGCCTTCCCAAGTCTTCACGCTTTCCTTTGGTAATTTGTGGAACCAATCTGATGCAATATCCCCGAAAGATGAGTGGAACACTTTGCAGAGCAACGGCTTGTTCCCACTATACAATGCCATTGAGTTCAAATATAGCCCAACGTGGAAGTTGGGGTCTGACTTACCATCGTATATTTGAAACCTCGGCATACTGAATCTCTTCGGCGCCTCAAACTTGTCCAATTCCACTGAGAATGGTGTACTCGACTCATCTGGGGAGGTTACCTCGGCGTCGGCATTCTGTTGCTTCCTCTTGAGGTAATCTCTTAAGTCCTCATTCGTCCGCCCTGGAGCTTGGCTATCTCCTGCTTTCAGTCTTTTTGGTGCACTACTTTCAGCATCGTAGTGAGTCCTTTTCGACCCTTCTCCATGAGTTGTGTCGAAGCACAGTGCCTACCCCTGAACATGCCGATGTCCTTTGGGGTCTGCCTCCTTTGTGTGATGCGTCCTCCGTGATTCTTTTCTTCTTAACTCTCTTCGTCCGACTTCCTTAGAGGGTCGATGGGAGTGTCTTTCGCTCCCATTGTGCTGAGGGGCTACGGGGATTGTTTTCTGTCCTCCCTTCTGGGCATTAGCCGTTGGAATCGGCGTGTCTTGCAGCGGGAATGATGGCTACATGACGTTATTTTGCATCATGAAATTGACGACTGACTGCAGGTCTGTCAATTTGTTTGCCATCTCTTTTACCTCTTCGTCCCTCCGCAGGCACCTATCCTTCCATACCTAGAGGTCGTCCTCGTTGTAGTATCCACTTCGATCTGGTATCTTTGGTGCATCGCCAGTCTTTCCAACGTCTTTCACTCCGTGATTCTGGTCACGAGTTTCTGCATTGCATTCGTCTCCTGTGATATCAAGGTCAATAGGTCTCCCACTCCCGGCAGGAGTGTCGTCCCCGATCTTTTCCTTCTGTCCGTTACTAGTCATCTATTCTCCTTTCTTTCCCACAGACGGCGCCAAATTGTGTGAGTGATTTTCCGATTATACTGCCCAACTTAGTATTTAGATGGAGAACACAGGCAGAATAGATGACACCTGGCTGACCTGCAACAGAAAGAAAAGATTCTAGCGGTGGTTCGTCCACCCGGGGGCACTCCAACGATCAAGTCAGTATATCTCTCAAAGATAATTAATAGTGCAAATCTCACTGTTCAGAATATAAATTCCGTACCTTAGACCCACGGGGATGCCTCTCTTTTATAGCTAACTCAATCCTTGTCCCAACAGGAGTCTAGCTCTAACAGACTTAGAATTACTATCAATCTTGGACTCCCAGTAGGATTGGGATAAACTCCCTAAGAGTCTTATCCTTTCCCAATTGTAGTCTTCCCATTTTCTAGGACTCTTGTGCCTTATCCACTTATCTTGGATTCTGATATCTTCGGAGGTAACCTCGGCCTCGCCGAGATAACCTCGGCATCATGACCAGGACACGTGGCACCTCGGCTGACACGTCGGCGTCACCTTAGCCACGTGTTGGTACTCAAAAAATATATCCCCACAGGTTCACACAACATTTTTAAGGTTTTTAGGATTAGTGTATGCCATCTTTTGACTTTCTCCCTCCCTCTTTTGTTAGTTGTTCATATCTTTTTATTCCTCTTTAACATTATATCCATAAGTTAGTGGAGTTTTGTTAGTTTTATTTATAGATTTATTTATTTTTGCTGTTGTTGTTGTTGAAATATATATAAGATTAAGATGAATCTTCCTTTCGAATTCTTCAAACCCTTCAGCTCCTTCATCTGTGTTGGACACACCCGCCTTTTATTGTTGTAGTTTTATGTTTTGTTGTTGTTGTTGTTGTTATTGTCCAGGGAATTAGTTTTAAGTATGAAAGATCTTTTCTCCTAAAATCAATGCACAATTTTTTGTTGAGTTGGAGAGTTGTAGAGAAATTCTCAATTCATGTAATGCTGGTGTTTTTATTCTTAATGCTTTGTACATGTGAAGGAGGCATTCGAATCAATAGAGGTAATCAAGATTCCATCCCTTTTTTTTTGCTTCTATTTTTCATTTTTTGTGCATTCATGTTGTAAGTTGATGATTTGATCTTTTACTCGATTTCCATAGCTCAAAGACCAACTTCCTCATGTCCCTCGGAATAAATTATAACCTATTTCCTGTTATTTTAATTAAATTTATTGTTATTCATTCCATTATAAGGATTTGGGTATAGTTTTGCAATAATTGAAGTTCAAAATAATTGGTTTTACCACTATATAATTTTTGCTACTACAATGCTCACCAAATGCTTGATAAATTGTTTTTCTATTTGATGTGTTTATTAATGCACAGGGAATGGAAGGTGAGGGGAGATTAATCGAACGATCAAACTTTTGGCTGATGAAAAAGTTCCCATTTGCTAAACTTTTGACCGGGGTGAGGAAAAAGTTCCCCTTTACTTGACTGGGTTGAATTTATGAATTTATCTATTTTTTGGATAATGTTCTCTTTGCTAATTATTTTTATTATTATTTATTGTTTTTGGGAAAGAATTAGCATTTTTTTGTCTTTTGTTTGCATTACTTCTAAATAGTTTGAATGCTCTCAATTGGATCTCAGTGGTGAGTTTATGAAATCTTTCTTTTGAGATTGTGGTTTGAAGATTTTTGAAACGGATGCCCTTTGCATTGTGGTGCCAAAGATATCCATGAAGGTTATCAAAGAAAAAGCATTTTTCTTGGTCAGTAAATCTCTCTCTTTTTCCCTCTATATGAATGTGTCTCTGAAACATTTTTTTGATATATAGTAGTTTCTCGTGTGAACCCCACATGTGTTTGGGTGTATAAAATATTTGCTACATATATTAAAAAAGAAAGAGGGTGTGTGGGTGTGGGATGAGGGAGAGTGGAGATAGAGGGGGCGGCAAAAGGTGCAGATAAATTAATAAAATGGTGTGAGACAAATTGCTTCTTGAAAAGTTATCTACCTAAGTGTTGAATTCCATGTCTCTAAAAGATTGACATTCTCAATTTTAGAAATTAAATATATTTGCTGAATCATTAGTGCTTGATGATGGAGGGAGGCATTTATAAACATTAGTGCTTAATAATGTGTTTAAGAGCTAAAATCTAATAATGTGTTTAGAACTTTCAATTAGTGCTTGATGATTTTTGCTTTTGCAACTATTATATAGTGCTTGATGTTTTGAGATTGGTGTAATCCATAGTCCATAGACATATATGCTTGATTGGAGGGTTAGTTGATTGCCCAAAGAGAGGTGGCGTTGTTGATTAAGATTTAGTTTCTTCTATTTTTCTCTTTCTCTGTAATTGGTTTATTGACTAAGCTTTAGCAAGAGAGAAGTGTAATATGAAGAGTCTGAGACTTAAGCTTAGGAAAGTGAAATGAGTGTTGCAACTAACTAATACTGTAATATCACTGAGACTTCAGTGTAACATGTTCATGAGTTTGCTAATCATGCATTTTATTTAGCTAATTGATACATTTTTCTTGCTACATTTTGGGCTTTCATACACTTTAATTTTGCACAATGGGGTTGAGTGGCAGTGCACGATTTTTCTTTCCATGCCTTTTCTTTTTAAACATTACCTATTACTAGTTGACATGAGAGATGGTTTGTTAATATTGCAATGACTGAGATTATATTCTTTTTGAATTTCAGTCAAAGTTCAAATGAGACCAACATTCTCAATTAGAACAAGAAAGATTGATAGCTTGGGTAAGTATAACAATGATGCTATAAGAAATGAACAATTTTTCTCTTAAATTATTTTGTGAATAAATTTTTCATATACTACATAAAAAATTGAACAGGAGAACATTAATCCCAATATTATTTTTACCGTGTCTTTAAACACAGACATACACTAATAGATATATATCTCAACCCAACCCTTCAAAACCAAATAATCTCAGTCATCCATTCTTAAAAACAAACAATCTTAGCCATTCATCTAAACAAAAGCCCCATCAATTTTGAAAACCCCCTTCCCTATAGATTATTGTTCTGTAATTTGTGACTAGGCCACTGACACTAATGGGTGCTTACATCATATATTTGCATTATTGGTAGTTTTTTTTTTCATTATTACAATAGGACACGCGCAGATAAAAAAACAAAAAAACAAAAAAATGATACATATGTCTCATTTATTTATAGCTTTTTGTTGCTGCCATTTTGGACATACCACCTCATTTTGTTTGGTGATTTTATATTAATAAAGATTCGTTTTGTTGATTAAAAAAAAAAAATTCTTTTTGTAGTTTAACACGCACAAACCCACCGACACAGAGAGAGAAAGAGGAGGATGGAACTTCAACACTGGAGCCATAAGCATCCATTGACACTCAATGAAGTGAAGAATCATGATGGTGTGGAAATTGTTTGCGACGAGTGTTTACAAAACATCACAACTGGTTCTTCAGCTTATAGATGCACAAATTGTTCATTCTTTCTACACAAATTATGTGCCAAATTACCCAGACAAATCAAACACCCAACGTGCCCAGAGAAGACTCACTACAGGAAATTCGAGATCTTACGACGTTTAATTAACGACGTTTTATGAAATGTCACTTTTTTGAATAATTAACGGCGTTTTTTGAATGTCGCTTTTATTGTTAATCCAAACGGCCCCGTTTTATGAATAGAAGACGCTTGGAAGCGCCTCCAAATGACAAACCCTATTTTGTCTCTCCACACCTTTATTTTGAAAACCCACCGCCGTCGAGTTCGAAGCTATCACTCACTCAAATCTCTCACTCTCTTGCTCTCTCTCGATTCTTCTTCTGAGCGATTGCGATTTCGAAGTTTCTCAGACCCAACCTATCTGCAGCCGTATGGCTTCAATCTCATAGTTTCTCTGAGCGATTGCAATTTCGAAGTTCGATTTTGAGCACCGCTGTCTACAATCTCAAAAAAACCAATCGAATCCTTCAAAATCTGCTTCAGCTCCGTGATTTCGAAGTCCGATTTGGAACTCTTCGTCTTCTTCAATCAGAGGTTAGTGCTTTCGGTCCTTTGTTTTACAATCTCAGAGCTCTACAATCTCAGAACTCTACATTGTGCTTTCGATCCTTTGTTTGGTTGCTGAGAAAACTTCTCATTACCTCAGAAATAACATCATATATTTGAAAAAAAATTTAGTTGTTCTCTGCTTTTGACTTCTCACTTTCTTCCCATGCTTTGATTAGGGATAACCTTTTTTACCAGTTATGGACGAGTAAATTTATTCATTAAGAACTCCCAAAATGATGGACTGGTCCTCAACATGGATAACAGGATTAGTTTTGCCTTGATTCTTCAGATTTCCAGTCGGAGCTCATGTGGTTGGAGCTTCATAATGCCTTGCAATAGCTGCTTCTTCTGTAATAAGGTGATTAAATCAACGGATTCCTCAACTTTTCTTTCCCTTGATCTTATTTTGTCTCTGACATTGCGACTTGCTGGTGTCGATATATATAATACATGGTATCAATCTTATATAGCAAGTTTTTTGAGTGAATACAGGGTCAAGATGACTTATGCGAGGATTTCTTCGCTTATAACCGTGCAAAATGAACCCTTTATGACGGAGAAGCCCGCTTGTTCCTCCGTAACAGTGGTAACTGTTTTGTTACCACTTACAATTTACTTCATCTTAATATGAACTTGAATACTCAATTTTCAACACATTCTAATTGAGCACTTTTAGTTTTCATTATGTAATTTTTCCTTTTGGATATTCTGTTTGTGTTAGGCATGTTGATTTCTCGACAGAGTAGTTTTAGTTACTCGTCATATAAATGCTGGCCTCTTCTTACATGTGAAACTCAGCAGGGTTGAGTGGCCTATTCTAAAGCCAAATCTTCTGTCATGTTTGGTTGCTGAGAAAGTGGGGGGAAAAAGTAAAGAAAATGAATTTTTTGAGTCCTACTGGTTACTATCATTTCTGGGTTTTGTTGTATATTATTTATGTAGTTGATGAATTCGTTGATTGTTGAAAGGTCTGACATGATTGTATTTTTATCAAAATTATATCAACATTTTTTTCGGGTTTTGTACTGAAGAACAAGGGTTTCTGTTGGCTAAACGTTGTTACCGTGTTTGGTTGCTGGGAAAGTGGGGGGAAAAAGTAAAGGAAGTGAAACTAGAAGTCTTGTGGCTACTGTCATTTCTGGGTTCTGATATATATTCGTTACGTAGTTGATGGAGTTGTTGAATTTTGAAAGGTCTGTTGTGGTTGTAATTTTATAAAAAAAATCTATTTTCCTGGTTTTGTTTTAAAGAACAAGGGTTTCCGTTGGCTAATCATTGGTTACATTGTTTGGTTGCTGAGAGAGTGGGGGGAAAGAAAAGAAAGTGCAACTTTGAGTCATATGGGTAGCTTTCGGTTAATGAAAAGATTTGGACTCATTAAGACAAATATTTCTAGTAAGTCTTTGTGAATCCATACGACTTTCGTTCTTCCATTTCTTTGTCCTGAACTATCATTTGACTTGGGTTCTTGGGTACTTCAAGATGGAGATAATTGAAGTGTTGATGTTCTTATTTATTATCATCTTATAACATTTCTAAGCAACCAAACAAAATGTTAGGCGCTCATTACTTGGAAATCAGTTTTTTGCTCTCTGTTTTACGATCTTCTTTTCCTTTTATTTATTTGCGTTCAGTTTCTTTTGGTCTTTATGTTCAATTAAAATTTCAAACATGCACATGGACGAACACATTTTATTTATAAAATGTAAAAAAAAAATAAAAATAAAAACTTGCAGGACTGAATCCAAGCAGGGCATTAACTCTTGTTATTTCGACATTCTTCTACAAAAAAACATTATGCTGTACAGCCTGCACATTGTTTCGTTATAAACTTTATAATCCTCACCAGGGAAAAGCAGGGCCTTATTCTATTTAATAAATTGGTCAGGGGTGAAAATAGAGTGCAAAGCAGGCAGTAAATTATTGAGGGAGATTCCTCCCATTTTTTAGTACCTACGTACATATAATTTATAAACAATAAATTAATTCAATTTTGAATATTGGTTGCATGCCTGTTACTGATTCATGTTTTGGTTTCATAATTGCTTTCATTGACTGCATTCAGGAATCGAGTGCTTGGCATCGGAACTTCTAGAGCTTGTTGTGCTAAATCAGAAGTAGCAAGTTGTTGTTTAGATGTCAAAGCCAGTAATGTTGATTCTCGCCTAGTAGCATCTGATGGATGCATCTCTTTGAAGAGATTTTACAGTGCAGCACATGGTTCCCCAAATTTCTTTATGGGGTGTTGCAGTTTTTCTTCACAGGCTGACACAAAAAGCAGTGCACAAGAAGAAGATTTAGAGGATTGGTTTTCTGAGCTTGAGACTGCAGCTAGTGCTGCTGATGTGGTTCAAGACAACAATGTTGACGATTTAAACGAAGATTAATTGATTTCCAAACCAGAGCTCTCTGAAGAAGAAGAAGATGATGGTGATGGTGTAGAAGAACCTCAAAATGAGCTGGAATTATTTGATACTGAGGCAGAAGTAACTGAGAAAAGACCTCCACAAAAGAGAGCTTCTTCGGCATTGTTCAAGGCTATCATGGCTGCTCCAGGTTTGTCTGTTCAAAGTGCTTTGGATAAGTGGGTTGAGGAGGGAAATGACTTGAATCGACCTGAGATAGCCTTGGCCATGCTCAACCTTCGGAAACGTCGGATGTATGGGAGGGCCTTGCAGGTAATTTGTCTCAATTCTTTTGTTGCATATGATTAATCTAAGTTAGCTTGTGTTAAGAGTATTTGTGCTTAAATCTTCACTTTTAAATTCTAGTAGTCTGTAATCTGGTTTCAATAAGTAGGTGCGGTATACTGAATGTGTTTACCAGCCTTTACATTGATTTATTTATTATCTTTGTTTTCAATGTATTGTGGCTCTAAATCAGGATAACAAAGTTGGGAAAACTCTTAAAAGAATAAAGACCCTTCAAAAAGTTTTCTACCTAGAAAAACTATCATTACACCTTTATTTTTTTTAAAAAAGTATACTTGACCAGAATTCTAAGTTTTACTGCCGTACTAAAGATAACACTCCTGAGGGTTTCTGTTTACAACCTAGCAACAAACCGTAATCGCAAGTCCTAGGGTTTAAAGGATAATTTTTCCCCTTATGGAGTAAATAAAGTTTTAAGATTTTTTTTGTCCATTATTAATCAATCTTAGCCACTACTTCATGCAGTGTGGTTCTTCATGGTAATCTCTTTATATAATCATGCAACATGATATTATACATTCTTAATAGGGTGGAAAATATGCTGCTTGTATCTTTCTTCATCAATTGAATTAGTTGTCATTCTTTTTTTAAGTTGCAATTCATCAGAGATTAATCATTTTTGCCATTTGATTTTTATCAACAGCAACATATTTTTTAAACAACCCTGCTATGCGTGCAAGAAAATTATGTAATAGGCAAGGCAACAATCCTAGTACCCTTGAAACTAAAACTGAAACTGACAGTTTCTACATTGACTTGTACCCTTGAAACTGAAACTGACATTGAGATTTGCTGGGGTGTAATATACAGTAATTGTGTAATATGCAGTAATTTAGTGGCCAACAACTTCACAATGGAAAGTTCAAACAACAGGTGATTCTCTCCCTGCTGTCTGCTTTTGTTTTTGTTACATACGATTCTGAACATTCAGTGAAACAACAGCACTAAATGAATGTTAGTTTCTTTCCCGTTAAATTGTTTTATCATTGAACAACATGAGTTGGTTACTAGCACCTGCTTGAGCAGTCAAACATGCGTGACAGTGCTGCTGAATGCAATAGTTTTTTGAACTTTTCATGATGCTGATGTGTGCTCATAAATTTATGTGAAATAATGATGATGGCACCTTTTTAGTTTTGAAGATATGGAATATTTCATTGATCTTATCTGTAGCATGCTGAGACGACTCGTAGAGGAAAGAAGAGCTTGCCAAGAAACCAAACATGACATGCTTGGTCTCCTAATGAATGGGGGTGAAGAAAACAGATATAATCTAACAGATGAAGAGATAATTGATCAAATGATAGCAATTTTGTATTCTGGATACGAGACTGTATTCACTCAAAAAACTTACTATATAAGATTTCTATTGGAAATTTAGTCCTCTTATATATAACATATTTTGACTGATAGCAATTTTGTGGCTTTGTATACAAAGTAGTAATTAATTTTTTGGTAGAGAATTGTGAATACAATTTTTCGATATGTTATTTTGGGGGTAATATTAAAATATCATTTGTGGATATGTTATTTTGTGGGTAATGGTGATTGGTGAATGGGAAAATGAATTAATGATGCATTTGCCATTTGAATGTAAGTTATTATTTCATATTAGTGTTATTCATTTTTATTATATGTATTTTTTTAGTTTAATCACATAAATTAGCACAATTTCAAAAAAAAAAAAAAAAAAAAAAAAAAAGGAGATATCACGGCGTTTTTTAAAAATGCCACTTAAAACCCAAAATATTAACGGTTAGATTTTTTAAAAAGATATGACGGCGTTTAAAAAATGTCGCTAAATATCATAATGATGTCATGGTATTGTCCAGTAAGACATTTAGCGGCGTTTTTAAAAATGTCGCCTATACTAATATAACGACATTTTTAAAACGTTAGGAAGTTATAGCGACAGTTGCGTCCTCGGCGCTTAACGCTAAGCGTCGCAAGAAGAATTAGCGGCGTTTTTGACACTTATAACGCCACTAAAAGCTGAATTTCCTGCAGTGACTCTTACCCTCCACCTTGATCGCGCAGAAGCGTTGCGTACCCGTGATCTCGATTGGAAACTAGACGACCCACAGTTTGATCTTTTTTTCTCTCATAATTTGTGTCACTATGATTTCGATGGATTCAACTACTTCTATTTGCCATATCGAATTGACATCAGATGTGCTGCGAGATTAAAGTGTTGAACACAAATTTCATGAACACCCATTAAGCCCCATACTCAGCCCGGCCTTGTTCGAATGTCATGCTTGTTGTACACAACATGATAAAGGCTTGTCCTATATGTGTAGCACCTGTGACTTCTGGATCCACGAGGACTGTGCTTTATTACCAACCACCAAACATAGAGGTCACGTTCACCCTCTCACCCTCTACTATTCTTCATTGTATGACGCAAGTTGTCGTGTTTGTCAGGAGGGATTTATGACTTACCAATGGAGTTATCAATGTAGAGGATGCCAATATCATGCTCATGCAAATTGCGCAACAAAGACCAAGTAATCTATAATGCTTTTTCTTTTTGTTTCTTTTAAATGTTGGCTATATCTTTTCTTGTCATTGGATTTACATTCTATTTCTACTTTTGTGGACTTAGGGAAAGCGAAACTGTGGCCGAAGTTGAGGAACTTGATATGACCAATCTATTTCGCTTGCCAATGCCAGACGAATCAGTTAATCTATTCAATCAATTTGTAGAGCAACTCAATGTCCCAATAGTCAATCTAATCGATCAATTTGTGGAGCAACTCGATTTGGAACACGCAAGCAATAAGATAGAAGCAAAGCTCTACAATTCTATTCATAGCCATCCATTGATCCTTTTCGATGTGGATAATGAAGATAATTTGTGTTCTATGAGCAAACTGTCTATTCATAATGATGAGCAAAAAAATGAAAAAATATGTGATGTGTGTGTGCAACCCATCTCGGTTCCATTTTATAGTTGTAGTCATAGTCAATGTGACTTCTTTATGCACAAATGGTGTGTCGAGCTACCCATTGAGATACAACACCCATGTCACCCACGCCCTCTCTCTCTCGACAATAGGAGCAGTTATGTTAGATGGTTTACATGCAGAGGTTGTGGCAAACAATGCAATGGATTTACCTTTCAATGTACTACTGATGAGTGCAGTTTCAATGAAACTTTCTGCCTCGATGTGAAGTGCACTTCCCTACCGAGCTACATTGTGCTCGAATTTCATGAGCACCCTCTGCGCCTAAGGCCCAATTGTACCATTGAAGGTTGTGTTACATGTTAACTCAACATTTTGTTGGGTATTCCTCCTTATTGGAGTGTGGGATCCAATTGGTTTGTTAAAGAATTTTAATTTAGCTCGGTTTAGGTATAATAAATTATTATATATTATATTTGTGGAGACCCAATTCAATTTAGATACAATTAGGGTTTGATTACAAAACCCAATACTCAATTATATATATATATATATATTGTTCAATATTTGAGATAGATATATATATATTGGTTTTCACCAAAAAGGTGTGGTACGGCTGCCATTCTTGGCATTTTTTTTCAAAAGGTGAGCACCCAGCATTATGATCATGGTGAGAAGCATGGTTCTACGGTTTTGATTTGGTGGTGGCGTGGTTTCGACAGCTTTGGTGAAGTTGATTTGGGTTAATTATTTTGGGTCTTCTTCAATTTTGGTTTTGAAGATTTTGGTTCATCTATTTGGTGAGGTCTTTCTTCTTGTTTATTTGTGATTATTTGGAATTCACCTAAGGGTGATTTTGTGAGACCATTAGTGTCTCGTTTGTAATCGTTTGGAACTTATTTGGTTGATAGTGGAATCGGATTTCGATCCTGTGGACGTAACTCACATTGAGGGAACCACGTAAAAATTCTAGTGTTGCCTTTGATTTAATTTTTTCGCATTAATTTTTATTCTCATTGATTGATTTACTTGTGGAGAATCACTTATTTTTCCTAACAACTGGTATCAGAGCTTACGGTTTATTAGGGTTTATTTATTTGTGTAAATCAATTGAGGGGAATGTGGGTCGTATGTCTAACTTCAATGGAAGCAATTGGGTAACTTGGAAAACTAAAATGGAGGACCTATTATTTTGTAAAGATTTATATGGACCCATTGAGGGTGATTCTGGCAAACCCGAGGGTATGAAAGATGATGAATAGAAAAGGCTTAATCGAAAAGCTGTTGGCGTTATCCGTCAATGGATCGATGACAGTGTGTTTCATCATGTTGCTACTGAAACTTCGGTACATGATTTATGGAAAAAATTAGAGAGTCTTTATGATAGAAAATCAGCCACAAATAAAGCCTTTTTGTTTCGTAAGTTGGTTAATTTAAAATATAAAGAGGGCAACCCCATTCCAGAACATTTGAATGAAATAAAAAGTATTGTTAACCAACTTGCTTCTATGAAAATTATTTTTGATGATGAGTTATAGGTTTTGATGCTACTTAGTTCTTTGCCCGAAAGTTGGGAGACTTTGGTTGTGACGGTTAGTAATTCGGCACCTGATAGAGTTGTCACAATGGGCCAAGTCACTAGTAGCCTGTTGAAAATCAGCGAGTTTCTCTCATTCAGAAGCATTTGTTGTGAGAGGCCGAAGTAAAACAAGGGGGAGGAGTAAGACTCCTCATGGTCGTGATCAAAGCCGTGACAAATCAAAAGATGGTTCTTTTACAAAGAAAGACGTTGAGTGTTATTATTGCCATGAGAAAGGGCACATGAAGCGAGAATGCCGAAAGCTTAAGAATAAGGAGAAAAGGCGTGACAAAAGTGTGGACAAGAAGCTATAAGACACAACGGCAGTTACTACCGATGATCTCATGGTCGTTTATGAAGATGATTGTATCAATTTTGTGAACCAAGAGAGTAATTGGGTAATTGATTATGGTGCTTCTTTTCATGTGACTTCTCAAGTTGATTTCTTCACTACCTACACCAAAGGAGATTATGGTTCTGTTCGAATGGATAATGAAGGTTTGTCCAAGATTATGGGCATGGGTGATATTTGCTTGGAAACAAATTTGGGTTGCAAGTTGTTGCTTAAAGATGTGAGGCATGTTCCCGACATTCGCCTCAATTTGATCTCTACTGGGAAGCTAGATGATGAAGGCTTCAACAACAAATTTGGTGATGGAATATGGAAGCTCACAAAGGGTTCTTTGGCGGTGGCTAAGTGCAAGAAGACTCATACACTTTATTCAATGAAAGGAAAAATTTGTAAAGGTATTGTCAATGCACTTGAAGATGATACTTCTACCGAATTGTGGCACAAGCGGCTTGGCCACATGAGTGAAAAAGGGCTGCAATTTTTGTTCAAGAAGGAGCTTCTTCCCGGTTTGAAAGGTACATATCTTAAAACTTGTATCCATTGTTTGGCGGGTAAACAACATAGAGCTTCTTTTCATAAAAATGTTGCCTCTAGAAAAGAAAATGTTTTGGAGTTGATTCATTCGGATGTTTGTGGTCCTTTGAAAGTTAGAACACATAGTGGTACACTTTATTTTATTACTTTCATTGATGATTATTCAAGGAAAGTTTGGACTTTTCTACTAAAAACTAAAGATCAAGTTCTAGAAGTATTTAAGTATTTTCAGGCCATGGTTGAAAGAGAAACAAGGCAGAAATTGAAGTGCATCCGATCAGATAATGGTGGTGAATACATTGGGCCATTTGATGAGTATTGTCACAGCCAAGGTATTCGGCATCAAAAGACAGTTAAGAAGACTCCTCAACAAAATGGAGTTGCCGAGAGGATGAACAAGGTGTGGAAAGAACAAGGTGTTTGCTTTCACAAGCTAAATTGCCAAGATCCTTTTGGGGTGAGGCATTGAAGACAGTGGTTGACGTGATCAATTTGTCTCCTTGCTATCCTTTGAATGTGATGTTCCTGAAAGAGTTTAGACTGGCAAAGATGTGTCTTATGAGCACTTGAGAGTGTTTGGTTGTGGAAAGAACAAGGTGTTTGCTTTCACAAGCTAAATTGCCAAGATCCTTTTGGGGTGAGGCATTGAAGACAGCGGTTGACGTGATCAATTTGTCTCCTTGCTATCCTTTGAATGGTGATGTTCCTGAAAGAGTTTGGACTGACAAAGATGTGTCTTATGAGCACTTGAGAGTGTTTGGTTGCTGAGCTTTTGTTCACATTCCAAAGGATGAGAGGTTCAAGCTTGATAGTAAGTCAAGACAATGTATTTTTCTTGGCTATGGGCATGATGAATTTTGGTATAGATTGTGGGATCCGGTCAACAAGAAAGTCATTCGAAGCCGTGATGTTGTGTTTCTTGAAGACCAAACAATTGAAGACTTTGGCAAAGGTGATCAACCGAAACCAAAAACTAGTGATCTCATTGACATGGATTCATCTCCTTTATTTTCAGTTGATGATGAAAATGGGGGAGATGTGCAGCCACCTATTGAAGATGTAGAGGATGATGCTAATCCTAATGAAGTTGAGCCAGAAATTGAGAAAGAGCATCCAACTCAAGAACCACCACCACAACTTGAGTTGAGGAAATTTACAAAGGACCGACAACCTTCAAGAAAGTATCCTCCCAATGAATTTGTGTTGATTTCAGATCAAGGGGAGCTTGAGAACTACCAAGAAGCAATTGAGCATGCAAAGAAAAGTGATTGGAAAAAGGTCATGGAAGAGGAATTGAATTCCTTGCATGAAAATCACACTTATGATTAAGTAAAGTTGCCTAAAGGGAGGAAAATTCTGAAAAATAAGCGGGTTTTCAAATTGAAGAATGATGGCAAAAATCTGAGGTACAAAGCACGTCTTGTTGTGAAAGGCTTTGGGCAAAAGAAAGGTATTGACTTTGACGAGATTTTCTCACCGGTTGTAAAGGATGTCTTCTATTTGGGTTGTACTTGGCATGGCCACAAGTATGAATCTTGAAGTTGAGAAACTTGATATGAAAATCACATTTCTTCATGGTGACCTTGAAGAAGAAATTTACGTGGAGCAATTGGAGAATTTTGTAGAGAAAGGAAAAGATAAACTTGTTTGTAAATTGAAGAAAAGTTTGTATGGTCTCAAGCAAGCCCTGCGACAATGGTACAAAAAAATTGACTCTTTCGTGATGAATAATGGTTTTTCTAAAATCACTTTGGACCATTGTGTGTTTGTAAAAAAATTTCCAGATGGTAAATTTATTATTCTTTTGCTTTATGTTGATGATATGTTAATTGTGGGTCAAGATTCTACCATGATTAATAGGTTGAAATTGGAGTTGAGCAAGTCTTTTGCTATGAAAGATTTGGGACCGGCAAAGCAAATACTTGGTATGAAAATTGTTCGTGATCGCAAAGAGGGGCTGATTTGGTTGTCTCAAGAAAGCTACATTGAGAAAGTTCTTGAGAGGTTCAACATGGATAAAACAAAGCCGGTTGGTTGTCTACTTGCGGGTCACTTCAAACTTAGTTCGAATCAATGTCCTACAAGTGAGAAAGACAAAGAAGATATGTTGAAAGTTCCTTATGTTTCAGCAATTAGTTCTTTGATGTATGCCATGGTTTGTACAAGGCCGGATATTGCTCACGCAGTTGGTATGGTGAGTCGTTTTCTCTCTAATCCGGGTAAAGAACATTGGGCAGCGGTAAAATGGATTCTGAGGTATCTTCGAGGGACTTCGAATGTGTGTTTGTGTTTTGGGAATGGTAAGCCGATACTTGATGGGTTCACAGATTCTGACATGGTCGATGATGTTGATTCTAGAAAATCTACTTCGGGGTATTTGATGACTTTTGTAGGGGGAGCTGTGGCATGGCAATCTAAACTACAAAAATGTGTTGATCTCTCAACTACCGAAGCTGAATTTATTGCCATTACAGAAGCTTGCAAAGAAAAGTTATGGTTAAAGAAATTTTTGCAAGAGTTGGGTTTGAAGCAAGAAAAGTATGTGTTTTATTGTGATAGTCAAAGTGATATTCACTTGAGTAAAAATTCTACTTTTCATTCGAGATCAAAACACATTGATGTGAGATACCATTGGATTCGTGATGTGTTAGATTCGAAATTATTGCAACTCGAAAAGGTTCACACAGATGATAATATTTCAGATATGTTGACAAAGACTTTGTCGAGGGACAAACATTGAAGTGTCGAACTTTGGCAGGTATGGTTGATGTCTCCACCTAAGTCGGTAGGGGGAGAATTGTTGGGTATACCTCCTTATTGGAGTGTGGGACCCAATTGGTTTGTTAAAAAAATTTAATTTGGCTTGGTTTAGGTATAATATATTACTATATATTATATTTGTGGAGACCCAATTCAATTTGGATACAATTAGGGTTTGATTACAAAACCCAATACCCAATTATATATATATATATATATAGTTCAATATTTGAGATAGATATATATATATATTGGTTTTCACCAAAAAGGTGTGATACGGCTGCCATTCTTGGTATTTTTTTTCAAAAGGTAAGCACCCAGCATTATGATCATGGTGAGAAACATGGTTTTGCGGTTTTGATTCGGTGGTGGCGTGGTTTCGGCAGCTTTGGTGAAGTTGATTTAGGTTAATTATTTTAGGTCTTCTTCAATTTTGGTTCATCTATTTGGTGAGATCTTTCCTCTTGTTTATTTGTGATTATTTGGAATTCACCTAAGGGTGGTTTTGTGAGACCATTAGTATCTCGTTTGTAATCGTTTGGAGCTTATTTGGTTGATAGTGGAATCGGATTTCGATCCCGTAGACGTACCTCACATTGAGGAACCACGTAAAAATTCTTGTGTTGCCTTTGATTTAATTTTTTTGCATTAGTTTTTATTCTCATTGATTGATTTACTTGTGGAGAATCACATATTTTTCTTAACACATTTTCATACGGATGTGGAATTTGCAATTTTCCCTTACACAGCAATTGTGTTTTATTACCGCGTACAATTAAGCACAGGTATGACGAACATCCCTTTACCGTTATTTATGCTCCTATTAAAGATGGTCCAGACGAATACATTTGTGAATTTTGCGAGGACGACATAGACCCAAAGTGGTGATCCTATCACTGCATCGATTGCGACCAATCTGCTTGTGCTAAATGCATTTACAAGGAGGAAAAAGAATATTCAAATATCAAGTTGGGGATAACTAAAAAATTTAATAGTCATCCACATCCCCTTGATTTGGTTCAAGTGGTGAATAAGAGCTTGATATGTGACAAGTGTGAGCAAAATATTTTTGGGGGTGAAAATGAGTTAGCCTATATGTGTGTGCAGTGTAACACTAAGCTCCATGTAGATTGTAATCTCTTGCGCGAGATGCTTTGTAATATAGAAGTAACGTAAGTAATTAACAGTGCACATTTATTGACTCTCAATTTTCACTTGCGTTCCGTTTGTTTGCGTATAAGAAAATGTTTTCCGGTGGGGTTACTGACAAACTAATTCCCAAAGCATATGGATCTGGCTTTCCCTCAGATGTGCATGGAACTTGAGATGCTAGT
Organism: Camellia sinensis; assembly: GCF_004153795.1. Classification (NCBI taxonomy): domain Eukaryota; kingdom Viridiplantae; phylum Streptophyta; class Magnoliopsida; order Ericales; family Theaceae; genus Camellia; species Camellia sinensis. Next base: position 1,719,938 of record NW_021027068.1, read on the forward strand.
TGCAGGTCAAGATCTCTCCTCTGGCCAGCCGAACTAGCATTAGCGATGGGGTTGCAGTCTTGTTTTTATAGGAGCGAGACCTTTGATTGTACTAGATTGGGTACGTCAAATTAGAATAGATGAAGTGAGCTTGGGGCCAATGCTAATGTATGACCCAAGTGTTAGGGCCAGGGAGCCTCAGATTTGATGCAAACAACACACCACAAGAGAAACAGAGTGTATGTGGTTCGGCAATTGTTTACGTCACGGGCAGCAGAATTTCACTAAATTTTTGGAGAGAGTACAATTCACTCTAATTCTTCACCAGTCTTTTTTTCTTCAATTCAATGGTTTGCATGTAAAATACAATTTCTAACTTTATCTATTTATAGGCTTCCTTCAAGGTGAGATACGCAAGCAGTGATGCCAAGTTCACTGCGTTCAGACCGTGTTCGGGAAGCTTCCATGGTTGACCTTCAGAGCTTCAATCCAAGTTGCACTTTGCTTCTTGGTTCTGGATCATTCATGAGCTTCTGGTTTGGTATGCACAAGAGAAGCCAGTCATCTCTTTTCTTCTTCTTTCTTCATGGAGAAACAGAGCCAACTCCTCACACCCAGTACCATTCATTGTCTACTCTAGTAGGGGGAGTGAATGAACTGACTGTTTTTCTCTTATGTCTCTTTTTCTTTCTATTTCGAGCAGATTTTATGTCTTTTCCTCCGTTCTTAATATAATACTATGAATAGCCCTTTTATTTTTGAGGGAGGGGTAAACCCAACCCAACCCAATCTGGACAATTAGGGTATGTTTGATTGGAAGGATTAAAGTATAGGATTGGGATTATTAATCCGTGGGCCCAATCATCCTATGTTTGTTTTGACATTTTGGTTTAGGATTATTAATCCAATGGATAATTAATCCAACAAATTTGTAGGATTATTAGTAATGGGGTAGGGGTGGGATAGTTAATACCACACTAATTTGATAGGATTATTAATACCTCACTATTAGTGTTGTGAATCAAACATGGCCTTAAGGGCTTCGGTCAATCTCTTGAATTTGCTGGATCAAACACCACTTAACACTGTTTGGACTTAATTTAACAACAGAAAATATTTTTTATGGCCAATAAAAAAAATTATTTGCGCGAAAAATATTTTTCATTTTTACAAGACAAACACAAATTTTATCTATGTTATCACATTACCACCACTACCACTATGGTCACAACCACCATCACTATAAACCACGACTTCCACCACTCCACAACCACCGCCACTACCATCTCTACTTTACTACCATCACCATCATACCATTACTGCTGCCGCCGTCACTCCACTACCCTCAACACGTCCACCTTATCGTCACCACTACGACTGCCACTAATGCAATCATTATTAGTACAATAATTTCAATAACGCAATAAAAAATAAGAAAACGTTTTCTATAAAAAAAAAAAATTCCGAAAAAAAGTTTCTTATAGAAAATGTTTTCCTCTGAAACAAATGCAGCATTATTAACTCAAATTTGTAATTTTTAGACTAAATAATTAATTTGTTTTTAATCTATTTTGGCGGCTTCAAGAAAAAAAAAAGGAAAAAAAAAAAAAAACTATTTTCTTCTTTTAGCTTCTAAATTATTTGTTTTAAAAAATATATATATCAACACTAGTTACCATAGCCTTCGTTTGGCAACTTGGGTGGGGTGGGGTTTAGGATTATTTTAGTTACACGAAGACAAAATAGGCTTTTTAGCCTAATAATCACATTTAATAATTTTAGTTACACGAAGACAAAATAGGCTTTTTAGCCTAATAATCACATTTAATATATAATCATTACATTTTTTCTCTTACAAAAAGTCAAAAAACTTATCCCAAACAAGGTTTTTTAGCCCCTTGCTAAAATAATTAAAAAGTCAAAAAGCCAACCTACTTCCCAAACGAACTCACAATGACACATATTCTATTTTAGGACAAAAATAATAACTACGGAGATTTTGAAATAAATACTGTTGGGAAATCTCTAGTCATGGTTAAATTACTAATATGTTTTAATAGTTGTACTTAATTTTTATCAAATCCTATTGAAGACAAGTCTTATTGAAATTATAGTTAAAAATAATTTTTTGTGACGATTTTTTGTATATGTCACTAAAAATTAACAATTAATGATTTTTGTTCATAATTTCACAAATGTTTATTTTGATGAATATTTTCGTATGAATTTTATGTAGAAGGATTTAATCAAAACCCCCTCATAATAAAACTTTAATATATTAAGGACAAATATAAAAAATTTTCTTGAAAAATCCAACACACATCCCTATTATCAAAATATTAAATTTTAAAATAATATAACTTTTGATCTAAATGTCAGTTTTTAATAAAATTGGTATTTTTAGAATCCTCTCATCAAGATCTATCAAATAAGATATATGTTGACTATGAAATTCTTAATATATATATATATATATATATTATTACCGTCGAAATTGATGTAAACAATAACATGTTACTTTGACAATATTATCTAAGAAAAAATATATATATATTTTACTTTATCCTTACTCAATTATGCACTTCCTCTTTATGGAGTTTATGAAGCAAAATGAATTAGAATGCATTTTTCACCAAATAAGGGTCCAATGGTGGGGTTTTGGTTTATGTATGCAAATTTCATATCAAATCTTTTACTTAAATTTGAAATTAAATTAGATTATAAAATTACCTTATCTATCTTTTGTTGAATTTTTTTCATTTCTCATCAATCACAGGTTACATCTAATCCTTGCTCTTTGCGACAGAAAGGCTTTCAAACCCATGGAATGCTAGAAGAAGCATCACTGAGGTCATCAACCACAACCTACCAAAGCTTCCACTACCCTCTGTAATAATACCTCTCTTTCCCAATGTCTTAAGATCAAATCTTCATATTAGAACTATTCAGCAAATTTGCCGGATTTGGACTCTTTGGTTCAGATTAAGAACCGTGACATTTGAGAGTCCTGAGCTGTAGTGAGCCCAATATCGAACGGAACGGGAGCTCGTTCCTCCCGGGGCGTTCGAGGACGTCTACAGTTACAGCCGGTGAGATATTGTGGTGGGTTACGGTGGGGACTTCTAGCAGAAGAGGTTGGTGTAGGAGGGGCAGCGGCTGACTATGGTGGCTATGGTGTTGGGCAGCTGACTATGGTGGCTATGGTGTTGACCAGTGGCCGGCTGTGATCGGTTTTGGCTATGACTATGGAGTTGAGCACTGGTGTTTGGAAGAAGGTGATGGGAAGTAGGGAGGGTGCTTTTGTGTTTAATGGTTAAAATATATTTTTTTATTAATTTATTTAATGAAAATACAAAAATAATATAAATAAAAAACAAATAAAAAGATTAAAATTATAATTGATAAAATTAAAATTTTAAGATTTATTTTGTTTCTGAGATTTTTTTTTTAATTATTTCATATTTTTTTGAATATAACGTTTTCACACAAATATATACGTAGCATGTGATTGTGCTTGACCGCTAAAAATATCACAAAGATTAGTTATGATGAAAATTCTATAATACATCCTAAAAAAATCATGTTTGTTATAACTTGGTGACCCATTATAATTTTAGATATGACTTAATTATGATGTATCCTTTTAATTTTAAAAATTAAAAAAAAAAAAAAAAGATAGAAAGGTGATTTGATAATTTATAATAAATACTAGTTGGACTCTCACGCACTCCGCGTGTGGGAGTCACACTATTGTTGACTGAAAATAAGATACATCACAACATATAGTATTATTAAGGTGTTTTTAGATAATTTTAGAGTCGTAATATCAATCTACAAATAGACTTGATTAGATACAAAAAATTGAGTTTAGGAGCATTAAATTCAAATTAAGCATCATCTCTATATAGGGGGGGAAAAAAAGTTATTAATTGGACTTATTTACCTACAGGTCCTATTGACAAATTTATCGCTATAAATTTATTCATAAAAATAAGAGAGACTGATAAATTTATCAATATGACTTAATGAATAATAAGTCCCAAAAATAGGATTTATTGATAATTTATCCTAAAAAAAATTGCAAATCAGAAAATCATGTATTAGATTGTCTTGTTTGACAGATGGTTTAACCATAAAAATATGTAACGTTGTTTGAGCTATGTTGTTCATTGGTTGCTTGCTTGAGTGATTAGATTGAATGGGTATAACCAAGGCAATTGCTAATTTCTTCATTGTGTTAACCACTCGAAAAAACATTAGAACCAAAAAAATTCAGTCCGTGCATATTCACTTTATCCATGTTTGATTTGATTTTTAAAAGCTTGTTTCAATTTTTTTTTTAAATTAAAAATTAATTTGGTGAAATAAATAAAAAAAATTAAAAAATACTTATCACTGTTATATAATTTATCTTTTGAGAGGTCAAAATTCATTTTTTAAAAATATTTTTTTGATATTTATTTTTACCAAATTAATTTCCAATTTTTCAATAATTTTTTTCCCCCTAAAAACAAGCCAAACCACCCCTTGTTTTTTTACAAAATATATTAATTAAAAAACAAGTATCTAGACATATGTGTACCGAACAATAATAACTTTAGTAGCAAAACATGGTAGCTTTTGGTTGGCTGAGCCAACATATATACTCAACACAGGTGGCTAAGTTTTAAAGAATATATTATTTCAAAAATAATTTTTGAAATAGACAACAAAATAGGGCATAAATTTGATGAATAAACAAAAATCAGAGAAAAGAAGAGCAAAAAAAACCTGTAATGTCCTGTTTGTTCTTAACCCTGACATATCCTTTGATCCCTTGCTTCTCTTTCCCAAGCCTTTCGTTCTTGTTCCCATCCCTGCAACACAATTACATCTCCACAACATCAACACACACATTTACACATATATACAGATTAAAAACTTAAGATAATCGCAAAAATTGTTACAGAAAAGTAAAATAGCTGGAAAATTCAATTAGTTATCTATATAAAAGAAAATCAATTTAACATGTTCCAAAAATTCCAAGATGTCGACAGAACAATCAATTTATATACATGCATGCATACATACACAAGTAGAGAAGAAATCTTGCTTCATTTTACTAAAAAGAAAAGTTAGAAATTCTTCCACAGCAGCACACCCATTTCATCTCCAGCAATATTTGATGCAATGAACAATACCAAAAAACCCAATTTGTGGAAAAATTAAACAACAGCAACAGCCAAAGAAGAAGCATATATTGACACAATCAATAAAAAACAAATTAAATTTAGGCAAATTTTTAGATAAATTTGCAGAATAAAAAACAAATCCAAACTTATATACACAAAATTAATGCAAAAATGTCTTCCTCGTACCTTATTGAAGAACAATAGAGACAACACACAAAATAGGTCGCTTTGTACCTGGAACAAAACGACCGAAAATACAAAGTGAACCTTTCATTCAATTTGAAGAATAGCAATTCCAGTCACTTTAACTAAAACTGAAATCAATGAAACAAAACAACAGAAGAAAACAAAAACAAACCTGAAACAACTAACGTAACAAAGTTGAAACTATATATATAGTTTTCAACATTTTTCACATGCAAGAAATCGAATTGACATACTTATTTTATGTTCCCACTAACTCAAGGACGTCTCAAAAGATTATATAGTTTTGAACATTTTTCAAATGCATTTAGCACTTTGCTACAGATTAAAGTTGTACCTTACATAAGAAGAGGTTAAGAACTTGGATAAGACATGAATCAATTTTTTAAATCAACAAAGACATCTAATGAGATTGGAATTTCCATGAGCTAGATATTGTATTGAAACAATTAAGTTAAATACACTTCTGACGTACCTTAGCAGTTCAACACAAAGCTAGAAGTAGAATAAATTAGAAGTCATTGTAAATCGGTGGTGCCTCAACTTGAAAGTGTTTGGTTTTGTAATTTTAGACCCCAGACACCTGACCATGAACAGTTGTATTTTATAAGCTATCAAGAATCTATTAGATCAGCAGCCAAGCAAAAACTTAAAACAGGAAACCGTATACAAAACAAGAGCAACCATACATAGCAGGATGTACAAATTTTGGGGTACCAAAAAAAAAATAAAATAAAATAAACTGAGCAGCAAAGTATCAATGATGTCCATGGCAATATAATGATTTCCTTAAAAATTAATAACTTGGGGAAAAAAAACAAAGACATGAATATTTAGATAGAAAACATATAGACATGAACATATACTTTCTCACTCCGGCAAAGCAAAGAGAAAAGCTAATTAAAAGGGAAAAAACATATACTCAAGGAGAAAAGCAATGTTCCTACACCAAAAATAAATAAACAAATTAAAATCTATTATAGGTGAGTCAGTACTTAAATAAAATAAAAAAATAAAAAAAAAAAACCTATTATGGATTTGGTTGCACAGTATTGATATACCACACTCCCTTCCCTTTACAGTATCTCATTTGAATTCTTAAAATTTTTTATGTTCTGTATTATTTTCTGAAATTAATTAGGATGATCATTTGATTTGCTAAAAAATTGATGGAAAATATATTACAAATAGAATAGTTATTTTATGAGGAGGTTAAAGAATAACATTCCATTTCATTCAATTCAAGTGAACCAAACTACATTACTATTCAAGACCTGAGCCGAGACAATGGAATAAATAGATATAAAAATAAGATAGAGATAAGTGAATATATTCATTATATTTTTTTTTCCTTTATTTCTTATTATTATTTTCTTTTTGACAAAAAGGGAACTAAACATATAAGATAGCATCTGTAGCTATTGACTAAAACATTTTACAAGTCATATTGGACTGAAGATATTCAGTTTTTAGGACCAAGTTTCAGTTCTAAATTTTTCTTCACTTACTTTTTCTGCCTCTCGGGTACTAAGAAGATGGATTGTTCTATTCTTGCATACTAATGGTATACAATAAGTTTTTCAACAGCACTGAGTTGATGGGTTATTTCTCGGAAATATCTTCAAACACCTGACTTGCCGAATTCTTGTGGTTTCTTGTTACAAACAAGAGGGGAAATCCTAACAAAATAGAAAGGTTAGACAAATGTTTCACTCAAATAAAAAGTGAAATGATTGAATCTACATACCATATGAAGAATTACTAACAAAACAAATCATATACCATAACAATATTTATATCTATGTCAAACCTTGGAGCCAATGAAGTATTAGTCTCTTTGACAAATCCTCAAATAGCTTCTATGCACAAGTTTTGTATGCCCAACAAGACCACTGTCTATCAAATACAAAATAATCATTGAACATAGATACATATGTATCATAGAAAATTGAACACACGACATTATAGAGAACTGCTACTAAAAAAATTCATTGCTCTTATAGTTTTTTCAACTTGAATTTGATTGCTAAAATAAGTGAAGAATGACCAAACCTCAACCAAAGCAATCAAGGGTGTGTTTGTGTGTGTGAGAGAGTGAGAAAGAGAGGGGGGAGACGCTTGAATAGAGTGGATAGCGGTGGCTGGGAGGATCTCATCAGTGAAAGAACAAATATAGAGAATACAGTGAACAACGTTAACGCATACAAATACAGAGAACCATAGCACAGCGTCGATATAGAGCTATGAATTGAGTAAAGTCGTTTGCGTAGCATAGCATCGAC
>NW_021027068.1:1736571-1756192 GCF_004153795.1 Camellia sinensis
TGCAATCTCCCCGAAGGATGAGGGGAACACTTTGCAGAGCAACGGCTCATTCCCACTATATAACGCCATTGAGTTCAAATACAGTCCAACATGGAAGTTGAGGTCTGACTTGCCATTGTATATTTGAAACCTCGGCATACTGAATCTCTTTGGTGCCTCAAACCTGTCCAATTCTACCGAGAATGGTGTCCTCGGCTTATCAGGGGAGGTTACCTCGGCCTTGGCATTCTGTTGCTTCCTCTTGAGGTAATCTTTTAAGTCCTCCTTCGTCCGCCCAGGAGCTCGGCTATCTCCTGCTTCAGTCTTTTTGGAGCACTAATTTCAGCTTCGTGGTGAGTTCTTTTTGACCCTTCTCCATGAGTTGTATCGAAGTACAGTGCCTGTCCCTGAACATCCAGATGTCCTTTGGGGTCTGCCTCCTTTGTGCAATGCGTCCTCCGGGATTCTTCTCTTCTTGACTCTCTTCGTCCGTCTTCCCTAGAAGGTCGGTGAGAGTATCTTTCGCTCCCGTTGTGCTGACGGGCTACGGGGATTGTTTTCTGCCCTCCCTTCTGGGCATTGGCTGCTGGAATCGGCGTGTCCTGCAGCGGGAACGGTGGCTGCATGACGTTGTTCTGTATCATAAAATTGACAACCGTTTGCAGGTCCGCCAATTTGTTCGCCATTCCTTTCATCTCGTCATCCCTTCGTAAGCATCTTTCTTTCCATACCTGGAGGTCATCCTCGTTATAATACTCGCTTCGGTCTGATTTCTTCGGCACGTCACCCTCTTGGCCGACGTCCTCTCATTCGTGATTCTTATCACGAGTCTCTTCGTTGCAGTTGACTTCTTCAACGTCAGAGTCAATATGTTTCCCATTCTTAGTAGGGGTGTTGTCCCTAACCTTTTCTTTCTGTCCGTCGTTGGCCATCTATTCCCCTTTCTTTTCCACAAACGGTGCCAAATTGTGTGGGTCAATTTCCGACCACACTGCCAAATAGGTTCCCAGCTAGGGAGCACCGGCAGAATAGATTAAGCCTGAACGACCTACAACAGAAAGAGAAGATTCTGGCGGTGGCTCGTCCACCCGGGGGTACTCCGACGATCAAGTCAGTACTCAATATCTCTCAAAGATAACCAATAGTGCTTAACTCACTAGACAGAATATCAAAAGTATACCTTAGACCCATGGGGGTGCCTCTCTTTTATAACCAACACAATCTTAGTCCCAATAGGAGCCTAGCTCTAATGGACTTAGGATTACTGCTAATCTTGGACTCCCAGTAGGTTTAGGATAAACTCTCTAAGAGTCTCATCTTTACCCAAACTGAAGTCTTCTCTCATTCTAGGACTCTTGTCCCGTATCCGCTTATCTCGGATTCTGGTATTCTTGCAGATAGCCTCGGCCTAGCCGAGATTACCTCAGCGTCATGACCAGGACACGTGGCACCTCGGCTAGCACTTCGTTGACACCTCGGCCACGTGTTGTCGTTCAAAAAAAATATGTCCCCACAATAGTTTTGAACATTTTTCAAATGCATTTAGCACTTTGCTACAGATTAAAGTTGTACCTTACATAAGAAGAGGTTAAGAACTTGGATAAGACATGAATCAATTTTTTAAATCAACAAAGACATCTAATGAGATTGGAATTTCCATGAGCTAGATATTGTACTGAAACAATTAAGTTAAATACACTTCTAACGTACCTTGCAGTTCAATACAAAGCTAGAAGTAGAATAAATTAGAGGTCATTACAAGTCGGTGGTGCCTCAACTTGAAAGTGTTTGGTTTTGTAATTTTAGACCCTAGACGCCTGACCATGAACAGTTGTATTTTATAAGCTATCAAGAATCTATTAGATTAGCAGCCAAGCAAAAACTTAAAACAGGAAACCGTATACAAAATAGGAGCAAACCATACATGGCAGGATGTACAAATTTTGGGGTACTAAAAAAAATAAATGGCACCGAACAACAAAGTATCAATGATGTCCATGGCAATATAATGATTTCCTTAAAAATTAATAACTTGGGGAAAAAAAACAGAGACATGGACATTTAGATAGAAAACACATAGACATGAACATATACTTTCTCACTCCGGAAAAGCAAAGAGAAAAGCTAATTAAAATGGAAAAAACAAATACTCAAGGAGAAAAGCAATGTTCTTACACCAAAAATAAATAAACAAATTAAAATCTATTATAGGTGAGGCAGTACTTAAATAAATTTTTTTTAAAAAAAACCTGTTATGGATTTGGTTGCACACCATTGATATACCACACTCCCTTCCCTTTACAATATCTCATTTGAATTTTTAAAAACTTTTATGTTCTGTTTTATTTTTTGAAATTAATTGGGATGATCATTTGATTTGCTAAAAAATTGATGGAAAATATATTACAAATAGAATAGTTATTTTATGAGGAGGTTAAAGAATAACATTCCATTTCATTCAATTCAAGTGAACCAAACTACATTACTATTAAGACCTGAGCTGAGACAATGGAATAAATAGATATAAAAACAAGATAGAGATAAGTGATTATATTCATTATATTCTTCTTCTTTTTTCCTTTATTTATTATTATTTTTTATTTTTATTTTTATTTTTTTTTACCATAAGGAAACTAAACATATAGATAGTATCTGTATCTATTGACTGAAACATTTTAGAAGTCATATTGGACTGAAGATATTCAATTTTTAGGACCGAGTTTCAATTCTAAATTTTTCTTCACTTACTTTTTCTACCTTTTGGGTACCAAGAAGATGGATTGTTCTATTCTTGCATACTAATGGTATACAATAAGTTTTTCAACATCACTGGATTAATGGGTTGTCTCTTAGAAATTGTAACAAACCCGACCCATGATTAACGTTAATCCATGATTTAATATGCCTAATAAGTTATTGAGATTAAATCCTAAATTAATTGAATGTGTGATGCATTATTTGTACCTTTATCTGTCTCTCGTAGGAAGATTTGTTCATATTTCTGCTTCGGTTTGCAAATTGAAGGCCTTATCGGCATTCGATTTAGAAATCGACTTAATTTATGTGTTATTTGGGATTTTTAGAATTTTATGATAAATTTAATTAAAATTCGGTCCGGAACGAATTAATTAGAATAAATTGTACCCATTTGATTAGTGGAAAGCTTGATTAATGGAAAGCTTGATTAATTAAACTCCTTAACCAAGCCTATATAAGGCTAGTAAGTGCATTAACTCCCCTTTTTACACGTCTTTGAGCCTATTCAACAAACAAAACATGAGAGAGAGCAATGGAAGGAAGGAGTTGAGATCAAAGTTAGAAGAGAGGAGAATTACTAAGAGTAGTTGGAAAGTGGAAGAGAATTGGGAGGTGAAGTTCTACACTTGCGCAATTAAGACTCTAGGTAAGAAATCTAGTCTTTGGCTTTGTAATGTAGTTGATTCAAGCATGGAAACAAGAAAATTAGGTGAATTCGCATGAGAATTAAGCTAAAATTTGAGAATTGTAACTCATACCATGCATACATGAATGATTCCTTCTATTTTGAGTCTAATTGTTAAGGATTCTCACATGCATGTACTAAGTCTACCATAGTTTTGCAATTGCATCATGTTTTCCATCAAATTGCCTTAGTTGATCATGTTTTGGAAGCTTTGAAGTCAAGAAAGTGCTTGCATGTAAGTCCATGTGTTGTTTTACAAAGTTTCAAATTTGATTTTGCCCAATTGACTTACTCTTGGGCCTTGATTTTGTGAAATGATCTTTAATTCTTAATATTTTAAAATTTTAAACTTGTTCTCTCAAGTTTTGGGGCCAAGAGTTGTGTTTTGATGAGTTAGATTCGAGTTTCGAGCTTGGGAGTGCAATCTGAAAATTTCAGATTCTACACTTCGGCTCGAGCATCAAAGTCTGTGCTTGAGCAGCCACTCTGTGATCTTACACTTCCGCCCGAGCGACCTGAAGTACGCTCAAGCGTGAAATGCATGCTCCTAGAAGTTTGCATGTTTTACAAACTGCTCAAGCGATGAAAGTTGCGCTCGAGCGAGGGCATGAGTCTCACGCTCGAGCGAGAATCAAGCAGCCATCGAGCGGAGATTTCACACAACCAGTACTTTTGCAAAGTTTATAGACCGCCCAAGCGGGGGAATTCACGCTCGAGCGTCCCCTTACATGTTTGCATGTCTGCTTAAGCAGGACCCCTGTTTCCAGCATTTTTAACCAAGTGTTTTCAAATGCATTTTTGCATCCTCATTGCATCCTAGACATTTCTAGACCAAGATTAAGACATAATAATGAGGGTAAAATATAGAAACACGCTAAGAACAGGACACGATGAGTTAAGTATATTCCAAGCGCGTGTTTCAAGTGTGTATTTGTTATATGTTTGTGCAGGTCACGCACCATAAGCTATTCAATTATTTGTTCTGTCTATCTGCTTGGGAGCCATCTATGAGTAATAACTTTGTAAAGCTATGTTCAATTATAAGTATTTTCTGAATGATATAAAATCATCTGTTTTCTAAAACATTATTATTTTCCGCATAAATGAATGGTTGTCCAATATTTTTGAAATGTATTTGCGACATCATTAGCTTTAGATGACATCTATTATCTATTTTGTTACGTCCTAATTATGGGTCAACTGTACGTCTTATGAGCCAACCTTATGTATACGTTCCATTTATGGGCCAACTGTATGTCTCATGAGTCAACTGCATGCCTTTATGGCCGTCCCTTTATGGGTCAATTGTTCTGCTAGTGCTAATGAATGTACCACGTATGATTAACTACAAATTCCGATTATAAATATGATTCTGAATTTGTATATGTCATGAATTATGATTTCTTAACATGATTATGAATCCATTACTGATAGCTACTGAATTCTGTTTTCTGTAACCATTATGGACAACATTCATTTAACCCTTTACTCTGTTATTATTCACTAGGCTGCAGCTCATTAGTTATATTATGTATGTAGGTGATCAAGCATGTGACCAGGCTTAGAGTTGAGGACCTGGTGTCTCAGTTTTTGTTAGCCAGCCTTTGTGCCTCCCGAGGAGGTTCCGGATTAAGTCAAGTTTAGTGGCTGTTTTTGTAAATGTATTAGCCTTTGTTTCTTTTGATTTTCGGACAAGATTTCTATTAATATGTACATGGAGTGACATGTAAATACTGTATCTCTTGGCGTCACTCGTAAGTTTATAAAAGTTTAAAATTATCTGTCTTATGTATGTCTTCACAGCTCAATGGACTATGTATATTTTATATATTTGCTTCTGTAGCCCCTAACTATATGTTATTCTGTTAAGAGGCCTTTGATAATCCAAGGATTACTGGCCGATTACGATGCTAAATCTATGTCAAACCTTGGAGCCAATGACGTATTAGTCTCTTTGACAAATCCTCAAATAACTTGTATGCACAAGTTTTGTATGCCCAGCAAAACCATTGTCTATCAAATACAAAATAATCATTGAACATAGATACATATATACCATAGAAAATTGAACACACGACGTTATAGAGAATTGCTAATAAAAAAAATTCATAGCTCTTATAAGTTTTTCAACTTGAATTTGACTGCTCAAATAAGTGAAGAATGACAAAACCTAAACCAAAGCAATCAAGGGTTTGTGTGTGTGTAAGAGAGAGGGAGAGGGGGGCTTGAATAGAGTCGATAGCAGTGGCCAAGAGGATCTCATCAGTGAAAGAACAAATACAGAGAACAGCGTCGACGCAAACAAATACAGAGAACCATAGCACAGCGTCGATACAGAGCTATGAATTGAGTAAAGCCGTTTGTGTAGCACAGCATCGACGCTGCCAGCTGTCTTTCATGAGACCACATGGCTGATAGATTGAAGACCCATATGACTTCAGATTTGTATTGAACTAGTAATTTGAGAGAGTTTTGAGGGTACTCAAGTCATATACAGCGTTAGATTCACGCTTATGGTTTAATGCTTTTTATATATTGTTATAGATAATAAATAAATAAATAAAAACACTTATTTGGTGCATTGCCAAACAACTCCTAATCTCAAATGATATTTATGGCTTATTCTCCTATGCCACCGCCAAACGAATATAAACATGACAATAGATTGGTGGAAAATTCTGAGGATGTTTTGGCAACGCACTAAAAAAGCCAAAAGTTAATTTTTAATTTATTTTAAATCAAATTACCTCTCACACGAAACAGTGAAAAAAATTAAAAAGTCAAAAAGTCAATTTTTAATCATCTTTTCAAAACATCTCATACACATTCCTCAGAGGGGTGCATTATATGTACCTTTAATTATGTCATTTTCTTCTTCAATTATGACCATTTTTTTTTTTTATAGTTTTGACATTATTTTAGTTATAACTCATAAATTCTTTAGTTATGACTCATGTTGTATTTAGCTATGATATTTTTTTATTCTTTTAATTATGACTTAAAAAATATGAAATTATATTTTTTTTTTTAGTTATAAAGTATATATAATACACAACTTTTAAAAAGTGTATACCATAATATTTCCCTAAATTGGTAATAGGCCAACGGCCAACTCCTATCGTTTTGCGCTTCAGACACCAACTACTACAACCAATTACACTAAGTGGGTGTTTGGAAAGTTGCTATTTTAGTAAGTTATTTTAGTTTTTGACTATTTTAATAGATTAAATTTTTTATGCTTGAGAAGATAGTTAAATTTTTTTGTAGTTAGATGTGATGTTTGTGAGAGAAAAAATGAAATGATTATGAGTTTAATGTGATATTTTGTATTAACTATTTTAACCTATTTTGTCTTTTTGATAATTTTAGCCCAAAAAATTAAAAAATAACCTTTGCCAAAAATTGAAATTAATTGGTTAGGGAGAGGCTTTTTTCAATTGGGTATTTCAATTGCAGAGTATTGTTGGACTTTCATGGGCTTACCACGGAATCCATATCAATAATTTAAACCGTTAATGTGTAGGGTTCGTTGAATATTTTATCCCTAAAAAAAATCACTTTAATTGAATATTGATAGCTACTTGATCAGATCACGTTGATCAAATATCGATAGCTATTGATAGCTACTTGATCAGATCACATTAATCAAATATTAATAATTACTTGACTGATAACTATTCGATCAATATGATTCTTTACAAGAATGAAATATTCAACAAGTCTGCACATTGAACGATTTGAATTATCTATACGGGTTTTATAGTGGGCTCACAAAGGCCCAACAACACCTTCCAAGTTGATTTGAACAGAAAAGAAGTTGTGAGCAATTGGTTATGACATTTTTAGTATTAATACTATTTGTATATCATAACTTGTATATATATATTTTGAGAACGAAACAACCATCCACATATTATACCTTAAGTATTAGTAGTTACATTTTTGGCTAGATTATGTGCTGGCTGAATAACATTTCTGTCAACTTTACGAATACATACATAATTCAAACCTTTTTGCATAAGCTAGAATATCATGAACAAGAGTAATAACATGCCAATCCTCCTGACATCGTTGCTGTTGAAGCATCTGAACCAGTACCTGACAGTCTATGTACACATTTATATGTTTCAAATCTCGTTGTACAGTCCATCGGATGGCATCCAAACACGCATGCGCTTCAGCTAGTAAGGCATGTGATAAGGATGGCTTCATCACAGCCTGCCTTTTAATCAACTGCTGCTGGTTGTCCAAGCAAATCCATGCAATTCCAGCGTGGTCGGTTGGCGATGTCCATGAGCCATCAATGACGAAATGCCAAGAATCAAATACACTGTTAGTGTCTATAACATTCTGCAACATACAAAGGTTAGATGTGTTAGTGCCTTGATTATTTTCAGAAGTAGAGCAAGTTCCATTGTCTGTTTTATTAAGACATGAGAACATATCAAAGAGTTTCCTAGCTTCCTCTAAGGTGTTGTCAACATTCGGGACAATGTGCTAGAAAACCACCTGATTTCTTTGTAGCCATATGGCCCATAGAATGGCAACCGATTGGATAACAATTTGAGTGTCATGGACTTGTTCAATCCAACCAGTAAACCATTGAAAAAAAGATGTTGGTACACCAATTCTAAAATCCAAACCCAAAGGCAAGCCCCTCCATACTCTTTGTGCCCACTCAAGTTCAAAAAATACAGGTTCAATTGTCTCCTCATCATTGTGACATCTGGCGCATCTAGTGCTAACTTGGAGTCCACGTTTTTTTAATTCCCATTGTACAGGAAGAATTCTATGAAGATATTTCCAAATGAAGACAGTCCATTTTGGAGGTAAGCCTATATTCCATAACTTCTTCCATGCCTCTTGAGTAGAACAAGTCCTATAAAACATAGGATAAGTCTGAATCAAGGCCAGTTTATAACTTGTATTTATGATATACCACTTTTTAAGGCCTCCTTTGAATTGTGGGTAAAAAAAAAAAATCAATGAATATGTAGAAAAGAAAATTAATAAGGAATCAAAGCATGCCAGACACCTTTGAATGGAATTGGGGTTGCTGCTGCGCAGCTTGCGCAGCAGTAACTGTTGTGCTTAGAAATGGGCCAATTTTGGGGGTCATTTTGATAATTCAAACCGTTCACATTTTAGATTACATCAAGTAGTATATGCCTGCAAAAAATCAAATTAATCGGACATCGTTTACCCATTCATCCACTCACATTTATATTCATTTTAATATTTTAAATCACAATTATTATTTATTTTTGTAGATACAAATGTGAGTAGATGAATGTATAAACGATATCCGATTAACTTGATTTTTTGCAGGAATGTTTTACTTTATGTATTCTAAAATATAAATAGTTTAGATTATCAAAATGAGCCTCGAAATAAGTCATTTCGATGCATAACAGTTGCTGTTGCACAGGCTGCACAGTAACAACCCCAATTCCCCTTTGAATATCTCTCTGTATGTAAGTTGAGGACTGCGGTGGTACCCTCCCTGTTGTGCCTTTCTTGCTGTTAAAAAGGCACCATTCTTTTCTTTTTTTCTTTTTTTTTAAGGATTACACAGTTTCACCTCTTTTTTTTTTTCTTTCTTTTCTTTTCTTTTTTTCATGTTCTCACTATATTTTTTGACATGATAAATTACACTTTGCCCCTATATTTGGTCACTTTTTTACTTTAATTCTTAAAATTTATTTATTTATTATTTTCGGGTTTAGGATTTAAGGTTTAATTTTTTTAATTTTAGGGTTTAGGGATAATTTTTTTTTATATATATATTTTAGAGTTTATCAGGATTTAATTCTTAAAATTTATTTTTTTATTTTAGGGTTTAGGGTTTAATTCTTAAAACTTATTTATTTATTTATTTTAGGATTTAGGATTTAATTCTTAAAATTTATTATTTTTATTTTAGGGTTTAATTCTTAAAATTTATGACTTTTATTTTAGGATTTAGGGTTTAGGTTTTGTGTGTGGGTTGGGGGGTAATGAAATAAGAAGTTAATGTAACCCTCAAAAAGAAGAAAAAAGAAAAGAAAAAAAAAATGGCCGTTTCAGCACGGCATGCACAGCAAGGGTGTTTTAGATGCCAATAGGTGTATTCATTGTTTAATAAGTCTTATAATAATTAATAATATTTTTTTATTAAATATTATTAAAAAATTGTCTCTAATTGTTAATTTTCAGCGACAGTTTAAAAATCGTCATAAAAATGTCAATAAATATAAGTTTTAGAGACAATTTTAAAAAATCGTCACAAAAAAGCATTACTAATTTTAACTTTTAGTGATAGTTTTCGTCACAAAAAAAAAATCACTAATTGTAAGTTTTAACGATAATTTATAATAACTGAGACAAAAAAAATCACTAATTGTCAATTTTTAGTAACATATACAAAAAAATCGTCACAAACAATTATTTTTAGTGATAATTTTACTAAGACTTATTTTCAATAAGATTTGATAAAAATTAAGTACAACTATTAGAACATATTAGTAATTTATCCGTGATAGGAGATTTTCCAACTGTATTTATTTCAAAATCTCCGTAGTTATTATTTGTCCTGAAATAGAATATGTGTCATTGTGAGTTTATTTGGGAAGTAGGTTTACTTTTTAAATTTTTGACTTTTTAGCTATTTTAGCAAGAGGCTAAAAAATCTCGTTTGAGATAAATTTTTTTGCTTTTTTGACTTTTTGTGAGAGAAAGAATATAATGATTATGAGTTAAATATGATATTTTGTTTTATTAAATTAAAAAACTTATTTTGTCTTTTTGTTACTAAAATAGCCCCAAACCCAACCCAATCCAATCCAAGTTGGCAAACGGAGGCTGTGGTAACTAACTAGTGTTGATATATAAATTTTTTAAAACAAATAATTTAGAAGCTAAGAGCAGAAAATAGTTTTTTTTTTTTTTTCCTTTTTTTTTTCTTGAAGCCGCCAAAATAGATTAAAAACAAATTAATTATTTAGTCTAAAAATTACAAATTTGAGTTAATAATGCTGCGTTTGTTTCAGAGAAAAACATTTTCTATAAAAAAAAAAATTCATAAAATATTTTTTTACAGAAAACGTTTTCATATTTTTTTTATTGTGTTATTGAAATTATTGTACTAATAATTGCATTAGTGCTGGTTGTAGTGGCAGCGATAAAGCGGAGGTGAAAGTGGAGGTGTTGAGGGTAGTGGAGCGACGGCGGCAGCAGTAATGGTGTGATGGTTTTGGTGGTAAAGTAGAGATGGTTGTGGTGGTTGTAGGGTGGTGGAAGTGATGGTTTATGGTGATGGTGGTTGTGGCCATAGTGGTAGTGGAAATTATGGTAGTGGTGGAAATGTGGTGACATAGATAATTTTTGTTCAGAAAATATTTTCCGTCTTGTAAAAATGAAAAATATTTTTGGCCCAAATAATTTTTTTTTCATTGACTATAAAAAATATTTTCTGTTATTGAAGGCAAAAATTAAGTCCTAGCAGTGTTAAGTGGTATTTGATCCAGTAGATTCAAGACATTGACTGAAGCCCTTAGATTCAAGACATTGACTGAAGCCCTTAAGTGGTATTTGATCCAGTATCTTGAGATTGGGTTGGGTTGGGTTTACCCCTCCCTCAAAAATAAAAGGGCTATTCATAGTATTATATTAAGAACGGAGGAAAAGACATAAAATCTACTAAAAATAGAAAGAAAAAGAGACGAGAAAAGCGGACACTTCATTCACTCCCTCCCACTAGAGTAGACAATGAATGGTACTGGATGTGAGGAGTTGGCTCTGCTTCTCCATGAAGAAAGAAGAAAATAGATGATTGGCTTTTCTTGTGCATACCAAACCAGAAGCTCATGAATGATCCAGAACCAAGAGGCAAAGTGCAACTTGGATTGAAGCTCTGAAGGTCAGCCATGGAAGC
This sequence comes from Camellia sinensis, assembly GCF_004153795.1. Lineage (NCBI taxonomy): Eukaryota > Viridiplantae > Streptophyta > Magnoliopsida > Ericales > Theaceae > Camellia > Camellia sinensis. The sequence continues at coordinate 1,747,905 of NW_021027068.1, forward strand.
TTCCCGAACATGGGCTGAACGCGGTGAACTTAGCATCACTGCTTGCGTATCTCACCCTGAAGGAAGCCTATAAATATCTAGGTTAGGAATTGCATTTTACATGCAAACCATTGAATTGAAGAAGAAGGGAGTGGTGAGGAATCGGAGTGAATTGTACTCTCTCCAAAAATTTAGTGAAATTCTGCTGCCCGTGGACGTCGACAATTGCCGAACCACACTGTGTTTCTCTGTTGTGGTGTGTTGTTTGCATCAAATCTGAGGTTCCCTGGCCCTAACGCTCGTTTCGTACATTAGCATTGGACCCGAGCTCACTTCATCTATTCTAATTTGACATACCCTATCTAGTACAATCAAAGGTCTCGCACCTATAAAAGCAAGACTGCAACCCCCATCGCCAATGCTAGTTCGGCTGGCCGGAGGAGAGATCTTGACCTGCAGCTAGCATCTCAAGTTCCATGCACATCCGAGGGAAAGCCAGATCCATATGCTTTGGGAATTAGTTTGTCAGTAACCCCACCGGAAAACATTTTCTTCCACCCAAACAAACTGAACGTAAGTGAAAATTGAGTCAATAAATGTATGCACTGTTAATTACTCAAGTTACTTATGTATTACAAAACATCTCGTGGAAGAGAATACAATCTACATGGAGCTTAGTGCTACACTGCACACACATATAGGCTATCCCATTTTCAACCCCAAAAATTTTTTGTTCACACTTGTCACATATCGAGCTCTTATTCACCACTTGAACCAAATCAAGGGGATGTGGGTGACTATTAAATTTTTTAGTTATCCCCAACTTGATATTTGAATATTCTTTTTCCTCCTTGTAAATGCATTTAGCACAAGCAGATTGGTCGCAATCGATGCAATGATAGAACCACCACTTTGGGTCAATGTCTTCCTCACAAAATTCACAAATGTATTCGTCTGGACCATCTTTAATAGGAGCATAAATAAGGGAAAAGGGATGTTCGTCATACCTGTGCTTAATTGTACGCGGTAATAAAGCACAATTGCTGTGTAAGTGAAAATTGCAAATTCCACATCCGTATGAAAATGTTGAGTTACATCGATCACATGCAACACAACCTTCAATGGTACAATTGGGCCTTAGGCGCAGAGGGTGCTCATGAAATTCGTGCACAATGTAGCTCAGTAGGGAAGCACACTTCACATCGAGGTAGAAAGTTTCATTAAAATTGCACTCATCAGTAGTACATTGAAAGGTAAATCCGTTACATTGTTTGCCACAACCTCTGCATGTAAACCATCCAAAATAACTGCTCCTATTGTCGAGAGAGAGAGGGTGTGGGTGACATGGGTGTTGTATCTCAATGGGTAGCTCGACACACCATTTGTGCATAAAGAAGTCACATTGACTATGACTACAACTATAAAATGGAACCGAGATGGGTTGCACACAAGCATCACATATTTTTTCATTTTTCTGCTCATCATTATGAATAGATAGTTTGCTCATAGAACACAAATTATCTTCACTATCCACATCGAAAAGGATCAATGGATGGCTATGAATAGAATTGTAGAGCTTTGCTTCTATCTTATTGCTTGCGTGTTCCAAATCGAGTTGCTCCACAAATTGATCGATTAGATTGACTGTTGGGACATTGAGTTGCTCTACAAATTGATTGAATAGATTAACTGATTCGTCAGGCATTGGCAAGTGAAATAGATTGGTCATATCAAGTACCTCAACTCCGGTCACAGTTTCGATTTCCCTAGATCCACAAAAGTAAAAATAGAATGTAAATCCTGTTGAGGATCGGGGGCACACCAGGGAAGTCAAACAAGCAATAACACACAAGATTTAACGTGGTTCGGCAAGTCGCCTACGTCCACGGGCAGCGGATTCACTATATTGAACAAAATGGTAAGAATTACAACACTCTCTGTAATTCTCTCTCTCTGACTTTTTGACTATTTTAGTCTGAATATTTTTTAGCCTCGTTTGATTTTTTGTTTTGGTTCTTTTGACTTTTGTGAGTGAGAAAGTGTAATGATTAGGTTTAGATGTGACATTTTATCTTATTAACTTATGTAATCAATTTTGTCTTTTGTCCTTTTTTAGCCAAAAAGCCAAAACCAAACATAGCTTAAGGGGTGGCTTGAAATGTTTTAAATAAGTGTACTTTTTAATTTTTTATAAAAAAAATATGTAGAAAGATAGATAAGAGATGTTGATAGATGTTAATTGATGTGACCCAAATAAGGGGTTGTTTTGGGTATCCTAAATAAGTGCACTTTTTGTCTTTTTATGAAAAGATGTGCAGAAAAGTAGAGCTGGAGGACACCCCATGTGAAAGGGGTGATCCTCATGTCAACAATGGAAGGCCACCAACCTCATGTCAAGTCAAAGAATGAGGGCTCTCCCACCTACTCCTTTGTGTATAAATAGAGACGGGAGGGAGAGGATATAGATATCAGATGTGGAGCTGAGAGGTGTGAGTTGAGAGCAAAGAGAGAGAGAATTACAGAGAGTGTTGTAATTCACCATTTTGTTCAATATAGTGAATCCGCTGCCCTCTTCAAAATTTATTATTTTTTATTTTAGGGTGTAATTACTTAAAAAATTTATGGACTTTTATTTTAGAATTAGGGTTTAGGTTTTGCTGTGTGGGTTGGGGGGTAATGAGAAAGAAGTTAATTAACCCTCAAAAGAGAAGAAAAAACAGAAAAGAAAAAAAAAATGGCCGTTTTCAGCAACGCAGCACAGCAGGGTGGTTTTAGATGCCAATAGGTTGTATTCATTGTTTAATAAGTCTTATAAATAATTAATAATATTTTTTATTAAATATTATTAAAAAATTGTCTCTAATTGTTAATTTCAGCGACAGTTAAAAATCGTCATAAAAATGTCAAGAAAATATAGTTTTAGAGGACAATTTTTAAAAAATCGATCACAAAAAAGCCATTACTAATTTTAACCTTTTAAGGGGATAGTTTCGTCACAAAAAAAATACTAATTGGTGTAAGCAGTTTTTAACGATGAATTTATAATAACTGAGACAAAAAAAATCACTTAAATTGTCAATTTTAGAAACATACTAACAAAAATCGTCACAAACAATTATTGTAAGTGATAATTTTACTAAGAACTTATTTTCAATAGATTTGAAAAAATTAAGTAAAAACTATAGAACATATTAGTTATAATTATCCGTGAAGAGATTTTCCAACTGTATTTATTTCAAAATCTCCGATAGTTATTACTTTGTTCCTGAAATAGAATATGGTCATTGTGAAGTTTATTTGGAAGTAGGTTTACTTTTTAAATTTTTTGGACTTTTAGCTATGTTTTAGCAAGAGGCTAAAAAATTCGTTTGAGATAAATTTTATGTTGCTTTTTGAACTTTATTGTGAGGAGAAAGGAATATAATGATTATGAGTCAAATCTATGATATTTTGTTTTATGTCAAATTAAAAAAACTTATTTTGTCTTTTTTTACTAAAATGCCCAAACCCAAGCCCAATCCAATCCAAGTTGGCAACGGAGGCTGTGGCTAAACTACTGTTGACTCATATATATTTTTTTAAAAACAAATAATTTGAAGCTTAAGGCATAACAATATTATGTTATATATATATTTTTTCCCCCTGTTGTTTCCCTTGAAGCCGCCAAAATAGATTTTAAAAACCAAATTAATATTTAGTCTAAAAATTACAAATTGAGGTTAATAACTGCTGCGTTTGTGTCAGAGAAAAACATTTTCTATAAAAAAAAAAATCATAACAATATTTTGTTACAAAGAAAGCGGTTTATCATTTGTTTTTTTTTTTGTTATGTGAAATTAATTGTAACTAATTTAATTGCATAGTGCGAGGTTGTTAGTCGGCAAGCGATAAAGCGGAGGTGAAAGTGGAGGTGTTGAGGAGATAGTGGAGCTGAGACGGGCGTGCAGCAGAATGTGTGTGATGGTTTTGTGTATTAAAGTAGAGATGGTGGTTGGTTGTAGCGGGTAGGGTGGAAGTGATGGTTTTATGGTGATGTTGGTTTGTGGGCCATAGTGGTAGTGGAAAAATTTATGGTAGTGTGTGGAATGTGGTGACACATAGATAATTTTTGATTCAGAAAATATTTTCCGTCTTAGTTAAAAATGAAAAAAGTATTCTGTTGGCCCAAATAATATTATTTTTCTTGACTAATAAAAAATTATTTTCTGTTATTGAAAGGCAAAAATTAAGCTCCTAGCAGTGATTAAGTGGATATTTGATCCAAGTAGATTCAAGACATTGACTTGAAGCCCTTAGATTTCAAGACATTGACTGAAGCCCTTATTAAGTGGTATTGATCCAGCTACATCTGAATATGGGGTGGGTGGGGTTACCCCTGCCCTCAAAAATAAAAGGGCTATTTCATCAAGTATTATATTAAGAACGGAGAAAAGACATAAAATCTACTAAAAAATAGAAAGAAAAGACAGACGAGAAAGCGGACACTCAATTCACTCCTCCCATAGAGTAGACAATAATGGTCTGGATGTTGGAGGAGTTGGCTCTTGCCTTCTCCATGAAGAAAGAATGTAAAATAGATGATTGGCTTTTCTTGTTGCATACCAAACCAGAAGCTCATGAATGATCCAGAAAGCCAAGAGGCAAAAGTGCAACTTGGGATTGAAGCTCTGAAGGTCAGCCATGGAAGTTCCGCGAAACATGGGCTGAACGCGGTGAACTTAGCATCACTTGCTTGCGTATATCACCGCTGAAGGAAGCTATAACATTATTAGGGTAGCGAATTGCATTTTTTACATGCAACCATTGAATGAAGAAGAAGAGAGTGGTGAGGAATCGGATGTGAATTTTACCTCTCTCCAAAAAATTTAGTGAACCTTCTGCTGTCCAGTGGCGTAGACCAATATGTGCCGAACCACACTCTTGTTTCTCTCTTGTGCGTGTTGTGTTTGCTTCAAATCTTGAGGTTCCGCCTGCCCGTTAACACTCGTTTCGTAACCATTAGCATTGGACCCGAGCTCACTTCAATCTATTCTAATTGACATACCCTATTCTAGTAACAATCAAAGGTCCTCGCACCTATAAAAGCAAGACTGCAACCGCGCCATCGCCAATTGCTAGTTCGGGCCGGCCGGAGACGAGATCTTGACCTGCAGCTAGCCATCTCAAGTTCCATGCAGCATCCGAGGGAACAGCCAGATCCAATTATGCTTTGGGAATTAGTTTGTCAGAACACCCACCGGAAAAACATTTTTCTTCCACCCAAACCAAACTGAACGTAAGTGAAAATTGAGTCAATAATGTATGGCACTGTTAATTACTCAAGGTTACTGTATTTATCTTACAAAACAATTCTCGTGGAAAGAATACAATCTACATGGAGCTTAGTGCGTACACTGCACAAACAATATAGGCTATTCCCATTATTCACACCCCAAAAATTTTTTGTCACAACTTGAACAATATCGAGCTTCTTATTCACCACTTTGAAACAAAATCAAGAGGATGTTGGGTGAACTAGGTTAAATGTGTTTTAGTTATCCCCAACTTGTAAATTTGCAATATTCTTGTTCATCCTTGTAAATGGCATTAGCACAAGCAGATTGGTCGGCACATCGATGCAATGATAGAACCCCACTTGGGCAATGTCTTCTCACAAAATTCACAAATGTATTCGGTCCTGGACATCTTTAATAGGAGCAGTAAATGTAAGGCGAAAAGGATGTTCGTCATGACCTGTGCTTCAATATGTACGACGGTAATAAAGCACAATTGCTGTGTAAGTGAAGATTGCAAATTCCACATCCTTATAAAATGTTGAGTTACATCGAATCACATGCAACATCAACCTTCAATGCGTACCAATGTGGGCCTTGAGCGCAGAGGTGTGCCTCATGAAATTCGTGCACAATGCATGCTCGGTAGAGGAGCCAACTTCACATCGAGGTTAGAAAGTTTCATTATAATTGCACATCATCCATTAGACAATTGAAAGGTAAATCCGCTTACATTGTTTGCCACAACCTCGGCATGATAAACCATCCAAAATAACTGCTCCTGATCTTTGTGCAGAGAGAGGGTGTGGTTGACATGGGTGTTGATCTCAATGGGTAGCTTCGACACAGGCCATTTGTGCCATAAAACGAAGTCACATTGACTATGACTACAACTATAAAGAGACCAAAATGGGTTGCACAAGCATCACAATATTTTTTCAATTTATTCTGCTCATCATTATGAATAGAATAGTTTGCTCATAGAACACCAAATTTATTCTTCACTATCCCACGATTGAAAAGGATCAATGGATTGGCTATGAATAGAACTGTATGGCTTTGTTCTATCTTATTGCTTGCGTGTTCCAAATCGAGTCTGCTCCCCAAATTGATCGATTGAGATTGAGCTTGTTGGGACAGTTGACGTTGCTCTTACAAATTGACTTTGAATAGATTAAACTTGATTCGTCAGCATTGGCAAGTGGAAATAGATTGGGTCATAGTCAAGTCCTAATCTCCTGTCACAGTTTCGATTTCCCTAGATCCCACAAAAGTAAAAATAGATGTAAATCCAATGACAAGAAAAGATATAGCCAACATTTAAAAGAAAGAAAAAGAAAAAGCATTATAAGTATTACTTGGTCTTTGTTGCGCAATTTGCATGAGCATGATATTGGCATCCTCTACATTGATAACTCCATTGGTAATGCCTTAAATCTCTCCTGAACAAATACGACAACTTGCATCATTACACCGAAGAATAGCAGAGGGTGAGAGGGTGAACGTGACCTCTATATTGAAGGTGGTTGGTAATAAAGCACAGTCCTCGTGGATCCAGAAGTCACAGGTGCTACACATATAGGACAAGCCTTTATCATGTTGTTGTACAACAAGCATGACATTCCGAACAAGCCGGGCTGAGTATCGGGCTTAATGGGTGTTTGTGAAATTCGTGTTCAACACTTATTGATCTCGCAGCACATCTGATGTCTATTGTTAATGGCCCATAGGCGCTTGATGTGTCTTCGCAAGTAGTTGAATCCATAGAAATATCGGGGACACCAAATGAGAGAGAAAATAAAGAGAAGTTGTTCGTCGTCGAGTTTGATAATCGGGATCAAGGGTAGGCTCGTCTGGGGGATGAAGGTGGAGGTAAAGAGTCTTCTCTGGCGTAATTGGGTGTTTTGATTTGTCTGGGTAATTTGGCACATAATTTGTGTAGAAAGAACGACAATCTGTGCATCCATAAGCTGAGGAACACCTGTGATGTTTTGTAAAACACCCGATGCAAACAATTTCCACACCATCACGATTCTTCACTTCACTGATGTCAACGGATGGCTCATCGATCCAGTTGTTGAAGTTCCATCCCCCACTCTCCTCTCTGTGTTATCGGTGGGTTTGTGCGCGTGTTAAACTACGAAAAGATTGTTTTTTTAATCAACAAAATGAAACGTTATTAATAAAAAAATCGCATCCAACAAGATGAGGTGGTATGTCCAAAAATGGCAGCAAACAAAAAGCTATAAATAAATGAGACGTCATATGTTTTTGTTTGTGTTTCTTTTTTTCTTTTTTTTTTAACAGCATAGTGTTCCATTGTAATAATGAAAAAAAACTCACCAAATAAATGCAAATATATGATGTAAGCAACCATAAGTGTCAGTGGCCTGGTCACAAATTTTATGCTTTACGCAACAATAATTTAATTATTTTGAAAAGCAAGATGATTATAAACAAATTTTTTTTTGGTTAAAAGGGGTTTACGCTGCTTTTGTAAGAGAGAGAGAGAGAGGGTATAATTCGGAAAGTTGAACGGACTTCCCAAAAGAGGCCAATATGTTTATAGATAGATCATCTCTCTATGCAACAATAATGTTTAGGAATGGCACCAGGGCGGGGCTTGGCCGGGGATCACCCTCCCCGTCCCCGATCCCCGATGGTGAAAAATATTTCCGGCCCCGGCCCCGATCCCCGACGGGAAACCTATGACTGTCCCCATCCCCGCCCCCAACGGGGATCGGGGTTTCCCCGACCCCGAAACTCCTCCGATCCAAATCTGTTTCAACATTCAAAACACACAAAACCACACACAGATACACAAAACACATAACAGATCTATAGTATTTTCTTATTTTTCTACAATAGATAGAAATTATAAATGAAAATTTACATGTATACAGATCTATAGAAATTATAAATTAAATCAGATCTATAGATAATTACCCAGATCTATAGTATAATCACAGATCTGAGATCTCTGTGTAACGGCGACGACGGTGAGCTCGATGGACAGGAAGAAGAGGGAAGCGACGG
>NW_021027068.1:1756217-1801579 GCF_004153795.1 Camellia sinensis
GATCTAATATTATATTTAGGTGGAAGGGACGGCGGAGTCAACGGAGGTGGACAGCAATGCCGGCTTCGCAGACAGTGGCGGCTGTGCTGCGGAGACAGAGAGAGAGTAGAGGGTAGAGAGAGTGAGAGAGAGGGGGGGTCGGGGCCAGCAGCGGTGGTGATGTCGCCGTCGGGGAGAGAGAGGGGGGGTCGAGGCCAGAGAGAACAACGAGAGAGAGAGAGAGAGAGAGTTGAAACGAGAGAGTGAGAGAGTTGAAATATGTGATTTTTTATATATATATATATATATATATATAAGGGGTATAAAAGTAATTTTAATTCGGAGAAATTTGGAAACGGGTCAGGGGATCAGGTCAGGCCGGGGCTTAAACATTGATTACCGTTCCCGGTCCGAAATAGATTGGAGATTGATTTTCAGATACCGTCTTCTCCTTGTCGGAGGTATTTTTTGAAGAAAAACCGCTTAAATCGGTGTTGGAATCGGGAATTCTCATCAGACCGATTTCAAATTGCCATCCCTAGTAATGTTTAATATGATAGGTCATCTCTTTTTCAACATATTATATTAGTACATTATAACTCACCTCTATTGAATCGAAAAAAATAAATAAATCACTTATATTAGTTATTTGCTGTGACAGCATTATATTGTTAACACAACATATAATATTCGGGACTACATAATTTTGTTCGCACATGACAACAACCCATGGACAGATCCAATGAAAGCGTAGGAGGGGCACTTTTTTTTCACTTAACCCCCTCAGTTTTTTTTTTAAAATTATACTATTACCCTTGAATACTGAGAGTATTTTTAATATGAAGGAGGATCCGGAGGGCGTTGTTTGGACCTGTGGGGTGTACCATGGATTCCGTTTCGATGATTTGAACCGTTTATTTTGTCGAACATTTCGTGTATTTCGTCCACAAAAAAAAATTAAGTCGATCCGATAATTGTAACTTGTTCAATTTATTGCATTTATCACTAAAACAATATATGATTTATTTTTAAAAATACAATTATTGTATATTTTTTTAGTGAAAAATTAAACCAGTTACACTTATTGGATCAATCTAATTTTTTTTATAAATGAAATATACGAAGTGCCTGACAAAATGAACAGTTCGGATTATCGAAACGAAACCCGTAGTAGGCCCCATAGGCCCAAATAGCGCCCTACAGTCCAAAATCTGGACTGGAGACACTACAAGAAAAGTGGGCTTAATAGACGGAAGCATTTGCGGCGGCATACTTGCCATCTCAAAAAGTGACTTTTTGTTAAACACAACTTACTGTCTGAAAAATGTGATTTTTTGCAATGACACAATTTGCTATCGCGGAAAAATAAAGTATTTGCGACTGCAAAAAATGCCGTCACGAAAAAGGAGAGTATTTGCGACGGCAAAAATGCTGTTGCGAAAAAGGAGAGTATTTGCGACAGCAGAAAATGTTATCACAAAAAAAGAGAGTATTTGCGATGGCAGAAATTGTTGTCACAAAAAAAGGAGAGCATTTGTGATGGCAGAGATTGCTGTCGCGAAAAAAATAGAGCTTTTTGCGACGATACCAGTTGCAATTGCAAACAAAAAAAAATGAGTTTTTTGCAATTGTAATAGGTATCGTTGCAAAAAAAAAAAAAGTAAAAATATATATATATATATATGTGTGTATATATATATATATTGTGCCTTTGAGATGGCTTCATATATATATATAGTCACAAAATTGTTTTAAAAAATGCAACAGTATTTTTTTGTCACAAAAAATTTTTTTAAAAAATGACGTCATCTTACTCTTTTGATATAACATTTCTTTTTTCACCCATTTTTTCATCTTCCTGTCTCCCTGTCTCTGTCTCTCTCTCTGTCTCTCTCTCTTTTCTTTCTCTCTCTTACTCATCACTCTTCTCTCTCTGTCTGTCTCTGTCTCTTGCTCATTTCTCTTCTCTCTTTGACTCTTTTCTCTCTATCTCTATCTCTTTCGCTCATCTCTCTTCTCTCTCACTCATCTCTCTTCTCTATATCTCTTTCATCTCTCTTCTCTTTCTGTCTGTCTCGCTTATCTCTCTTCTCTCTATCTCTCTCTCTGTCTCTCTCGTTCATCTCTCTCATTTTCTCTCTTTTTCTATGTCTCTCTATTGTTTATCTCTTTTCGCTCTCTTTCTCTCTCTCTTTGTCTATCTTTCATTCATCTTTTGTTTCTCTCTCTTTTTTTGTCTCTCTCTATCTCTTTCTCTGTCTCTCTATCTCCCTCTCTCACTCATCACTCTTCTCTCTCTCTCTGTCTACCTGTCTATTTGTCTGTCTCTTTCTTTCTTCCTCATTGTGTTCGTCTTGCTCACTTTTTCCCTCCACTCTTCTCTATTTACCAAGCTCCCTATCGATTTATCGATCCACTACAAGAAAATGTACTTTTAAGCGACCACTTTGTCTCTCTCTCGCTCACCACTCTGTCTCTGTCTTTGTCTCTCTATCTATCTCTTTTCTCTATCTGTCTTTTACTCATCTCTTGCTCTCTCACCACCCATCTCCTTCACCACCTTCACCACTACTACAAATGTCATTCCACTACGACTACCATTACTACTACCATCGCCACCACTTCACTACCACTACCACCACTACTGCCACTACTACTACCATTACCTTTCCTCCACCACCGCCACTCCATCTCCTTTACCACTACCATAACTTCACCACTAATCTCCTTCACCATCACCACCACCACCACCATCACCTCTAATCCACCACCTTCACCACTACTGCCGCTCCCTCTCCTCTACCCCAAAAAATTAGTTCCTAATTTTTAATAATCAAAAAAAATGAGCCGCAAAAAAATATTTTTCATTGACCACAAAAAATTAATTTTATTTTAACAGAAAATACTTTTCATTAAAATATTACTCCTACTTCTACAAAATAAAAAATATTTTTTTTTTCATTAAAATAAAAATGAAACAAATAATTTTCAACCTTAGTAACTAAAAAAAATCAAAAATCAAAAAAAAAATCTTTAACTACAAAAAAAAAAAAATTATTTTAACAAAAAAAAAAATTTTCGTTTTCCCGCAATTTCTATCCGAATTCCCCCCTTTCTTCCCCTCATTTTGTTTCTCATGATCTCAAATCCCAAAACCCCAATCCCTAACCTGACACTCCCTCTCGCTCTCCTCTCTCTTTATCTCTTCTGCCTCCTACGTCGTCGCCTCTGGTGCCGCCACCGGTGACCACCACTGCCACTGCCACACCTTCTCCCTCACCGCCCTCTCTCTCTCTTCTCCTATTCTCTTCACCGATCTTCACCAATCGTCTACTTCGTCTTCTCAACTCTCTTCGTCGGTTCCAAAATCCTAACCTTACCTTCAATCTTCTCCAATCCCTTCACAAGCCATATGTTCAAATCCAGACACTACACTCCCTTCAACTGTTTCAGAACCTTTGTCTACAAAGGACTACCGTCGGACTCGTCAAAACAGCGATCTTGAATGGGCTAATTGTGACGAGAAAGATCAGGCAGCGAGGCACATTAATGCGTCAGAAACGAAATCAGAAGATGGACAGCTCATCTTTGCCCTAATTTTTCTCTCCATTTCTGTTCAAATGCAAGTATGATATAGTCGTCTTCAATGTGGATTTCTTGGGTTACTAGTACTAGTCTTAACAGTGCACTTTATGTGTTTGTTTAATTGACTGAATGGTGTGTTTGTTGGAATTACAAAATAAATTTGTCATGTAGTGGTTTAAATGTATTATAACATATATTTAGCAAGAAATGGCTGCTTAAAATTAATTATCCAATGCATTGCATGAGTCCAACACTAGTTTTTAAGACTCTACAAATTGTTTTGTTGATAAAATCTTTTGGTGTGTTCCATAGATTTGTGATTAAATTAGGGGAAAAAGAACATCTTTACACGTTTGTTTTGCATTTCTTAGTTGACCACCATGTGCAGCAGGACAATAATATTTGAGCATAGTCTAAGATACTATAACCTCTCCATATGCAGCAGCATAATAATTTTCAGCATAGTACAATGAATTTGAGAAACATATACTACAAGTCACATTATCTGCGGACCTACCTTCCTAAAAAAAATTGTTTATTTTAATTGTTGTTAAGATTATTATAATTTTATTTGGTAAGGTGATTGTTTTCTTGGAAAGAACATGCCTATGAGTTCTGCTCACATGGAACCTAACTTGCCTTTTTCTCTAGTTTCGGGGGCCTACAGGATTTCATACTAATTATGTGATACAAAGAATGCTCCAAGCTTTTGCAATATGAATACAAAAAAGAAAAAAAAAAGTCATTTGCATGAAACTTAAAAACTTTAAAAAAAGTAATAAATAATAATCATAGAAAACAAAAACAAAGAAAACTTTATTGAATTTAACTTGAATTGAATTGGATGCACATGGTTGATATCAGATAATGATACCATCTTATCTATATCAATAGAACTGAATCATCTTAGTTACCCTGGTGTCCTTTGATTTAAATTTTTTTCCCATCTAATTTAACTTGCAAAATTTTTGGGAAGATTGCAAATATGGAGTTTTGACATTTTGCTAGTTTATATTATACAAAAGTGAGGTTTTAACAATAAAGGTTGAGCTTTAAAGCGTTAGCTAAATTTCTTAATTTTTTGGGCTAATTGAATTGGGGAATATATGTTTGTAGACCTACATAGCCTTCTACCACAAATAGAGAGAAAGAAATGACTAATTTTTATGAAAAACAAAAGAGGAAACATGTGGATATTATTATTAAATTAGTTATGGAAGATGTTAGAGCCAGAATGAGTTCATGTAGAATGTAAAGAATGACATTTGAAAATTGGAAAACTTGTATTCTTTTGACTGGAATATATCTATGACCTGGAAGTACATGAATTGTCTTCTCTGGTAAAATAACACAGAGCCCCCGACAACTCTGTGATATTTCTTGCTCTCTAATTTTGAAGAACTGTACCTTCAGGGGATTCATATCTTTTTTTTTCTTTGTGGATCCATGTACCTTGGCCATGTGATCTTGTCTTGAGGTATGATGTCCTTATTTATCATTTTTTTAGTAAAGATATGCGAGTATGTTTTTTTCTAAAAATATTTTTGTCTAGGATAATGCTGGAAATGACTGACATGAGGGGCATGTTATAAGTTGATTGTACAATCTCACGTGGACATTTTCTAGTATGCTTGGTTGGAGTATTCTGTAATGAATCATATAGCATTTGAATGTTCAACTAAATGGTGATAATGGTATGAGATCATCTGTTGATGAGCAAATTAATCTTACCTAACCTAAACAATTGTTAATGAAAAGAAATAGCTTGTTTCAAATGTGATGAACATAACGGGTTCAAATGATGTATATAACATATTGGAACAATATATTTGTTTTTTTGACTTTACAATAAAATTTTGCGCCGTTTGGTGACCCAAAAAAAGTGCCATTTTAGCATTGCTTAATTTTACATGTTTTAAATGTTTAAAGATGTTTTTACTTGTCAATTTATCAGCTTAATTTTACATGTTTTAAACCAAACCCATTTACAGATCTATAAAAGCTTAATTTTATGAGTTGAGTGCCATTTTAGCATTGTCTTCTTAGTATAATAGAACTGAACTTTCATAAAATGTCTTTAACTGTAAAGTGTAAACCATGTGGTTTATCAGCTTCTTCTATTGGGATAGTTCTATGTGCTTCTTGGATATTCAAAATGTTTGCATTGTTCCTTCCATATATTTGTTGTTTTGGTTTCAATCTATGAAGCATGGGTACTTTGGAAAACTTGCCGTACCCGTACCAGGTACTTACCGGCGTACTATACCTCGTATGGTACTTCTGCATACGTACCGAGTACACGAAATACGTACCCAAGTTTTTTTTTCTTAATTTTTAACGTACCCAGACATACTTAGTATATATTCAAGTCATATCGTACCTCAGTTGAAATAATATTTTCCTTCTACTACACAGATGAAATTTATTTCACTAGACTTCTTTTTTATTTTTTGTTTCATGCTTAGCATGATTTTAAAATTAAGCTATAGATTGTAAGTTATTTAATATATTGACATTTAATTTTGATTTATACTTTTATTTTTGGCATTAAATGTTAATTATAGGTTGGACCTTAACAAATTAAATCATTTAATTAATTTTTGTATTATTCTAAATTAAAAATAAATATTTTTTTACAAGCGTACCAAACCCAAGCCGTACCCGTACCTTATTTTTTTTGAATTTTACCGTATCGACGTACCCGTATCATACCAGTACTAGTGCTCGTACCCGTACCCGTGCTTCATAGGTTTCAATAAAATGTTTTCTTTGGTTGATTTAAGGCATGCAGTCTATTTATTTACTTTTTCAGTTTTAATCAAATGTTCTTTTTTTGGTTGAATTAATTCATTCATATTATTTTCAACTATTCATCTTTGCATCAATGGGAAACTTTGATTTATTTAGTGTGATCATTAAACCAAACTCATTACCTATGTGAGTAGGGATGTAATATATTTTTATTAACTACATAGTATTTTTTATTTTTAGTGGAGGACTATTGTAGCACTTTAGCTATGATCATTGATTAATTAAACTAATAGGACTAAGTTCTGACTGTTTCCCTAACAAACAAGTTGTCTAATTTTATGCTATTAATATTATTGTTCACTTTTGAGATTTCTTCATGTTATGATTTAATTTTATTGGTTGATTTCAATTTAGGTGAGTTGACTAAAGTTGTTCCCATCATAATCTGCTGCATTTCAGCTTGTTTCCATTTGTGTTTCTTGTATTGGTCCCATTTGTCTTTCTTGTACTCATTCTTGCAGATTGTATGACTTGAAGCAATGTTGCTCATTGTTATTTAGAGAGATTTGATAACGAAGCAGGTTGTTATTTCCTTTGGTTGGTTGGTTGTCTAACTTGATTATACATCTCTACGGAATTATGTCAAATAAACATAATTACATGTTTACATTAGATTTGATTGTTGAGCAACTACGATAATTAACTCTGTTCTACGGTAATTATATTGATGTTGTTATTCCATCCTTCTCATTTCCACAGTCCATAAATGTGGTTTTCAGGTACACACACTCAAAAAGAAGTACCCATCACTTGATATGGAGGTAAGCCCATTTCTAACTATAATGCTTTAGTTATCTTCTATGTGCTTGTATTCACTATCCATGTTGCTATTTCTCTAGTCTACACCAACGTTACCCAAAATTCCCTTTCCAAACAACAAATGCAATTTAGGATTTTTTACCCTGAATGTTATTGGCAAACATCTAGGGATGGATTCTTGAAACCCATAAGAGATGTTTTGGAAACACTTGACACTGTGTTGCTGTTATAATTTTTATGAATCTAGAAAAAAACATTATGAAGTTGTTTATAAGGAGAAAACACCTATCTCAATACATGAAGGCGGGTCTTAACTAGATTTGTTTATGAAAATGTGAGAGCAATGTTGATATCAATCAGTGTCTCTTTGTCTATGGTCTTTAATTATCCATGTCTGATGGGATGTGGAGGAGAAGATTTTCTTACATATGCTAGGCACACACGACTGCCTAGGCATGAGAGACTTGTGGAAGAAGACGAGACTCGAATTGAGTTCCCGATTTGGGAGTTAGAACTGGATTTCGGTCCAGGCAAACTAGTTTCTTAAGAAATTTAGAATTCGAGGTGTTGACGCTCCAAAATCACCAAACGGCGTCAGATTAGCATGAAACTTGGCATACACGCCTAGGCATGAGAGACTTATGGGAAAATACGAGACTCGAATTGGGTTCTCGATTTGGGAGTTAGAGCCGGATTTTGGTTTAGGCAAACTAATTTATTAAGAAACTTAGAATTCGAGATGTTGATACTCCAAAATCACCAAATGGCATTCGATTAGCACAAAACTTGGGACACATGACCACTTAGGCACGAGAGACTTGTGGGAAAATACGGGACTCGAATCGGGTTCTCGATTTGGTAATTAGAGTCGGATTTTGGTCTAGGTAAACTAGTTTCTTAAGAAACTTAGAATTCGAGGTATTGACACCCTAAAATCACCAAACGGCGTCGGATTAGCACAAAACTTGGCACACACGACCGCCTTGGCACAAGAGACGGGTTCTCGATTTGGGAGTTAGAGTCGGATTTCGGTCTAGGCAAATTAGTTCATTAAGAAACTTAGAATTCGAGGTGTTGACGCTCTAAAATCACCGAACTACGTCAGATTAGCACGAAATTTGGCAAACACGACTGCTTAGGCATGAGAGACTTGTGGGAGAGGATGAGACTCGAATCAGGTTCCCGGTTTGGGAGTTAGAGCCGGATTTCATTCTAGGCAAACAAGTTCCTTAAGAAACTTAGAATTTAAGGAGTTGACTCCCCAAAACCACCAAACGACTTCAGATTAGCATGAAACTTGGCACATACGACCGCCTATGCACGAGTGACTCGCGGGAAAAGACGGGACTTGGATCGGGTTTCCGGTTTGGGAGTTAGAGCTGGATTTTGATCTAGGCAAACCAGTTTCCTAAGAACCTTAGAATTCAAGGTGTTGACAATCCAAAATCACCAAACGACGTCAGATTAGCACGAAACTTGGCACACACAACTGCCTAGGCACGAGAGACTTGTGGGAGAAGACGGGACTCGAATCGGGTTCCCGGTTTGGGAGTTAGAGCCGCATTTCACTCTAGGCAAATTAATTCCTTAAAAAACTTAAAATTTGAGGTGTTGACGCCCTAAAATCACCAAATGACGTCGGATTAACACGAAACTTGGCACACACAACCGCCTATGCATGAGAAACTTATGGGAGAAGACGAGACTCAAATCGGGTTCCCGGTTTTGGGAGTTAGGGCCAGATTTCACTCTAGGCAAACTAATTCCTTAAGAAACTTAAAATTCGAGGTGTTGACGCCCCAAAATACCAAACGACGTCAGATTAGTACGAAACTTGGCACACATGACCGCCTAGGCACGAGAGACTTTTGGGAGTTAAAGCCAGATTTCATTCTAGGCAAACTAATTTCTTAAGAAACCTAGAATTCGAGGTGTTGACACCCCAAAATCACCAAACAACGTCGAATTAGCATGAAACTTGACACACACGACCCCGCTTATGCAAGAGAGACTTGTGGGAGAAAACGGAACTCGAATCGGGTTCCCAATTTGAGAGTTAGAGCCAGATTTCAGTATAGGCAAAATTATTTACTTAATTATCTTTGCAATTGTATAGTAGTTAAATTTTTATTTTTTTGTAATTAACATATTAACACATAATTATATTGTCATTAATTATTTTTATTTTTTGTTTTCAGATATTCTTCGAGTAGGAGCTTACTTCTTGTGAGATGCATGTCTGTGAAGAATGCAACTAACTTTTGTTTTTGTTACCAACGGAGAATGATGAGGAAAACTTTTATTTTTTATTTATGTTATTTTGAATTGTGAACAACATTATGTATTTAAACATTATATATGTATTATGCAATATTATGTAGTGGGGTAATTTTGCTGATGTGTAGTTATGAATATAAGAATATTTTTATTATGGATAAATTGTTATTGCTATACAGGAATTTTTATATTATTATGCAATTATTGGTTCATTTTTCAATTGTTTTTCATTTAATACAAGCAATTTTAATATTTTTAATAATTTTATTATTGGTTTGTTTTTTTTTTCGACGGCACCACACTGTCGCAAAAAATATTAGAAGCAAATTGTTTTTTTTTTTTTTTTGGCGACATAGGGAATGTCGTTGCAAAAAGAAATTGGCGACATGTATCCCATTGCAATAAAAAATATTTCGTGATAGCATTTTTTGCCGTTTCAAATAACACTTTTAGCGACAGAACAATAGTGCTGTTGCAAAAGGTTTCAATTTTTTACATATTATAGGCAATAGTAAAATGTCGTATCACCAAATGGCATTCGATTAGCACAAAACTTGGGACAAAAAACCGTCGTTAAAACGTTTTTGCAATACCTTCTATTGTGACCCCCTTTTTGCCGTCGCTAAAAGTTATTTGTCGTTGTTAAAAGTTTTTTGAGACGGTATTAAGAGTATTAGCGACGGCATTTTACTGTCGCAAAAAACTAAAATTTTTGTAGTGAGAGGATCCTTCTCCTTTTAATATATCCCTTGTAAAATTATACTAGTGTCCCTCTTTAATTATTTTAAGCTACCTAATATTTTTAATTTTTAGAAAAGAGACCCGATATGATGTTTTAAGAAAGAGTATAATGCTTGTATTTTCTATCTCTAGATGAGTGCTAGGCTGGACCCATCTCCGCCGCCCACCTCCGCGGAGGAAGCAGACTTGCTACGCTAGAGTAAGAAAAAGGTAAAACGTAGACATGCACGAGGCCCCGTGGATGATGAAGATGATGAGAAGAGTCCTCCCACATGGACCTAGAAAGCTCTGCTACACAGCCATTCGGTAAGGAAGCCCTTTCTTCGTCATTTCATTCGAGATGCTCTTACTGGGGATCATTCTCATGCTTAGTACCATGGGGAAAGTAAATATGACGATTTTGAGGAACCTTCTACTGTAACTATGGAGGATTCTAGAGTACAACCACCTTGGCCAAGGGTTGTGGTGCCGCCGGACGAACTCTCAAAACTCATAGCTCCTTGGAGAAGGGCCTTGATTGTCAAACTACTCAGACGTAATGTGGGTTATACTTTACTCATCCAACGTATGAAGCAGATTTGGAAATTACAGAGCTAGTTTGAAGTTGTGGATGTTGGTAATGGCTATTATTTGGTTCGTTTTGAATGTACGGCAGATTATTCACATGTTCTTCTGGACGGGCCTTAGATTATTCACATGAGAAAGAATCGATAGAATTTTAATTTCCAGTTATATTTGGTTGAGTTGAAAAATAGAGAAATAAAATAACATAAGTGAACCTAAAAGACAAAAAGTGACTGTATTTTTTTCTATTTTCTATTTCTCTCATCAAATTCTCCAATTAAACATAGTTTTAAAATGACTAATGTACGGGAAAGAAATAAACCTTCTCGTATAATCTTGTTGATCAAGTTCGTGCTCCTCCGTACGACGTCGCTTTACTCCCTGAAAACACAAACGTGAGCTAGCCGGCGGGTGTGTGCCGGATACCTCTCCGATACCTAAGTCAGCAAAATAGACAAATAGACAGAGCTCCGTGTATTCGAGAATCAAAGTTGTGTTTTACCTCTCCATAGGTGATGTTTGTGAGCTTTTATAGGTTCCGTGTTGCACAATCCTAGTAGGACTTTTACTCCTCCATGTGGAGTCCTCCTAGGATTCATTCTCCTGAAAGATAATGCTTATCCTTCAACAGCCTCCTCACTGCTTAAACCAAGTGAGATGGTTTTACCATGGCCGGACTCCAACATGACCGAGGTAAACATGGCTATGCTAAGCCGCAGACTAGATAGAGATAACTCTACCTTGGTTCTTCCATTCACTGCTACCACAGTTTTCCCAGTGCTGACCATAGTATTGCTAAGTCCGTGCTAACCATCAGCTAGGTCCGACAGAGCTAGCTGCGCTATACCGTGACCGGACTAACTCCGAGTGTGGTATCCTGGCGACCGAGCTATCCGCAGTACTCTCCTGGACCGAGATAACAATAGGCTCTCTGGGTCCAGATTAACTTTAGGGCCGTCTGGGATCGGACTAATCTTCAAGACCTTTTTACTCTGCCCTCCGTATTGTGGCCCATAATGGCCCATTGCCCAGCTCGGCCCAATTTATAAATATAAATTACCCTCTTAATTGCCCCTTAATTCCATCTACGTAGCATGATAGGGATTACCTGTTTTACCAACCGAACCAAAAATTCTAGTCTGACGACCGAGCTAAACTTTTAAGCCTTTCCAACCGAGCTAGAACTCTTTAGCCTTTCTAGCCGAGCTAAATTCACACTGGGCTCTAGCTGTCCGGTCAAAACGTCTCTTAAATCATAGCAACTGAATCGCTTCTTATTCCCATGACACGTGGCATACTCTGATTAGCCCAAGGCAGCTATCACGCCGTCTTCGTATCTCTCGAAATTTGAACAGTCCCGCCCTTTTTGTCCTGCCTTCTACACAAAATAAGCTCTTCATTTCGAACCAACCACTTTACTATTCACCTCCTTCTCTCTCTTTTCGAGCCTCCATTGTTCTTCCAACCTTGCAACTGTGAAGCTCGCGTCTGTGGCTGCTTTCTACTTCCCCTTTCCTTCCTCTTCATTTGGTAAGCTTCACTAATCTGTTCTATTTTTCTTGTTTTCTCACTTTGTTTAATCCATAGCATATTGTTTGTGTTTTTTCAAAACACATTTTTGTTTTTCCTTGCGTTTTCTGGGAAAAACCTCATAAGAGCCACTTGTATTTCATGAAGCAGTCTGTAGAACACTGTATTTGATCCAAAATCACAGTATAACCGAACTAAAAAGTTGTTTGTAGTTGCTGTGAATCTTAGTCAGACTTATCCAACCGAACTAATACTTCATGCTATACCAGTAATTTCAACAAGTCAAACCATCTTTTGATTTAACTTAGCCTAGATAACAAACCGAACCAAGTCCGCAATTAATGTGTTTGAAAGCCTCACTTCCGACCGAGCTATGTCTTGGGGCTAAACTAGCGTTCTTAGTTTAGATCAAACTAAGAAAACTGCCCCTAGAAGCTCAACCGGTCTAACAAAACTTTCCTTCTAACCGAGCTATCGAACAGCCTACCGAGACCGAGCTAACAGACCCCTTGCGCAAACCGAGCTTAAACCCGTAGTATGCCACATAGCCGAGCTAATGCTTCATTTATCTTGCCTTTGTTTTCTTTTAGCACGGTCCTAATGTCTGTGCTTAACACCTTTGTTTTTCGGTTTGCGGACTTAGGTTGCCCAGACACTCCTTTGAGCGCTCAACCGAGCTACACAGCACAAATCTTCGACCGACATAGTGCACACATTAGTTTTTATTGTGCCAAACAAGGCAACAAAACCATGGCGACTTTGACTCCCAAAACTTTACTGTATGGGCATTATGTACCTGCCATCGAAGACCCTTTTGAAGGAGTCCCCTTCCCTTCAGAATATTAGCCCATGCCTAGGAGGGTTTAGAACCCCTAGATACCTATAAGAAATTAGAATGTGGGAAGTAAAGCCCTTTATACATTTTGGCCCAAAAACTATTTGGGTTCATAAAGAGTCTCTAACTCGTTTTTGCAAGTAAGGCTTGATTGAAGAGGTTGAAATCTCTGAAACGCATACCTCCTTGGTACTTTGGGGCTATCATAGTATTCCACTTCATTCAATGTATTCCTCTGTTCTCCGAATCCCCCTTCCACCAAAAATTCCTAGTGAAGGAGTTGTGTTTAGAAGATAAAGAGTTGGGCAGACCAAAACACAACATGGCATAGAAAGGTATTGCTTGAACAACAGCCTTGATCAAGGTTTCTCTGCCTGCTTGGGAAAGCAGCTTAGACTTCCACTCTTGCATCTTAGCTAAAGCCTTTTCAATCAAACACCCGTAGGCCTCAGATTTGGATATACCCCATAAAGAAGGGTGGCCCAAATACTTAGCTTTTGGGTTTTCTTGAAAGACTCCCAACAAAGAGCAAATAGAACTGCGAAACCCCCTGATAGCATTAGCTAAAAACATGGCACTAGATTTATCGAAATTCAGAATTTGGCCTGAAGATTCACTGTACACCCTCAATAAACCCAACATAGATTGACATTTAACTTGGTTTGCTTTATAGAAAAGTATTGCATCATCTGCAACTAAAAGGTGTGAGAGGTTGGGGCAAGTTCTTCTCATCTATAAACCGAGATGTTCTTGGTCTAAAGATTATGAGTGATAAGATTAGAAAGCACATTAGCTACCAAGAGAAAGAGATACGAGGAGAACGGGTCCCCTTGAGGAAGTCCACATGAAGGGGTGAACGTTGTGTGCTTTTCTCCATTAGCAAATATTGAGAACTTCACTGTGGTTACACATTTCATAACTAAATACACCCAATCACATGAAAACCCACCTTGAGGGGAACTGCGTGCAAAAAGTCCCATTGAAACCTGTCATAGGCTTTGCTGAAGTCAAGTTTGAGAGCTAAATCCATTTGTTTCCCATGCTTCTTGTGTTTCATAAAATGGAAAGCCTCATGAGCCATAAGGATACTATCTTGAATGAGCCATCCAGGTACAAAGGCAACTTGTTGAGGAGAGATGAGCTTGTTCAAAAAAAAAAACCAATCAATTGGCCAACACTTTGGTGACAATTTTCATGACAAAATTGCAAAGGTTGATGGGTCGGTATTGGGTAATATTTTCTAGTGCAGCCACTTTGGGTATGTGAATGAGATTGGTGTGGTTAAGCAAGAACCCAGTAGTAAAAAAATTACAAACAGCCCCACAAACCTTTGGACCTACCATGCCCTAGTTTTTTTTGGTAAAAAATACCTAGAAAGCCATCAGGTCTTAGTGCCTTCAAAGCTCCAAACTAGAAAGTTGCAAGTTTGATCTCATCATCAAAGACAAGTTGAATTAAGACTTCATTCATATGTGAAGTAACAATATGGTTAACTACTAACAAAGCATCCTCAAAATCCCTCGGGTTCATGGCTTTGAACAGGTTAGTGACATAGGAAGTAAGATGAGTATTTATGTCAGTTTCAGAAACCAACCAAACATCCAATTCTGACTTGAGTTTAACCAACTGGTTTCTTTGACGTCGTTGAACAACAGTGGCATGAAAAAAGGCTGAATTTTTGTCCCCATAGTTGAGCCAATTGATCCAAGACCTTTGATGTTAAAACATTTCCTCCCGAATTATGACTACTTCCATCTCTTCTTGAATTTGGCGGATGAGGGACTCATACTCAAGAGAGTAAGACAATTGTTGATAATAAAGGAGCTTAGTTTTAAGTTCAGATAAAATGATCCTGTTATTCCCAAAAGCACCCCTACTCCACAAAGAGAGCCCTCTTCGGCAAGTCTGAAGCTTTTGAGTGATCTGGTATATGGGAGAGCTTGAATGTACTTTGAGTCAATTGGTTTTGACAATCTCAACACACTCTAGACTCGTAGTCCACATAGATTCAAATTTGAATTGATTTTTCACTTTCTTAGGTGGAACCATGCAATGGAGTACTAAGGGGCAGTGGTTCTGAGCGACGAGGGCTTCATGATGAAGTTGGGCATAAGGAAATAGAAGACAATAGTCCACTATGGCCACTGCTTTGTCTAAACGCTCTCTTATATGACAAGAGCCACTCTGATTATTCGTTCAGGTATAAGGGGCTCCTTTGAATTCCAAATCTATGAACTCACAACAATCAGATAAGAGATGTTGGAATGGAGTTATTATAGGCCACTCCTCCTTGCTTTTCCCATGACATCCCAACCTCATTAAAATCTCCAATACAAAGTCAAGGGTACCTATTCTCAGAAGCAATTTTCAAAAGATAATGCCAAAAAAAATTCCTTTCTTTCCATCTGGGAGGGGCGTACACAAAAGTTACAAGCCAATCTTCAGACATAGCCCCATTAGAGATAATGCATCGAAAAATATTAACAAATCTATACTTGACCTGGAGATTAACCTCAGCTAGCCACCATAGAGCTAAACCACCAAAGGTTTCCGCTGAGTCAACATAGCACTTGTTGGGGAAATTGAGCCTTCTTCGAATCCCGTCCAATTTCGATGTTTTATTCTTGGTTTCCACGAGGAAAATTATTGTAGGACGATGGGTATTACATAACCCTCAGAGGACCCGGACCATCAGGGGTCGCCCTATCCCCTAACAGTTTCAACTGATAATCAACATGGCTCTAGTGGTTGTTTAGGGCTAGCCACCACCGCCTGATCATCCAAAACCAGTTCTGGAAAAGTGCTAGGGACTTGAGAAAGAAACATATCTAACTCAGAAATTAACTGACTTACAGTGATTGGGACAAGAGACTCTACCACCCTTTTCTTTTCGAATCCGGATCCTCGGCCGCCCTCCAAAACGACGTCATTTTGGAGGGGTTTTTTTTTTTTTTGCCCTCTTTCTCTTTCTTTCTTTCTTTCTTATCATCATCAACACTGGGCACTGTATTGCTAATACATCAACACTGTATGTTGCTCTCTCTCTCTCTTCCTTGTATGCCTTCCTCTTCTTTTCTCTATATTTTTCAAATCATCATGCCCACAGAAAGAAAAAAAAAAAGAAAAAAAGAAGAAGATAAATTTGAATGTTGAAGCTTGATGAATGTTGAAGCTTGATTATCTCATCCAATAATAAAGCTTTGGAATTAGGTGTCTTGGACATTGGTCGAGATGGCACAAAAACAGAGCAAAAGAGCAGCGAAATTTTTTTTTGATTTGTATTTCTATTTTGCTATTTTGATTTGTATTTTACTCTGATTGGAATGATTTTGATTTGTATTTTGCTATTTTTTGACTAATCCCCTGTTTATTTCAAGATTTTGACAAAAAAATTCATTATCTTCATCTGGGTTTACATGATTACTATTTCAAATATTCCTTTATTATCAAATTATAATTGAAAAAAACACTATTAAGTATAGTATTGTACGGGAAAGAAATAAACCTTCTCGTATAATCCTGTTGATCAAGTTCGTGCTCCTCCGTACGACTCCTCCGTACGACGTCGCTTTACTCCCTGAAAACACAAACGTGAGCTAGCTGGCGGGTGTGTGCTGGGTACCTCTCCGATGCCTAAGTCAGCAAAATAGACAAATAGATAGAGCTCCGTGTATTCGAGAATCAAAGTTGTGTTACCTCTCCATAGGTGATGTTTGTGAGCTTTTGTAGGTTCCGTGTGGCACAATCCTAGTAGGACTTTTACTTCTCCACTTGGAGTCCTCCTAGGATTCATTCTCCTAAAAGATAATGCTTATCCTTCAACACCCCCCTCACTGCTTAAACCAAGTGAGATGGTTTTACCATGGCCGGACTCCAACATGACTGAGGTAAACATGGCTATGCTAAGCCGCAGACTAGACCGAGATAACTCTACATCAGTTCTTCCATTCACTGCTACCATGGTTTTTCCAATGCTGACCATAGTATTGCTAAGTCCGTGCTAACCATTAGCTAGGTCCGACAGAGCTAGCTGCGCTATACCATGACCGGACTAACTCTGAGTGTGGCATCCTGGTGACCGAGCTATCCGTAGTACTCTCTTGGACCGAGATAACAATAGGCTCTCTGGGTCCGGATTAACTTTAGGGCTGTCTGGGACCGGACTAATCTTCAAGGCCTTTTTACTCTGCCCTTCGTATTGTGGCCCATAACAGCCCATTGCCCAGCTCGGCCCAATTTATAAATATAAATTACCCTCTCAATTGCCCTTTAATTCCATCTGCGTAGCATGATAGGGATTACCTATTTTACCAACCGAACCAAAAATTCTAGTCTGACGACCGAGCTAAACTTTTAAGCCTTTCCAGCCGAGCTAGAACTCTTTAGCCTTTCCAGCCGAGCTAAATTCACATTGGGCTCTAGTCGTCCGGTTAAAACGTCTCTTCAATCATAGCAACTGAATCGCTTCTCATTCCCATGACACGTGGCATACTCTGATTGGCCCAAGGCAGCTGTCACGTTGTCTTCGTATCTCGCGAAATTTGAACAATCCCGTCCTTTTTGTCCTGCCTTCTACACAAAATAAGCTCTTCATTTCGAACCAACCACTTTACTATTCACCTCATTCTCTCTCTCTTCGAGCCCCCATTGCTCTTCCAACCTTGCAACTGTGAAGCTCGCGTCTGTGGCTGCTTTCTACTTCCCCTTTCCTTCCTCTTCATCTGGTAAGCTTCACTAATCTGTTCTATTTTTCTTGTTTTCGCACTTTGTTTAATCCATAGCATATTGTTTGTGTTTTTTCAAAACACATTTTTGTTTTTCCTTGCGTTTTCTGGGAAAAACCTCATAAGAGCCACTTGTATTTCATGAAGCAGTCTGTAGAACACTGTATTTGATCCAAAATCACAGTATAACCGAACTAAAAAGTTGTTTGTAGTTGCTGTGAATCTTAGTTGGACTTATCCAACCGAACTAATATTTCATGTTATTCCAGTAATTTCAACAAGTCAAGCCATCTTTTGATTTAACTTAGCCGAGCTTAACAAACCGTACTAAGTCTGCGTAATAGTGCGCTCGATAGTCTCAACCACGGCCGAGCTATAACTTGGGGCTAGACCAGCCTTCGTAGTTCAAACCGAACTAAGAGCACTGCCCCTAGAGGCTCAACCGGGCTAACAAAACCCTTGCATAAACCGAAATAACAAACACCTTGCACAAACCAAGCTATCGAACCCCTTCCTCAAACCGAGTTAGGACTATATTTATCTTGCCTTTATTTCTTTTAGCACGGTCCCACGATCTGTGCTTAACACTTTTGTTTTTCACTTTGCAGACTTTAGGTTGCCCAGGCACTTTTTTGAGCGCTCAACCGAGCTACTCAGCACCTTTCTCCGACCGAGCTAACACTCAGCTTAATTTATACATAACTTAAGAGTAAATGGGTAAATATAGGTTTTTAGTAGAAAAACCTGGTGGCTTGGCCGAATTCCGAAGGGAGTATGACATTCCTGACGATGTCCATCTCACCTTAGCTAAACAAGATGTCACACCATGGGAAAACCATGGCTTTGTACCATTTACCCTTCTGTCCATAATAGAAACCGGACTAAGATTTCCTGTTCAACCCTTACTTTGTGAATTCCTTAGGTAAACTAGGATATGCCCAACCCAGCTTTCCACAAACTCATACCGTATAATAAATGGCATAGCCGAGCTGAATCGCCGGGCTGGTATTAACCTCGGCTTAGCCAAACTCTTCCATCAATACTCCATAGGATCAAAAGAAGATGGATGGGTCTATTATCTAAGAATACGCCGCCGCCGAGAGAAAATAATAAAGGACACACCAGATAAAGACTTGAACGACGATGATTTTTTCCGAGTATCTGGGAATTTTGAACATCACCAAGCCCAGATCCCTGGTCGTAGAATAAACTGGGATAAAGGAACCCCCGGTATAATTACTTCGGCTCTATTGCATGTTCTTCTTTATTTCGATTTTCTATTCCTGAACCGAACTGACAGTTGTCTTCTTTATGCAGATTCGGCCCACCTTAAGTCACTATACAGTTACCCCAATCTAAACACACTTCGCGCCGCACTACGATACCCTGAAAGAAGTTGGGCCAAGTTATTGAATTTTGAACCGACTTACAAATACAGCAGTCGACGAAAAGCCAGAGTAACAGACTTCTTGCTGGAGGCATCTCTTAAACCGGATCCAACCTTGCCACAAATTAACCTGGTCCGTACTACTGCTGAACAAGAGATGGCTAAGAGGAACAGAGTAAGGGCCCTTCTAACCGAAACAAACCGAGCCGAGGTACTATCACCCAACCAGTCTCAGGAAACCGTGGTGGCCCTTCTATCTCAACAACCCTCCTCATCTCGCCCAAGCAAGCGTGTCCAGACTACCCCAACCGAGCAACGCCTTGTTGATGAAGACGAAACCATTCTTCCACCAAGCTCTCCACCGAGCCCGCAACCGGAGCGCTCCGACCGAGCTAGCTCCTCCAAGTGGGCACCCAAAATTACATTTAAAAACCGAGCAATTTAGGACACTGACTCAGTGGTCGTTGAAAAAGATCACTTAATGGTATTTAACCTTGCCAAGAGTGTCTGCCTTCCAGCAGACATGGAGCACCACAAACATCTGACCGAACTAAAAGCCATCCGTTCGGCCACGAAATCCATGGTGCTTGTAAGTAGCTTTTTCTGTTAATCTTTCTAATTTGCACAACTTTCATCTCGGTTTCATTACAAGTCTTCCCCTTCTTTTGCAGGCCATGCAGAAAAGCCACATCGCTCATAAGCGCGTGCTAGAACTTCGCAAGACTACAAGGCAAGCCATGGCCGAAGTGACTGAAAAAACTACCGAACTAGAAGAAGCCAGGAAGCAAATAGCCGAGCTAAAATCCGAGAATGGTCGTCTGACAGAACTTGTTAGCTCGGCTGAAGCAGAAAAACAAAAAGCTGCAGCCGTGATAAAAGACAAATATTTATGCGAACTTGCTAAACTTGAGGGAAAAAAGAACGCCGAGATAGAGAAGCTAAAGAAGAGCGCTGATGACGCCGAGCTCCGGGGTTACAAGGAGGAGGAGGCGACTTACATTAAACAATGTGAGGCTGCTAAGGATTTCTTCTTCAAATGTGGTTGGAGGGCGGCTGTAGTGCAGCTCGGTCACGGTCCAGAGACCGAGGTCTTCAACGCTCCTACATACTTTATTCCGATCTCTATGACGGAATATGCTGCTGCCCTTCAGCAACAATTTCTTGAGGATTCAGATGATGAAGAAGAAACTGTGCCCAAAGATACCCCGGCTGTTAGTGATCTTGTCGATCAGTCAGTTTGGTTGGAGCCAATGGTGGAAGACCTGACCAACGAGCTGCCTACTGAAACCGTTCTTCCAACCGAGACCGTTTTGCCGAATGAAACCGGGCTCCGAGTTGATATTGACGCCGACCTTGATGATCTGTTTAACTAACTTTATATTTTTCTTCTTTTTGGAAACAAATTGTAACCGGGCTGAGGCCCCACCCTTTGTACTTGCTTTTGAATTTTTCAATGAAGTCTGCTTTTTTATTCCAACTCTTATTTCGGTTGATCTCTATGCTTGTACTTTACTTTCTAACTAAAGTCTTGGATGGGGTTTCAGCATTTTCTTGCCGAAATACTTTATCCCAGTCTTAACATTGCAACTATAAATATGCCTGCCAACCACTCTTTAGCCGAGGTACTAACCTCAGCTGAAGAGTACCAAGGGTTGGTTTAATCCAGCCAACCACTCTTTAACCGAGGTACTTACCTCGGCTGAAGAGTACGCTGAAGGGTACCAAGAGTTGGTTTAATCCAGCCAACCTCTAGATTGGTTTTTTCCGGCCAACTTAGAGTAAAGTGTTTGGTTATTCCGACCAAACGTCCTGCAGCCTGGATCCTTATCCTGGGCTTAGGAAGGGTGTTGGTTTTTCCAGCCAACCTCTAAGTTGGTTTTTTCCGGCCAACCTAGAGTAAAGTGTTTGGTTATACCGACCAAACGTCTTGCAGCCTGGATCCTTATCCTGGGCTTAGGAAGGGTGTTGGTTTTTCCAGCCAACCTCTAAGTTGGTTTTTTTCGGCCAACCTAGAGTAAAGTGTTTGGTTATTCCGACCAAACGTCCTGCAGCCTGGATCATTATCCTGGGCTTAGGAAGGGTGTTGGTTTTTCCAGTCAACCTCTAAGTTGGTTTTTTCCGACCAACCTAAAGTAAAGTGTTTGGTTATTCCGACCAAACGTCCTGCAGCCTGGATCCTCATCCTAGGCTTAGGAAGGGTGTTGGTTTTTCCAGCCAACCTTTAAGTTGGTTTTTTCCGGCCAACCTAGAGTAAAATGTTTGGTTATACCGACCAAACATCCTGCATCCTGGATCCTTATCCTAGGCTTAGGAGAGGACAAAGCTGGTTATTCCGGCCAATTTTGTTTTTGTTGCCCCTAGCTTACTAAAACAACTTTTACAGAATAAAATAATTATTCTTAAAAAGAAAGTACTTGTTTTATTGCGAGAAGAGAAAAATTACAAGTACTGAAAGGCTAAAAATAAAATAGTTTGAGATTGGCAGTGTTCCATGGCCTGGGAGTGGCTTTGACGTCCTTATCTTCTAAGTGGTATGCCCCCTTGCCAGCTAATCCGACCACTTGGTAAGGCCCTTCCCAATTAGGCCCTAACAAGCCATATCCCTGTGTCAAGGTGTTTCCCATCACTTTGCGCAGTACCCAATCTCCAATCTTGAATTGTCTTGGATGCACTGTTTTGTTGTATTTCCTAGATAACTCTTGTTGGCATGAGGTGATGTGAACCAGTGCTCTTTCTCTTCTTTCTTCTACAAGGTCGAGCTCCAATGTTATGGCTTCTCCATTTAAGTCTGGATCAAAATTCTCGCTTCTAATTGTGGGGAGGCCAACTTCTAGTGGGATTACTGCTTCCATGCCATAAGCAAAGGAGAATGGAGTTTCTCTTGTTGATCGTCGAGGTGTGGTGCGGTAAGCCCATAAAACATGAGGAAGTTCCTCAGCCCATTTGCCTTTTGCCTTTTCTAACCTCTTCTTCAATCCATCCAAGACAACCTTGTTTGATGCTTCTGCTTGGCCATTTGCTTAGGGATATGCCGGTGTAGAATTGTAGAACTCTATCTTATATTCTTCACAAAAGCCTCTAAAGATTATGCCATCAAACTGAATGCCATTGTCTGCTATTAGGGCTTTAGATATGCCGAACCGAGTGATGATATTCTGCCAGACGAACTTCTTCACATCTTTTTTCTTGATTGATGCCAATGCTTCTGCTTCCACCCACTTTGTGAAGTAGTCTGTTGCTGCGAGAAAAAACTTCCTGTTTTCGGGTGCTGTTGGAAGTGGTCCTACTATGTCCAAGCCCCACATTGCGAAGGGCCATGGACTGGTTAGTGGTAGGAGCTCTCTGGCTGGCTGATGTATTTGGTGTGCGAACTTCTGACATTTCTCGCACTTCTTCACATACTTATCCGAGTCTGCTTGCATGTATGGCCACCAGTATCCTTGTGAAATGGCTCTGTAGGCTAACGATCTTCCTCCTTGGTGGCTTCCGCACACACTTTCGTGTATTTCGAATAAGAATGCTTCCACTTTACTAGGGTGGACACACTTTAGATAAGGTCCTGAGAATGACTTTTTGGACAATGTCATAGATGAGGAGAGCCAAAATCGCTGCGACTTTGCTCTAATTTTGTTGGCTTCTTTCTTTTCTTTCAGTCAGACGCCGTCTTTTAAGAATAGTATGATGGGATCCATCCATGAGGGGCCTAGTTCGGCGCAACATATCTCTTCTGCTTCGGGGTCTTCAATGCTTGGTCTTGGTAGGTAGTCAATTAGCAGTGGATGAGGGATGGATGTATCTACCATTGAAGCAAAGCCTGCTAGTTCGTCTACTCTGCTGTTTTCCTCCCTGCCAATCTATTCTATCCTTACTACTTTAAATTTCTTGATCTCCATTCTGACCAATTCTTGGTACTTGGACATTCTGTCATCCGTTGCTTCATAGTCGCCAGAAATTTGGTTTACCACCAGTTGTGAGTCGCTGTAAACCATTAGCTCGGTGGCCTTCATGTAGAATGCTGATTTGAGACCTGCAAGAAGCACTTCATACTCCGCTTCGTTGTTTAATGCTGGAAAGCCAAGGTTGACTGCTTGCTCCACAACCAGGCCGTCTGGTGAGATGAGGACTATGCCAAGTCCTGCACCATGCCGGTTGGATGCTCCGTCCACAAAGAGCTTCCACATCTCTCCAACGAATAATTTCCAACAAGTGGAGGGATCAGATGATGCCGTAGGGTCAAGAATGTTGCTGGTGTTTTCTTCAAGGTCCATGCTTGCTGTCTGCCCCTTGCTGTCTGATTGAACCAAGTCTTTATTTGTTGGTGAGTCTTGGCTTGGTGTAGCATGGTTCGCTTCTGTCTTGTTCTCTTTACTCTGGTCTGCCTTGGGTTCTGACTAAGTATCCTGCGCCGGGGTTGCGCTATTCCGGCGTCAACTTCTATCCCTAGTTCGGTTACGTCAGTCAGGTCGACTGGGCAGATATGATGACTTCCTGCGGTAAATTCTGCGACAAAGTCTGCCAAAGCTTGGGCTTTTATCGCGGTTCTAGGTTGGAACTTGATGTCGAATTGTCCCAACTCTACGGCCCACTTCAAGATTCACCCAGAAAAGTTCGCCCTCTCGAACAAAGCTTTTAATGGGAAAGCTGTGAGGACGACTATAGTGTGGGCATGAAAGTAGTGCGACAGCTTCCTTGAGGCCATCATCAAGGCCAGTTTTTCCAGAGGCAAGTACCTTGTTTCGGCACCCAACAATGTCTTACTCACATAAAAGATGGGCAGATGTTGGATTCCCTCCGCACGGACCAACACTGCGCTAATTGCGTGCTGAGAGACTGCCAGGTACAGGAAAAGTTCCTCTCCAGGTATTAGGGTGACGAACAGTGGTGGAGAAGACATGTATTCTTTCAAGCTCTCCAAAGCGCGGTCACATTCTTCGTCCCACTCAAACTTGGCTTTTAATGCTTGAAAAAATGGTCGTAGTCTGTCTGACGACCGGCTAATGAATCGGTTGAGTGCAGCTGCCATACCGGTGAGATGTTGTACTTCTTTTACTGAGTTAGGCCTCTCTAGATCCTGAATAGCTTTGATCTGGGAGGGGTCTGCCTCTATACCCCGGTTGGTCACCAGGAAGGCCAGGAATTTACCAGATCCTACCCCGAATGCGCACTTGGATGCATTAAGGCGCAACTTGTGCCTCTTCAGAATCTGGAACATCTCACCTAGGTCCCTTAGGTGGTGATTCTCATTCTTGCTCTTGACCACCATGTCGTCGATGTAAGCCTCCATTGTTCTTCCTAACAACGGCTCAAACATCTTGGTGACCATTCTTTGGAATGTTGCCCCTGCGTTCTTTAGGCCAAAGGGCATGACCTTGTAGCAATACAGTCCTCTTGGAGTTGTAAAGGACGTGACCTCCTGGTCTGGTTCGTGCATGGTGATTTGATGGTAACCTCTGTACGCATCAAGAAAGCTAAGACGGTTGTGCCCCGCCGTTAGGTCTACCAGTTGATCTATCCGCGGGAGGGGGAAGCTGTCCTTTGGGCATGCCTTGTTGACCGTTTTGTAATTGACGTAGATACGCCATTTGCCATTCTTTTTTGGCACCACGACCGTATTGGAGATCCATCTGGGGTAGTGCACCTCTCTGATAGCTCCTGCTTCTAGCAGGTTTTCTACTTCTTCCGCCACTATCTCGATGTGGTGGAGTGCCGATCTACGAGTGTGTTGAATGATTGGTCTGGCGGATGGGTGGACATTGAGTTGGTGACAGAAGAAGTTGGGATCAATGCCTGGCATGTCGTGTGGTGTCCAGGCGAACACTTCGATGTTAGAGGTCAAAAATTCCAAGACCTCTAATCTCTCAGTGCTAGACAACAACGAACCGAGCAAAAAGAACTTATCCGGGTTCTTTTCATCTATTCTTACCTTTATCAAGTCTTCCACCGCTTTTTGATCAGCTGCTTTGCCGACATATGTGAATAGTTCATTACTCTCAGGTTTTTCCACCGAATGAACATATCCCTTGGCAGCGCGGCTTCCATTAACCGTGACAAAGCATTTCTTCGATATAATTTGGTCTCCAAAGACCTCTTCAATTACCCTAGCTTCGTTGGGGAATCGCATTGCTTGATGGTAGGATGAAGCTACCGCTCTCATGGCATGCAGCTATGTTCTTCCCAAGATTATGTTGTAAGTGGAAGGGACCTTCAACACCCAAAATTTCACTTGTTTTGCCACGCTTCCTGCCCTGACTGGTAGGATAATCTTGCCGACTGGCCATTCTGGCATTGAGTTGAATCCGATCAGGGGGGATACAGCTGGTGCCAGGTTTTTTTCCTCCAATTTCAGTTGTTTCAAGGTGTTGTAGTACATTATTTCACACGAGCTACCTTGGTCTATCAAAATCCGCTTGACGTCGTAATCCTTGATGCGGAGAGTCACGACCAGCGCATCGTTATGAGAACAATATATCCTTTCCAAGTCTCTGTCTGAAAAAGAGATGACATTGGTGGCCTCCGTTCTTCCTTTCTTGATTGTGGGTTATGCACTTAGAACCTCCCTTAAGTGCTCAGCCTTTTTAATCATGCCCCTGAGTTCGCATACGCGCTCAGGTTCGCATATCCCATGAATTACATTTATCACGCCTTGAGGTGGGGCGTCGATTGGCATTCCGTTCGGGTGGTTGTCATTTTGGGGGGCTGGCTGCGTCCCTCCTTCAATGTATTTATCCAGGTGACTGGCTGCCACCAACTCCTCAAAATGCTGTCTTAATGGCATGCAATTTCAGTGCGGTGCCCCTTTTCTTTGTGGAAGGTGCATCGCGATCTTTCGTCGTAGTCTTTCTGCGCTTCTCCTAGCTTAGCGGGCCATTTGACGAAAGGCTCATCGCGTATTTCGCTCAAAATCTGATAGATCGGTTTCTTGAATACCGTGGTATTGGCAGTGTGGACTCTCAACCATCTTTTATCCTGGTCCTCTCCATTGTCTCGTCTGCCTCGTCCGTTTCTACTCGGACGGTCTACCGCGTTGACCTTTGCTGAGGCCTTTTTCTCTGGTATTGTGGTCGTGCCAGATTTTGTTTTGGCACGGGTGCCATCCTTTTCCACCCTGATGTGCTGATGCACTCTTTCCATCAAGGCCTCCATGGTGAGGGGCGGTGTCATGGTGATTGAGTCCCTTAGTCTGTTTCCGACTGGAAGGCCTCTTTTGTACTGTGCAATGACGAGATTGGTGGGACAGTCCCCAATCTGGTTGAATGTCTCCCAGTAGCGACTATTGTAGGATCTTAGTGTC
This sequence comes from Camellia sinensis, assembly GCF_004153795.1. Lineage (NCBI taxonomy): Eukaryota > Viridiplantae > Streptophyta > Magnoliopsida > Ericales > Theaceae > Camellia > Camellia sinensis. The sequence continues at coordinate 1,782,701 of NW_021027068.1, forward strand.
TCTTTTTTGCCCATGTCGATGGAGAGTAACTAGTCAATTTCCACCGGGATTTTGGTGTTTGTTCTGAACCTTGTGACAAACGCCTCCGCCAATTGTGCCCAGGAGGCCATGCTGCCTTCTAAAAATTTTTCGAACCAAGTTAAACCTAGATCACCAAGGCTTGATGAGAAGAGGATGCACATTAAAGTCTCGTTTCGCCGATATACCGCCATAACATGGCGGAAGTGGCTTAGGTGTATATAGGGGTCCGTCTTCCCCTCGTACGTGGTAAGTTTGGGCTGAAGGAAGCCTGAAGGTAGGGGCGCGTTTTCAATTGCCGGAACGAACGGCGAGGTCTGCAGCCTCGCTAATGCTTTGTCCGTTGGTTCGTAGGCAGGACGTGGTAACGGCATTCCGACCTCGATGCTTCCATGCGTCCGAGGAGCCAACTGCTGAAGGGCAAATACCCTGCAAGGGTTACGCGCCCTGTGCAATCGGATGATCTTGGTAACTTCCGTCTGCCTGGTGATGTCTTGTGTGTACGAGAGGGCCGATAAGGTGCTTTCCTCAGTTACGACCTCTCAATCCTCGTTCTCTCCAGATCTGGAAGTCAACAAGTCCTTGGAGGTTCTGGATTGACATATCCGCCTGTCCTGAGGCTTCTAATTCTCTGCTTGTGAATGGTGTGGAATGCTTGCCACGGTCTTCTGAGCGGCCAGGGGGCGTCTTGCTTTTCGCCCCTCTCCTGTCGCCCCGCTCCTTTTACCTTCAAGCTGGCGCTTTAAAATCTCCATGTCCGCTGTTCATCCTGTCGTATCAATTCGTCTAAACTCCTTCACGCGTCCTCCAAAATTTGGGGAATCAATCCCTCCGCATTTTGTCTGTTAAGACTTTGTGAACGAAGAGTGACGGGGGCTTGTTATTCGCCTCCCCTAGCATCCCTCCTGGGATTATGTCGTTGGGGCTCCAATCCGCATGAAGGAAACGAGAAGCCAAACCTTCGCGCCATCCCACCTCCTTCTGGGGGTTTGTCCCTCAATGGCAGACTGCGGCAAATCTTCGTTGTGCGCTATTGATTTCTAAAGAGGAAAGGCTTGATCAAAAGGTTTCATTCATTCAGTTTATTTCCCACACACCGGCGCCAAATTGTACTAAGAAAAGAAATAAACCTTCTCGTAAATCCTGTTGATCAAGTTAGTGCTCCTCCATAGACGTCCCTTTTACTTCCTGAAAAACACAAACGTGAGCTAGCCGGCGGGTGTGTGCGGATACCTCTCCGATGCCTAAGTCAACAAAATAAGACAATAGACAGCAGCTTCCGTGTAATTTTCGAGAAAATCAAAGTGTGTTTTACCTCTCCATGGTGATAGTTTTTGTGAAGCTTTTATAGTTCCGTGTGGCACAATCCTAAATAGGGACTTTTAAACTCCTCCAAATGTGGAGTCCTCCTAGGATTCATTCTCCTGAAAAGATAATGCTTATCCTTCACCAGCCTCCTCACTGCTTAAACCAAGTGAGAATGGTTTAACCAAATGGCCGGACTCCAACATGACGAGGAAAACATGGCTATGCTAAGCCGCAAGACTAGACCGAGATAACTCTACCTTGGTATCTTACCATTTCACTCACCTACGGTTTTCCCCAATGCTGACTATAGTAATTGCTTAAGTCTGTGCTAACCATCGCTAAGTCCCGACAGAGCTAACGCACTATCCGATGACGGAACTAGACTCCGAGTGTGGCAATCCTGGAAGACCGAGCTATCCAATCACGTACTCTCTGGACACCGAGATACAACGAAGTTCAGTGCTCTCTAGGTGTCCGGATTTAACTTCTGGCGCTCCATGGTAGACCCTAAACTAACTACCATGCGAATTGGAGCCTATATCTATTACGGTCTGCTTCAGTTACTTCCGCTCATTGTGGCCCCCATAATAAGACGTGCTACTCATTTCGCAATCTCTGCGCCCAATTTATTAAATCATACTATACCACGCACTACGGAAGATTTTCCCAAGCACTAAACTGAACTAATCGTCATCTTCTTGACTTAAGAGAGAGAGAAGAGTGGTACATCCTGATGTTGACTATCTAGTCTTGGAGATGTTAATGTTATATAGACTCAGGCTGTTGGACGCGGGAACAGAGATAATGAGATTTCTAAGAGACAGGAGAAGTAGGTTTTTCACACACAGCATAGTCTTGATTGTATGATAATAATGCAAATCAGATCTAGATATGTTGAGAGCCCTCTTAGGAGTAATGTTTTATTTTATATAGTATCATTATTTATTTCAATATATCCTCTCAACTTTGCATCATTATATATATTCTTATTAATTACAATCGCACATTAAATCATTGTTCTCTTAACTCTTATCATTCATATGCGAGACGAGGCAGTGGAAGAGAGCCGAGTGTGAGAGGATCATGATCGCAGGTAGCATATCTCTTTTACTCACTTATTTGTTACTCATCTAAACTGCTATTACTATTATCATCTATACGTTTTTATATATTACACCAGATCCATCCCTCACATGTTATTCTTATCTCTATATTTTATTTAGATATGTCTACTTCACATTTGGACTCTTAATTTGATCTCCTTTATCACTTTGTTCATGTGATATACTAAGTGAATTCTACATTCATTGTAACCACCCAGTCGGCCTAGGCCAAGTATCGCACGGAGGATTTCGAGACTACATGCATATTCTATTCAAGAGATGAAATGTGATTTGTAGTAGATACCTAAGTGTCTAGTCATATTCACCTCAGTCATATGATCGATATGTTTATGTAACTCTAACATACATGTTGAATTAAGACAATCACTAATCTTGTATTTTTAATGTGATCACCGCTCGCTCAACAAGATCCGCTCATAATACTTTCCTTCTTCCTCATATATACAAATTACTCTAATTTATTTTTTTTCTTATTTTGATAAAGTAGTTTAGAAGTTAATAGTCAACTGTAAACATGCTTTTGAACCTAGTTATTAACTAACAATTCAGGGTTGTACCAATGTTTTTTGCAGTCGGGTTGCTGCAAGCCCACCAACAAAACGGTGGAGAAGAAACGGCAGCAGGGCCAGAACCCGAACGTGAAACGTGGAGTACCTAACGAGGACAACTTTGCTAAACTGTGAGTCGTGCAAAGCCAAATTCTTGAGAACATGTAGACAGAGTGGAGGTCCTGGCGAAGTCATCAAATACTGCATTCTATATTTAGTAATAATCATCTACTCCAGTGGCTGTTGTGCTGCAGGAGTAATCGATCTAGTCGCTAACCATGGATACAAAGGCTAACCGTGATTCTTTGATCTTACATATGAGATCATTCAATCTAATATCTTGTTGTCTGTTTTAGATTACAATGTTGCATTGTTTTGGATTATAACATTTGGAAAACAAAAGGCTGGACATAGATTTGAGATTAGATGGTGTAGCTGTTTCAATTTCTTGATATGATATTAGACCACAACACATATATCTTGGCCATTATACAAATTCTGCACAAAAATTCTGATTTTTCTTGTTTCTAGGATTAGAACTGCCTTTTGAAAATCTACCAAATAGAAACAATGATTGCCATATATAATTATATATTTAAACAATTTTGGGTTTAAAAAATTATTTGCAAACATAAATTGTAAGAGAACAATATATTCTCAACAATTTTGTAACCACCACCTATACTGGATAACTCATATTAGTTCTTTGTTTGAAAACAAAATAAAAACAATAAAGACAAAAAATATAAGGGTAAAGTTTATATTGACACCCCCCGAGACTTAAGTTTATTACAGTTTCATCTTGACTTTGAAAAATACATATCCCCTCCCTGAGGTTTAGAAGTCTTCATTCAATTACTCCTCCGAGCAATTAATTTTTTAAAATTTCCAATTTGCCCTCACTGGGTAAATTACATTAACACATCTCAACATTTTAGAAAATTGCAATCCCCTCCCCAAGATTTAAAGTACAATTACCAATTGCCCCCTCGGTAGTATTAGTTGAAAAAAAACTTACCTGAAAAAAAAAATTAATTGGAAAAAAAATTTATTTGAAAAAAAAAAATTATCTGAAAAAAAAAAACTTGTTAGTCAAATTTTTAAAATTTCTATTTAAAACCAACGTAAATAAAAATTACAAACTGACATGCCCTTTATAGGTTTATGTTTATTAATCCCAAAGATAAAAAATATATAAAAAATGAGATAATTATTTTTAAATTTCTTAATTTCTCGAAACCAATAAATTTTAAATTTTTAAAAAAATAATCTAAAATCAAACCTACATGAGCCTAAGAATCTTTTGATAAATTATTTCTACGTGTAACCTTTATTTACTTTATTTGTTAATTTAACGATATTTTTAACCCCGTCTGAGGCCTGTTTGTAATCCATTTTGTTTTCAGTTTTCATTTATATTACAACAAATTTTAAAAACTGTCATAAAAAAATGTTTGATAATTTTTTTGTTTAATAAATGGTTGTCTCAGTTTGTAAATTTGAGAAAAAACAATAAATTCAAAAAATGAGTTTACGTTGGTTTTTAAACAAAAATTTAAAAAATTTACTAATAAATTTTTCTTTCAATTAATTTTTTTCTAATGAATTTTTTTTTTTTCAATGAATTTTTTTTCAACTAATACTAACCGAGTGGGCAATTGGTAATGCTACTTTAAACCTTGGAGAGGGGATTGTAATTTCTAAAATGTGAAGAGTGTTAATGTAATTTATCCAGTGAGGGCAAAATTGGTATTTAAAAAAACTAAATTGCTGAAGGGAGCAATCTGTAATGAAACTTTAAACTTCAGGGAGGGGGATGTAATTTTCAAAAGGTGAGGGGGGAACTGTAACAAAAATAAACCTCAGGGGGTGTCAATGTAATTTACCCAATAATATAATATCATATATCTAGGGGTGTAAATCTAGTCCACCGGTCCGTGGCCCATGCGAAATCCGCCTGTGGACCACTGCGGACCTACCCGTTTGGGCTCGAGCCCTAACCCGAGCCTACCTAAAAACCTTGGACCTAGGCCTGGACCTGGACCATCTATTTTGAAGCTTGACCCAATTCAAGCTCGATTGGCCCAAAAATTTTCACCCTTTATTGACTCGACCTTATAATTTTCACCCTTGTTGGCCCGACCTAATGTGCATAATTCCACTCCCAAGGTCAAATTTTTTGAAATTCCTTCAAACGGGTCGACTGTTATTCTTTAACGGCCAAAACTTTTTTTTTTTTTAATAATTTAAGCCCTTCCCCCACAATTCCTATAAGTATCACCTCCTCTCTCATTTTATTTCTAATAAACAAATCTCTCACTTAAACTCTCATTCTCTCTCAACTCTTTCAATTAATTTTCAAGTATCATTCTTAAGTGACAATTGTAATAGTGCAAGAAAATTTTTTTATCAAAAGAAGTTAAGTTTTGTATCATATTCGCCAATCGGCAACATTGATTATTTGAATTAACATTTATTAGTTACTCATTTTTTTACATCTATTGTTTGTTAACGTATATTACTTGTTGTTATTCATGTTTATTATTTATTCTTTATTTTAATTCATTTTTAGTTAATATATATATATTGTTTTACTTATATTAATATGGATCCTAATGTCCCTAATATTTTTGTCTATATTGATGAATATACATAACATGAATCTATTGACTCTCCATCTACTATATCTAATAACCCTCTTCCAACAGCATCATCATCATCTAGAGAACGTTTAGTACTGTTTGTGAGCATTTTGAATGACTATTTGTACCTAATTCTGATGGAACAAATGTAATTAAAGTAAAATGTAAATATTGTGCAAATCTACTTAGTATTGCATCAATAGGGAGTACTAGTCATCTAAAAAAATATGTTAATAAAAATTTACACAGCTAACAACTTTTTATTAGAACTCAAATGCAATTAAGAAGTTTAACAAATGGTAATTTGCAAACATTTTTATATAATCTTATATGTGCACAAAATTATGTAGTTAATTATGTTATTAAAAAATAATAATCTTTTACTATTAATAAATGTCCCGATTTTCTAGAAACGATTCACAAAGATTTTGCACCTTAATATCAAGGTTTTTCAAGAAATATTACTAGAAATAAGACTTTAAAGAAATTTGAGAATATTAAAAATGAATTATTTAACATTTTTAAAGATTGGAATGGAAAATTTTGTTTAACATCTGATCTGTGGTTAAATTGTGGTTTATATTATCAATGAATCCTTACCTATTATATTGATAATGATTGAAAATTAAATAAAATAATAATTTCATTTAGATTAATAAAATTGATGAGAATAATTGCATCACTACATATTGATATTGATAATGTCACTCTTTTATATCTATCCACCATTAGTAAAATTGATTGAAATTAATAATGAAATGACCAAAGTTAGATTATAATAAAAAGTGTAAGGACTAATGTCATATTTTAATAAAACTGTAGCAGCTAATGAAGTGAGAAAGATATCATGTATTGTTCACATAATAAGTTTCATAGTTTTATTAACGTCAAATGAATAGAAGATCGCGTAATATTATTGTAACCTTAAAGTGTAAGGAGTTGATTGTTACAATTAAAAATAAAATAATCAAAATAAAATTTTAATAAAAATATAGGGAAATTCTAAAATAACCTTTAAAAAGGATGCATATTGTGCACCCCTAGTTATGTCATTTTTTTTTTTTAGTTATGATATTATTTTAATTATAACTAATAAATTCTTTGATTATATCTCATGTTGTGTTTAATTATGACATATTTTTTTAGTTATAATTCAGGAAGTATAAAATTATATCATTTTCTTTTTTAGTTATAAGGTACATATAATAGACACCCTTTGAACAGTGTATACCATAGTATTTCCCAAGCGTGTAAAGGTGTTAAGTATAATTTATCCCATATATTATATAAATTAGATAAATTACACTATTTAAGTTTTTTCTCAACTTACGTCTCTAATGTTTCTAAATTTTTCCAATTTATTCCAATTAGCCAACATTCATCCAAAATTGTACAATGGACAGCTACATTGTCCCAAATTTAAAACCCACACTCCACGTTCCCCTCCTTCCTTTCCTCAGAGCTATAATTGTCGAATTAATATAATTAATCTAATTTTAAAACGTGTGACTAAAGAAGATGTGCATCAAACATTTACTCATGCACAGAAATTGAGTTTTAGTGGTGTAACTTAAAATAAATGTACATTCATGGAGATGCAAATGATAAATGTACATTCATGAAGATGCAAAGGAATGCAAGCAAAAGTTGTAGAGTAATATTAGAGACCCCATAAATTCTACCAAAAATTTTATCAAACGTCTTACATATGTGTAAGACCCACACAATGTGAGTCTTATGTCAGTCTCATACCCATGTGAAACATTTAGTAAAATTATTCCTAAAATTTTTGGAGTCTTTAACATTTTTGAAAGTTGTATCCCATGCCAAAGCTTTCACTTTCACTTGCATCAAACAAAGATACACTTGTACTTCCATGAAAATTACAAATTACAATTATTTCAAGTTTTTCCCACCGAAAGCCAATTTCCCGAACAACTCTTCAGACAAAATACGGTGTAAAGCTCCAAGAAGAAAATGAATCACACTATAAAGCATTTCATTGCTTTAATAGCCTATTGACAACACAAGGCAAGGCGCCACAAAAAGAAAATAAAAATTATCTAAGCAAAATTAAGAAGTCATAAAAGTTTATCTAGGTTTGAACTTCAATGAAAAACGAAAACAAATGAGAGGATATCGAGCTCTCACTTGAGAAAAGTACATCCAAGAAACAAAAAGACATATGCCACCAGTGATGTTAGAAGTTCAAGTGTCCAGGTTGGATGTATCACAACTGATGGGATCATGGGAACCAAGAAAGAACCACATACCCAGCCAACCACAAGAGATCCAAATCTGCGATGAAGTAGACAAACCATTTAAACAAAAGCAAGAGGGGAAGGGTAACATGCACGGAGATGTTCAACACAGAAAAAACAATCAATCTCTTCTTATAGAAACTTACCCAATAATGGAAGCTCTAGCTAAGCTCTTTGTCTTGTCATTAAGGAAGTATATGCAAGCTGCCAAAGAAATGGCCACCTGCATAATGGAAATAAATATTATTTTGAAAGAAAGTAAATATTATTTACAAATATTCTTCACGTATATACAGAAATCAATTAGACCGAAAAATTAATTAGACCAAGCGCATATGATATGTGTGTTCATTGCCAGGTGTATAAAGAACAGCTTAATGATAGTTTCAGCATTGGTTATCCCATCCAACAGAGAGGTGGAGACTTAAAATGTTAAAAAAGGTCAATTTCATGCTACAATAGACTATTTTTTGAAGAGAAAATATCATTTTGCCTCCCAAACTATCATTGAAAAATCAATTCAACCCATGTTCTTTCAATAATATCAATTTTATACCTAAACTTTTCAATTTTGCATCAATTTCACCCCCACCGTCAATTGCCATCTATAATCAAATAGAAGTTGCTAATGTGGGGCCCAAACTTCATTTGAAATTTCATTTTATCTCCAAACTATCAATTAGACCCCTGAACAATAAGAAGTTTGGGAGTCTAATTTATATTTTATAGATAGTTTGGGGGGCAATAAAATTTCAAACAAAATTTCAATGCCATGTCAACATCTTCCGTTTGATTATAAACGGCAGCTAACGGCAGGGGTAAAATTGATCCAAAATCAAATAGTTTAAGTGTAAAATTGATATTATTAAAAAAACAAGGGTTGAATTAATTTTTGAGTGATAGTTTAGGAGGCAAAATCAGTGCTGTGAAAAGCGCACCTAGGCGTGCGCCTAGACACAAGGTGAGGCGAAGCGCACTGTTTGCGCCTGGACAGGTCCCAGGCAAGGCGATTTGAGTTAGGCGCACGCCTTAGACTTGACTTGAACCAGGCGGCAGAGGCGCAAGGCGCACAACTAGGCACGCTTGATTTTTTAACAGCTAGTTTTGATCTAACAGTTGTGAGGGTGTATTCGAATGGCTCTTAACCACAGAGGATTACAACTCATGTACAATATGACCCAAATACGACTCAAATGAACCCTAATTTGTGTCGTCTCTTCATCTCTCGCCTCGCCTTGGACTTCGACTTCGACTTCGACTAGGCTGCTCGACTTCTTCTTCGACTTCGCATCGCAGGTATGCTTCGCCATATTCTTTTTCTGGTCTTCTTCTTCGACTTCGACTTCTTCGGTTCTGTTTTTTTTTTTTTTTGTGGCTTCGACTTCGACTCTGACTCTCTCTCTCCCTCTTCTTCTTCTCCTTTTGGCTATTCAACTACCCTTTTTTTTTTTTTCTTTCAATTATGCCTTTGAGTCTGTTAGAAACAAAACAAAACAAAACAAAAAAATACAAATACAAAAGAATTAACTAAAAAAAAAATAGACTAAAAAAAATAGATTCTAATTCTGATTGAAATAGATTATGCCTTTCAATTATGCCTTTTTTTTCAAATTTTTTTTTCCTTTATCTGTTAGGGGAAAAAAAATAGAATTCGATTCTGATTAATTAACTAAAAAAATACACTGAAAAAAATTACAAATAAATAATTATTCACAAATAATTAATTAATACAATGTGTTACTAGTCTTTTTTTTTTCCCTTATCTATTAGGGGAAAAAAAATAGATTCTGATTCTGATTAATTAACTAAAAAAAAAAACACTAAAAAAAAAATTACAAATAATTAATTATTCACAAATAATTAATTAATACAATTTGCTATTGACCTTTTTTTTTCTTTTATCTGTTACAAATACTTAATTCATCACACATTACATTACATTGAAATGAAATGATTTTCCATTTATTAAATTTGTTGCGTAGAAAATGACATCGGAAAGTAATAGAAAAGATCCAGCATGGCAATATGCCCATTTGGTAGAGGAGAATAATTTAAACAAGTTCAAGTGTAATTTTTGTGGTAAAGTATCAAATGAAGGTGTTTATCGGGTGAAACAACATCTTGCGGGAGGTTATAGGAATGTCACTGCTTGCCCGAAGTGTCCAGCTCATGTAAGAGAAGAGATTAGAGAGTTCATGTCAAAAAAGAAGACACAAAAAGAAGAAATGAACACGTTGCCTTATTTCGATGACATGGGCATAGAAGATGAAGATGAAGATGAAGATGAAGATGATGTTGTTGAGATCAATGTCAATCAACACCGTAAGTTGACAAGTAGCAGCCAAGGTTCATCCAAATCCAAATCCAAAATGCCAAAGAGAAAAGGGCCTATGGATGTTTACTTCACACCCAATCTTGAATCAGTGGTGAAAAATAGAAGAGACCAAGCAAAAAGGAAGCAAACCAAAATTGAGGCAAATGACCCTTACAAAAAAGAAATGAGAGCTCGGGTAGTGCAAAGATTTGCAAGGTGGATGTATGATGCTGGTATCCCTTTTAATACAATAAATTATGAGAGTTTTGGACCAATGATTGAAGCCATTGGGCAATATGACTCTGGTATGAAGCCACCAACTTACCATGAAGTGTGGGTTACCCAACTCAAAAAAGAAGTGAAACATACTGAAAATTTGATGAAGAATCATAAAGAGGATTGTGCAAAATACGGGTGTTCCATAATGGCTGATGGCTGGACTGATAAGAGAGGAAGGACATTGATTAACTTTTTAGTTAATTGTCCAAGAGGAACCATGTCTGTTGAGTCGGTTGATGCCTCTAGCTATTCAAAGGATGGGCAAAAGCTATTTAAATTACTAGACAAGTTTGTGGAGAAAGTTGGAAAAAAAAAAAAAGTGGTGCAAGTTATCACTGATAGTGCTGTAGCTAATGTGTTGGCAGGTAAGAATATTTCCTCGTTCCTTACATCAAAATTGTTTACTCATAGTTTGTTTTGCATTTAAAATTTAAATACTTGAAATAATAATTCTTCGTTATTGTTACATTATAGGGAGGTTTTTGGAAGCCAAGTATGAACACCTGTATTGGACACCATGTGCTGCTCATTGCTTGGACTTGATGTTAGAAGACATTTTCAAGATACCTAGACTGAAAAAGACATTTGAAAACAGGTATTGCAGTATATGGCTACATTTACAACCGATCTACGTTGCTAAACATGATGAGGCGCTATACAAATTTGAAGAATTTGATCATGCTTGCAAAAACTAGATTTGCAACCGCCTTTCTGACTTTGTCTAGGATGCATCAACAAAAAAACAATTTGAAAAAGATGGTCACCTCCGAAGACTAGACCTCAAGCAAATGGGCAAAGGAGCCACAAGGTAAAAGAATGGCACAAACTTTGTTGATGCCTTCATTTTGGAATACTGTTGTGTTTGCCCTTAAGGTCTCGAGTCCTCTCGTCAAAGTGCTTAGATTGGTTGCTATTGAGAAAAAACCTCCCATGGGATACATTTATGAGGCAATGGATAGGGCAAAAGAATGCATTGCAAGTTCATTTGATCATAAAAAAGAGAAGTATAATGAAATCTTCGAAATCATCAACAAAAGATGAGATGTCCAATTATATTGGCCTTTACATGCAGTTGCGCACTTTCTTAACCCAGAATTCTTTTACCCAAAAGCGTTATAGATGCAAAAAGATCATGAAGTGATGAATGAGTTTTATGAATGCATGCAAAGGTTGGTCCTGGATGTCACTGTTCAAGATTCGATCACTAATGAGATGAGTATTTATATGAAGGCTGAGAGTCTTTTTGGCAAGTCTATTGCGATTATGCAAAGAAATATAAGGACACCGGGTAATATATTATAGACTCATGGAGTTAATTTTTAGTAATACTTTTACTAAAACTCAATACTTGGTAATAATTATTTCTAACTAGTGATTATCGCAGTTTATTGGTGGGCATCATATGGTTCTAAAACTCCAAACTTGCAAACTTTTGCCATGAAAGTCCTTAGCCTAACATGTAGTTCATCGAGTTGTGAACGAAATTAGAGTGTATTTGAATATGTGAGTATTTAACATTCTAACTAATTTTTTGTTCAATTCAAATATTTTTTATTCTCATTATATAAAATTTAATATCTTTTTAATACTTGCAGCTTCATAGCAAAAAAAGAAATAGATTGGAACGTCCCAATGATTTAGTGTTTGTCAAATATAATAGAACATTGAGATTTAGGTATGACATGCGCAACACTCTTGATCCTATATCTTTGCAAAATATTGATGAAAGCAATGAGTGGTTGCTTAGGAGAATGGATGGAGAATCAGATGGAGATAATGAGCCTGTGTTTGATGATGATGATGGCTTGACGTGGGCCACTGTTGCTAGAGCTTCTGGAGTAGAAGGAAGTAGCCATGCAAGTAGAGCAACAAGTTCACGCTCAAAGGCACTACCGAGGATATCTAAATCATCAAGATTAACTCCACTTCAACTAATAGATGAAGAGGAAGCGGGCTCAGATGACACAAAGGAGGAAGATGTTGAGGGATATAAATCAACTGATGGAGAAGAAGATGATAGTTTGCTTGCCATTGATGTTGAGGATGATGATTGACTGACCAACCAACCTAAGTTCTAACCTTTTTGTTTTGATATTGATGTTTTGAAGTGTTAAGACATATATTAGTATTTGTTAGATATTTATATTTTGGAAGTGTTTATGTTTTTGTTTTTGTTTTTATTTTATTGAATGTGGATTATTTTATCTTTGAAAATTGGAATGTTATGTAATATGCACTTTCATGGCTTTGAGAATTATGTTATATTTTGTCTTGAATTTGATTACTTTTTATTTTTAAACAAATTGTCTTAGTACTATGAATGATTAGTCTAAGTTAATTTTTTTATTTTTTACTAAGACTGTGCGCCTTACTTCAATAAAGCCCGCGCCTCGCCCTGCGCCTTGCGCCTAGGCCCCGAGAGACCTTCAGCGCCTTAGTGCGCCTTGAGCCTTTAAAAACACTGGGCAAAATGATATTTGCTCTTTTTTGCCTTCTATCATTATTATTTATCAATTTACTTTTTTGATAAATAAGCAATCTTATTGAAAGAGCATCAAGAAGATGCTAAAAGAATACAACGAACGAACCCAAAAAAAAGGCAGCTATACTGAACACATCTGGACTAGCATCTCATGTTTGATCTTTCTAGGGTCATGAAACAAATATTAATCATTCCATTATATTCTTAGAACCAACATTAATGTTGGTTGCTAGAATCTAATACAAGGATTCAAGGTCATATTACAGTAAACAACTGGGATCTTCAATGCTCCTTTAGCAGAATATACTCTTTTATACATTGGAGCACTCTTGACAACATGCCCAATTCATCACAAACACATTATTAGAAGTTAAGCAACCATCTCAACTTGAGCTACTTCAAGGCTTCTAAACAATACCTAAAATTTTATATTTCAAAGGCATATGGTTGGGTCTGTCAAAGAAGACAGTGTGTGCAATGAATAAGTCTGCCATGCATGAGATGGATCAAAATTATTAGCAAAAACAACACTTTCTTTTATGAATAGAACAAACAGTAAATTGAGTTAAGACAGTATGGTAAGGTTCATGTGGTTTATCATCCATTTCCCCCCTCTAATCCATCATCATTGAATTTTCTAAGAATTTAATATTCAGAGTCAAAACAGTAAACCCTAGATAAGCAGACGGATACGGCGATACGACAAAATTTGAAAAACTAGGATACGGGTACGGCAGGGATACATTCGTAAAAATATTATTTTTACAATTTTTAATAATGCAGTATGCATAAAAACAAAACCTATAACAAAAGACAACTTGATAAAAAAGAAAGATTCCTATAAAACTAAGAGTCTTCAAGGTCAATAGCTTCAACTTGTTCCCCTTTATTAGTGAATATCACAAGACCTTAGCTAAGGCCAAAGTCAAAAAACCATTCTTAAATAAAAATTTCAGCAAATATACTTTTTTAAGTCATCAATGATAGCCTAGGAAGCACGGATACAGATATGGTGATATGGGGATGTGGATATGGCGATATGTCAAAATTTGAAAAAGTATGATACGGGTACAGCGGGGATACATTCGTAAAAAAAAAAAAAATTATAATTTTAATAATGTAATATGCATAAAAATAAAACTTAAAGTAAATTAATAAATAAAGAGAGGGATTCCTATTTTACATGCCAACACCAAAAAAAGAATGAAAGCAAAGAGAAGAAACGTGAGAGAGTGAGAAAGCGAGAGAGAAGTTAGAGAGACAACAAGGATACATCAATTTGACAAATTCTATTACTTTAACTCTCACTATATTCCTCTTATCAAAGAACTAAACAAAATATTATAAGTAATATGTAACTTCGAGTATCCGATACTTCAAAATTAAGTATCCGATACTTCAAAATTAATAAAAAATTAATTAAGAAGTATCCGATACTTTTAAGAAGTATCCGATACGTATCCGCGAGTATCCAAAGAGTATCGGTATCCGATAAATATCCGATACGGATACGTCACCCTTTTTGAAGTATCCGTGCTTCATAGCTAGAATCTAATACAAGGATTCAAGGTCATATTACAGTAAACAACTGAAATCTTCAATGCTCCATTAGCAGAATATACTCCTTTATACATTGGAGCACTCTTGACAACATGCCCAATTCATCACAAACTCATTATTAGAAGTTAAGCAACCATCTCAACTTGAGCTACTTCAAGGCTTTCTAAACAACACCTAAAATTTTATAATTCTAAAGGCATTTGGTTGGGTCTGTCAAAGAAGACACTGTGTGCAATGAATAAGTCTGCCATGCATGGGATGGATCAAAATTATTAGCAAAAGCAGCACTTTCTTTTATGAATAGAACAGACAGTAAATTGAGTTAAGAAAGTATGGTAAGGTTCATGTGGTTTATCATCCATTATCCCCCTCTAATCCATCATCATTGAATTTTCTAAGAATTTAATATTCAGAATCAAAACAGTAAACCCCAGATAAGCAGACTTGTCTAGCCACTCCAGACATCAATTGTTCAGAGAACCTTTAATGATTTAAAGACGCATTGGAAAGTGAAAATAAAAAAACAAAAAATTTATAAGGGCAAGATTTTCTGCAGACTATGAGGGAATTAAGAAAAGAGACTTTGATTGAAAATAAGGATGAAAACAAACCTGGAAAGCAGGCCCACTTTCAGCAGAATTCATGATACTCCAGCCAGCCATGAATGCAAAGAGGAATAATCTTCTAAGGATAATTACAGTAGGAGGAACTTCCACAAAGCTGAGCAAGTTCTTGACCCAAGGTGGAGACTCTTCTACTTTCTTTTTTAACCTGCTTTTCAAGTTGATTTTTGTTTTCTTCCTATTTATGAAACTTCCCATTAGTATTTTTTCAAAAGCAGCTTCTATTGCTTCCGCACTTCTTTCATGCTGAGCATATTGATCCAAAAGAAAATTGCGGGAACCCCAAATTTCTTCTTCAGAAGCATCAGTACTTATACCGAGTCGTTTATAAGGGTCCCAAACATTAGTTCGAGGGAATTTTGGAACATTGCCTACAGAAGAAGAAAATAAATATTTGACAAGAAATTTTCAATGTAATCAGCAATCATGCGAAAACATAAGGAAAACTGTGAGTGATGTATGTTACATAAGCTGATAAGCATTAAAAACTAGGAGTGATGACTTTAAATACAAATTAATCAAATCAATCTATGCAATCCAGTTAAGAAGATCCACACTGGAACTTATATACTAGAACCATTGGATGCACACGAACTGACCAACGAAATCATTGAATTCTTTCATGCTCCTAAGAAATGAGAAGCTAAGGAAGTATAACAAACAAATGATTGATCTTCGCAATGCTTATCGCTGGACAAAGAAATCAACACAAAACCTTGCTTATTATTTTTCTTAACAAGAATCGCTCATACACCTATGTTCCAAATGTGACTGAATCCTAAACCTCTGTTTTGGTTAGAAGGGGTATGGCATTGACATATGTACAATATAAACTAATTTATTCATTTGCTGCCTCCTTACCAATGGAGGGGGTAAGTTGTTATGTGAATATAAACCTCAAGGGATGGGATAGGATGTGATTTCTAGAATGGCATGGGGTAATTCGTATTTTCACTAAGCCTCAAGGGTGGAGTTGGTAATTTGCCCTAATATTTTCCATGAAGAGTATCTTGCATAACTGCACAAGTACAACAGATGAACTTAGTGGGAAAAATATATATATACAAAAAGCAAATGACTGAAGGTGGAAACTACAGATTGAGTGCTACAGGGCATTCAAGTGTAAGCACATGTGCATTGTTTTAATTTGGGTAAATTACACTTTGCCCCATTTACGTTTGGTCACTTTTTCACTTTGACCCTTAAAGTTTGTTTCAGTGTTGTCAAAGTCGCGCCTAGGCGCACGCCTAGGCGCAAGGCGAGTCGAGGCGCACCATCTGCGACTGTACAGGTACCAGGCGAGGCGGCTTGAGCCAGGCGAGCGCCTTAGCCGCGCCTTGAGCCAGGCGAGAGAGGCGCAAGGCCCTCGCCTAGGCGCGACTGAGCGTTTAATCTGTAGATCAGATCGAACGACTCAGATTCGACTCAGATGAAGCTTTCGAATGGACGAAAATCACAGAGGATCAGAACTCATTACCATATCAGTCGAATAGGACTCAGATTAACCCTAATCGAAGTCGTCTCTCTTCCTCTTTCGAGCTGCTGGAGCTACGACTGCGACACGAGCTGCGACACGAGCTGCGACACGAGCTGGACTTCGATTGCGACACTGGATCAACTTCGGCTGAGCAGGTTCGACTCCTTCTTCTTCGTCTTCGACACTGATCCCCTTCTCCTTCTTCTTCGTCTTCGACAGGTCGTCTTCGACTTCGACATTCATATTTTTTTTTTTTTCCCTTTTCTTCTTTCTCCTTCGGCTTCTCCTTCTTCTTCGTCTTCGATAGGTTCAGTCCTTCGTCTTCGACACTGATCCCTTTTTTTTTTTTTTCTTTTTTTTTTTTTTTAATCTCTTCAATTATTTGAGTTTATATTTTTTCAAACACTAGTTCAACCCATGATTATTAACATAATAATAAAATTAATTCATCATACATAAATAAAAAATAGATACATTACATTACATTCATTATGATTATATTAAATTGATTCATCATTATACTGAAATTAATAATTGATCATTAATTAAAAAAATAGAATTGATTCATGAGTTAATTAATTCATACATTCATTACAGTACATACATTGAATAAAACATTAATTAATTATCAAATTGATTCATAAGTTAATTAAAAAATAAGAAATTGATTAATTAATTAGAAAAGATTAATGTGTCTGTTATTAAAGAATTAATGTGTTGTATGTGTTGTGATTAATGTGAATTAATAAGAATTTAATTGATTAATAAAGATTAATCAATTTATTTGTGTTGTGATTAATGTGTTGTGATAAAAAAATAGAAAATTCAAAATTGGTTGATTAATTAATTGATAAATTGATTCATAAGTTAATCAATTTATTAATGTGATGAATTAATAAATTGGTCAAAGTTTTTCTTTAAAAAAATAATGTAACATAGGAATTAATGTAATGGAATGTAATGTTCATTAATTAATTATTGATCATTAATTAAAAAAATAGAAAATTGATTCATGAGTTAATTAATTCATACATTCATTACAGTACATACATTGAATCATAACATTAATTAATTCATAATTGATTCATAGTTAATTAAAAAAAATAAAAAATTGATTAATTAATTAGAAAAGATTAATGTGTTGTGATTAATAAGAATTTAATGTGTTGTATGTGTTGTGATTAATGTGATTAATAAGAATTTAATAAGAATTTAATTAATTAATAAAGATTAATCAATTTTATTGTGTTGTGATTAATGTGTTGTTGATTAAAAAAATAGAAAATTGGTTGATTAATTAATTGATAAATTGATTCATAAGTTAATCAATTTTATTAATGTGATGAATTAATAAATTGGTCAAAGTTTTTCTTGAAAAAATAATGTAACATAGGAATGAATGTAATGGAATGTATGTACTTAATTAATTAATTCTCATTAATTAAAAAAATAGAAAATTGATTCATACATTACATACATTAATTAATTCATCACATAACATACATTACATTCATTATACTGAAATTGTTTTTCTGTTATTTATTTTTGTGTTGTGTAGTAAGTACTATGACTAAGTAGAAAATGACATCGGAAAGTAATAGAAAAGATTCCGGCGGGCAATAATGCCCATTTGGTGGAGGAGAATAATTTAAACAAGTTTGAGTGTAATTTTTGTGGTAAAGTATCAAATGGAGTGTTTATCGGGTGAAACAACACCTTGCGGGAGGTTATAGGAATGTTACTGCTTGCCCGAAGTGTCCTTCTCTGTAAGAAGAGAGATTAGAGAGTTCATGTCCAAAAAAAAGACCACAAAAAGAGAAATGAACATGTTGCCTGATTTTGATGACATGGGGACATGGAAGATGAAGATGAAGATGATGATGTTGTTGAGATCAATGTCAATCAACACCGCAAGTTGACAAGTAGTAGCCCAAGGTTCATCCAAATCCAAATCCAAATCAAATGCCAAAGAGAAAAGGGCCTATGGATGTTTACTTCACACCCAATCCTGATCAGTGGTGAAAAATCGAAGAGACCAAGCAAAAGGGAAACAAACAAAATTGATGCAAATGACCCTTACAAAAAAGAAATGAGAGCTCGGCCACTGCAAAGATTTGCAAGGTGGATGTATGATGCTCGTATCCCTTTCAATGCAGTAAATTATGAGAGTTTTGGACCAATGATTGAAGCCATTGGCCAATATGGTCCTGGTTGAAGCCAACCACTTACCATGAAGTCGCGGT
>NW_021027068.1:1808604-1840300 GCF_004153795.1 Camellia sinensis
ATTTTGTTTTATAAAATGAATAGCAAATAGAATTGTAAACTTAAAATATTTATTTTGTAAAACGAAACATAATTTGTTTATGTATTTATAGCTGTCTAATAAATTTAATTTTTTATATGAATAACTTTTACTGTGAAGCCTATGAAATAGATGGTCTAGATCATCAAAATGAGTTTGAATTGAAGCTCACAAGAGAAGTATAGATGCGTATAGAGAGATGATGTATGGAGGGGAGCTTATCCCGTGCTGATAAATGTCAAACCCTAAAAACGAAGTTGACCTTTGGTAAAAGAAAAAACTAATTATTTACGCTTCGTCTAATAAAAATTAATTACAAATATTTTTCGTAATTAACACAAAATAAATAAATTTGAACAATACAATTAGCATAAAAATAAAACACAAAATAGACAAATGACATTATAACGGTAAATCCTACACCGTGGGATTCATAATGTGATTATTTGTGATTCATTATGTGTTTAATTTTTTAGATAAATTATATTGACTTCCCCTAAAATTTGAAGAAAATAGAGTCGAAGTTTGATATAATTACATTGGGCTCCATTAAGGTTTTAATTCATACAACACTTGACTCCCTTTTCATCTGAAATCCGTTAGCCGTATGAATAAAAAAAATGATATTTGTCATCTATTTTACATTAAATATATATTTTACTTTATGCATCGTTGTGTCTTTATACAATTTGTATTAATTTTGATCTTGTTAACTCTACTAAAATAGATGTCAGTATAATTATGCCAAAACTATGGGCTTATTTTTTTCAAACCTCAAGGAAAGGTCAGTGAAATTTACCTTAATTTTTTTATTCCTAACTTTTTAAAATTAATCTTAGAGATTTTTTATATGGAGACCTCCTAAACTATTGAGAACTATCATTTTGGCTCTTAAATTATAAAAAAAAAAAAAACATACAAATGGATCTCCTAAGTATTGAGAAGTATCGTTTTGACCTCCTAAACTTCAAAAGCGTACAAATAAATCCCCTAAACTATTGGCATACCCCCTCTGTTACTGTACCAAGAGTTAGATCAAAATTTTGACATCTTTATATGGAAATACCCTTCAACACTTTATTTAACACCCAACAAGGCTTCCACTCAATTTTCCTTTGTCTTTTGTTTTATTATTATTATTTCTTCAATTTTTTTTTTATTTTTTGCAAAAAAAAAAAAAAATTCATAAGATTTTTTTTTTTTTGTATTTTTAGATACATCTAATCTGGATGCATCTAAAAAATAAAATAAATTGATTGAAATATCAAAAAAATATTTAAAATAGACAAAAGTTCAAACAAAAATCTGTGTATTTTTGTTTAGATTTTTCTTTATTTTCGGTGAATTTCTTTTCATATTTTAGTTTTTTTTTTTTTTAGATGCATCTAGATGTATTTAAAAAGTGAAAAAAAAATAGTAAAATATGAAAAAAGTTAAGTAAAGACAAACGAAAACTGTCAAAATAATTTTTGAAAAATTAACCCAAACAAAGGCGCTTGAGCTTATTTTGAGTATTTAAATTAGGCAAAATTACTATTCAGGATAGATTTTTCAAAATTATTACACATTAATAAAAAAATTTAAAATTTTAATTATTAATATTTATAATATTTATCACCTTTACATATATACAATTTCATTGAAAATATCAAATAAATTATTTATTAATTTATTTATTTTATGAAGGGGCGCATTGCGCATCATAGCGTAGTGTATACATATCACTAGGAAGAACTCTCTGTCTCTCTCTCCCCTCTACCAGAGCCTCTTTGGAGAGAGGAATTGCGAGCAACAGTAGCAATCAACCCACCTTCACCAGTACTGCAATGAAGCTCCATTTCTTCAATATCCGAATTTAGGGTTTTTTTATCTCTTCTTCTTCTGCACAAATTCGCTGTGAAATAAGATTCAAAAAAGAAGACAATTATGGCCGCCCTTCTGGTTTCAAACCCTAGCCTTTTCTCTCCTTTCCTCGGCCGAAAACTGTAAGCCTCTCTCTCTCTCTCTCTCTCTCATATACATGTATGTATTCAATGGGGAAAGTCAATTCAATTTGATAAAATTCATATTCTTATCACAATTGTTTTTAATTCTAGGGTTGGTTATTTTACTAATTCGGGTTTTTTAATGCTTTTTGATTAATCTTTGTTTCTGGTTCAGTTCTCTTAGTAGCGATTCAAAGAGGTCTACCGTGTGTAGCTTGCATTTTAGGAGCCCTAGATGCGCAGTGGATACACCTTATGAAGGTATTGATAATGTTTAATTTTGTTCCAGGTGGGTTATTTAATGCCTAGTGTTTAATTTTGTTAGCAATTTGAAGCTATGTGTGTATGTGGTATGTTTGAGAATAGGAAGTAGATGTAATTGTATTTTTTTTTTGGCAAATTGTGACATTGGAAAATTTGAAGTACCCAGTTAACACTTGGGGCTTGTTTGATTGGGCAGGTTATGACATATGATTGGGATTATTAATCCATGGGACTCACATTCCATTGTTTGGCTATAAATTTTATTATTCGGATTAGATTCCAATGGTCATTTTATTCTACAAAATTGACCATTTTTTAATCATATTAATTAATAACGCAAAACGTACATATAATTGGAATTATATATTTCCAATATCTATTGCAAAACGAACATGGACAAGAGGAAATTACGTGTCACACTATTCCCCTCATTTTTAATCTTGCAAATAAAATAAGCCTTTACAATCTATGATATGTGGGTGCGGTCACTGATATATCATCTCAATATTTATTTATGTACTAGTGTATATATGGTCATTAGGATGTTGTATCTCATGCTTGTTTATTAGATTTCTTGGTAAATTGTATTTTTGTTGCAGAATACCCTTCTTATACTACCACAAGGGTACTGGAAATGTCTTTAGGTGTTTTTCTTACACCTTAACTTATTGGATTGCTGATTATTCACAATCAAAATCTTGTAGGTGCCAATTTGGCTTTAGATATATTTGACTTCTAATGGATAGCAACCGTAACTAATGCAGACAGTGTATAGCTACATCCATAATCAAATGTAAAATATATATTTTAGTGTAAAAGAGATAATATCATCATTTTCATCCATATTGTTAACAATATGATTGATTACGAGGGGTGCAAAGTGCTATGAGAATTTAAGGGATTGTTTGGGATAAACTAAATAAGTGCACTTTTTGACTTTTTATGAAATATGGATTGAGTATGGGTTGAGTTTGAAGTGATGTGGTAGAGAGATGATGTAACTTAAATAAGATGATGTGACTTAAATAGGATAGTGACTTTTTGACTTTTTAACTTTTTTTTTTTTATTATGCCAAACTAAGCCTAAATCTTGGGGAAGCATGAAGTAACTATGGCAAACTTGTAGAGTTAGTGTAATTTACTTAAAATGAAAATACTGAACCGAATGAAGTACACATGAAACTGTTGTACAAGCAATATAGTTTGTTTCTGACTGTGACACTTGGTGC
The DNA here is from genome assembly GCF_004153795.1 of Camellia sinensis. Taxonomy (NCBI): domain Eukaryota; kingdom Viridiplantae; phylum Streptophyta; class Magnoliopsida; order Ericales; family Theaceae; genus Camellia; species Camellia sinensis. The sequence continues at coordinate 1,812,101 of NW_021027068.1, forward strand.
TTAATAACTGTCCTGTGAATCTCAATCACTGGCCAACTTTGGTAAATTCTTGTTCGAATTTGTCAGAAATGCATGCTTTTTCCTGGTGATGTTTGCTAGTTGTTACTCAATTTGTTGCTTATAAAAGAAATGAATTTTACAACTCAGTTTGTAACACTATCTCCTCCATATTTAACCCTTTTTTTTTGTGTGTTTGTGGCCTATTGAGGATTTGATTTGAGTGATTTCGCCTTAAGATTTATAGCATTTATTTATTCTCTAGCTTCCGATGGAACTTCTCCGTAGCAAAGGCAAGAGAATAAAGAATGTATATTGCAAGGGTAATATGATCCGTGTATTAATTAGTCATTTAGTGAGACACAAATACCAAATAACCAATCCTGCCAGGTATCTTTAATATGAGAGGTAGTTCCTATCTGTGTGAGTAGACTATCTTTAAAAATCAAAGAGTAAAATACACTGACACTCCCTGAGGTTTATATTTATTACAATTTTTCCCCTCACGTTTTGGAAATTACATCTCCCCTCTTGATATTTAAAGTTTCATTACAGATTCCCCCCTTCTGCCCTTTAATTTTTTTAAGGTCAAATTACATATACCTCCCTTGAGATTTAGCTAAATTACAGATACCTCCTGAGATTTCGAAAATTACAGATACTTCCTTGAGGTTTATATTTTCATAACAAATTGCCTCCTGAGGTTTATATTTTCATAACAAATTGCCTCCTGAGGTTTATATTTTCATAACAAATTGCCTCCTGAGGTTTATATTTTCATAACAAATTGCCTCCTGAGGTTTATATTTTCATAACAAATTGCCTCCTGAGGTTTATATTTTCATAACAAATTGCCTCCTGAGGTTTATATTTTCATAACAAATTGCCTCCTGAGGTTTATATTTTCATAACAAATTGCCTCCTGAGGTTTATATTTTCATAACAAATTGCCTCCTGAGGTTTATATTTTCATAACAAATTGCCTCCTGAGGTTTATATTTTCATAACAAATTGCCTCCTGAGGTTTATATTTTCATAACAAATTGCCTCCTGAGGTTTATATTTTCATAACAAATTGCCTCCTGAGGTTTATATTTTCATAACAAATTGCCTCCTGAGGTTTATATTTTCATAACAAATTGCCTCCTGAGGTTTATATTTTCATAACAAATTGCCTCCTGAGGTTTATATTTTCATAACAAATTGCCTCCTGAGGTTTATATTTTCATAACAAATTGCCTCCTGAGGTTTATATTTTCATAACAAATTGCCTCCTGAGGTTTATATTTTCATAACAAATTGCCTCCTGAGGTTTATATTTTCATAACAAATTGCCTCCTGAGGTTTATATTTTCATAACAAATTGCCTCCTGAGGTTTATATTTTCATAACAAATTGCCTCCTGAGGTTTATATTTTCATAACAAATTGCCTCCTGAGGTTTATATTTTCATAACAAATTGCCTCCTGAGGTTTATATTTTCATAACAAATTGCCTCCTGAGGTTTATATTTTCATAACAAATTGCCTCCTGAGGTTTATATTTTCATAACAAATTGCCTCCTGAGGTTTATATTTTCATAACAAATTGTCCCTAATTTGTTATGAAAATATAACCTTCAGGGAGGTATCTGTAATTTTACTAAACCTCAGGGGGGTATATGTAATTTTACTAAACCTCGAGGGGGTATATGTAATTTGTCCTTTTTTAAATACCAATTTTGCCCTCACTAAGTAAATTACATTGACACCCCTCACATTTTAAAAATTACAATCCTCTCCCTAAGGTTAAAAGTAGCATTACCAATTGCCCCATCGGTTAGCATTAATTAGAAAAAAATTAATTGGGAAAAAAATTATTTGAAAAAAATAATTAATTGAAAAAAAAAATGTTAGTAAAATTTTTAAATTTCTGTTTAAAAACTAACGTAAATTCATTTTTTGAATTTACCTTTTTTTCTCAAATTTACAAACTGAGAACCATTTATAAACCAAAAAAATTATCAAATAAGTTTTTATGATAGTTTTTAAAATTTTTGTAAATAAAAATTGAAAATTGAAAACAAAATGGTTACCAAACAGGTTTTAGATGGTAAAAATATCGTAAAATTGACAAATAATTAAATAAGTTATCAACGTAAGAAATGACTTATTAAAAGATTCTTAATCTATGTATGGTTTGATATTTAGAATTTTTTAAAAAAATTAAAAATTAATTTGGTTAAGAAATAAAAAATAAAAAATAATTATCATTTTAACTTTTGGACAGGTTATATATATACGTATGACTGTTTCAATTTAATTTGTAAAACATTATTTCTAACCACTCGAAAGATAAAAATTATATAAAAATAAAAATTATTTTTTATTTTTTATTTCTTAACCAAATTAATTTTTAATTTTTTTAAAAAATTCTAAATATCAAACCATACATAGATTAAGAATCTTTTAATAAGTCATTTCTTACGTTGATAACTTATTTAATTATTTGTCAATTTTACGATATTTTTACCATCTAAAACCTGTTTGGTAACCATTTTGTTTTCAATTTTCAATTTTTATTTACAAAAATTTTAAAAACTATCATAAAAACTTATTTGATAATTTTTTTGGTTTATAAATGGTTCTCAGTTTGTAAATTTGAGAAAAAAAGGTAAATTCAAAAAATGAATTTACGTTAGTTTTTAAACAGAAATTTAAAAATTTTACTAACATTTTTTTTTTCAATTAATTATTTTTTTCAAATAATTTTTTTCCCAATTAATTTTTTTCTAATTAATGCTAACCGATGGGGCAATTGGTAATGCTACTTTTAACCTTAGGGAGAGGATTGTAATTTTTAAAATGTGAGGGGTGTCAATGTAATTTACTTAGTGAGGGCAAAATTGGTATTTAAAAAAGGACAAATTACATATACCCCCTCGAGGTTTAGTAAAATTACATATACCCCCCTGAGGTTTAGTAAAATTACAGATACCTCCCTGAAGGTTATATTTTCATAACAAATTAGGGACAATTTGTTATGAAAATATAAACCTCAGGAGGCAATTTGTTATGAAAATATAAACCTCAAGGAAGTATCTGTAATTTTCGAAATCTCAGGAGGTATCTGTAATTTAGCTAAATCTCAAGGGAGGTATATGTAATTTGACCTTAAAAAAATTAAAGGGCAGAAGGGGGGAATCTGTAATGAAACTTTAAATATCAAGAGGGGAGATGTAATTTCCAAAACGTGAGGGGAAAAATTGTAATAAATATAAACCTCAGGGAGTGTCAGTGTATTTTACTCTTTGATTTTTAAAGATAGTCTACTCACACAGATAGGAACTACCTCTCATATTAAAGATACCTGGCAGGATTGGTTATTTGGTATTTGTGTCTCACTAAATGACTAATTAATACACGGATCATATTACCCTTGCAATATACATTCTTTATTCTCTTGCCTTTGCTACGGAGAAGTTCCATCGGAAGCTAGAGAATAAATAAATGCTATAAATCTTAAGGCGAAATCACTCAAATCAAATCCTCAATAGGCCACAAACACACAAAAAAAAAGGGTTAAATATGGAGGAGATAGTGTTACAAACTGAGTTGTAAAATTCATTTCTTTTATAAGCAACAAATTGAGTAACAACTAGCAAACATCACCAGGAAAAAGCATGCATTTCTGACAAATTCGAACAAGAATTTACCAAAGTTGGCCAGTGATTGAGATTCACAGGACAGTTATTAAGCACCAAGTGTCACAGTCAGAAACAAACTATATTGCTTGTACAACAGTTTCATGTGTACTTCATTCGGTTCAGTATTTTCATTTTAAGTAAATTACACTAACTCTACAAGTTTGCCATAGTTACTTCATGCTTCCCCAAGATTTAGGCTTAGTTTGGCATAATAAAAAAAAAAAAGTTAAAAAGTCAAAAAGTCACTATCCTATTTAAGTCACATCATCTTATTTAAGTTACATCATCTCTCTACCACATCACTTCAAACTCAACCCATACTCAATCCATATTTCATAAAAAGTCAAAAAGTGCACTTATTTAGTTTATCCCAAACAATCCCTTAAATTCTCATAGCACTTTGCACCCCTCGTAATCAATCATATTGTTAACAATATGGATGAAAATGATGATATTATCTCTTTTACACTAAAATATATATTTTACATTTGATTATGGATGTAGCTATACACTGTCTGCATTAGTTACGGTTGCTATCCATTAGAAGTCAAATATATCTAAAGCCAAATTGGCACCTACAAGATTTTGATTGTGAATAATCAGCAATCCAATAAGTTAAGGTGTAAGAAAAACACCTAAAGACATTTCCAGTACCCTTGTGGTAGTATAAGAAGGGTATTCTGCAACAAAAATACAATTTACCAAGAAATCTAATAAACAAGCATGAGATACAACATCCTAATGACCATATATACACTAGTACATAAATAAATATTGAGATGATATATCAGTGACCGCACCCACATATCATAGATTGTAAAGGCTTATTTTATTTGCAAGATTAAAAATGAGGGGAATAGTGTGACACGTAATTTCCTCTTGTCCATGTTCGTTTTGCAATAGATATTGGAAATATATAATTCCAATTATATGTACGTTTTGCGTTATTAATTAATATGATTAAAAAATGGTCAATTTTGTAGAATAAAATGACCATTGGAATCTAATCCGAATAATAAAATTTATAGCCAAACAATGGAATGTGAGTCCCATGGATTAATAATCCCAATCATATGTCATAACCTGCCCAATCAAACAAGCCCCAAGTGTTAACTGGGTACTTCAAATTTTCCAATGTCACAATTTGCCAAAAAAAAAATACAATTACATCTACTTCCTATTCTCAAACATACCACATACACACATAGCTTCAAATTGCTAACAAAATTAAACACTAGGCATTAAATAACCCACCTGGAACAAAATTAAACATTATCAATACCTTCATAAGGTGTATCCACTGCGCATCTAGGGCTCCTAAAATGCAAGCTACACACGGTAGACCTCTTTGAATCGCTACTAAGAGAACTGAACCAGAAACAAAGATTAATCAAAAAGCATTAAAAAACCCGAATTAGTAAAATAACCAACCCTAGAATTAAAAACAATTGTGATAAGAATATGAATTTTATCAAATTGAATTGACTTTCCCCATTGAATACATACATGTATATGAGAGAGAGAGAGAGAGAGAGAGGCTTACAGTTTTCGGCCGAGGAAAGGAGAGAAAAGGCTAGGGTTTGAAACCAGAAGGGCGGCCATAATTGTCTTCTTTTTTGAATCTTATTTCACAGCGAATTTGTGCAGAAGAAGAAGAAGAGAGACAAAAACCCTAAATTCGAATATTGGAGAAATGGAGCTCCATTGCAGTGCTGGTGATGGTGGGTTGATTGGTACTGTGGCTCGCAATTCCTCTCTCCAAAGAAGCCCCGTAGAAGCGAGAGAGAGAGAGAGAGAGAGAGGGAGCTCTTCCTAGTGATTACACTACGCTATGATGCGCAATGCGCCCCTTCATAAAATAAATAAATTTGCCGGTTTATTTATTTAATATTTTGAATGAGATCGCACATGTGCAAACTGTAGAAAATTGTTGCCTTTCGCTGGGGATAATTTTAAGGCGAAATAACTTGCCCGTTGAGCGAAAGAAATTTTTTTTTTACTAAAAGGTGATAAACATTATAAACATTAATAATTAAAATTTTTAATTTTTTTATCGACAATGCTACGTAGCTCAAATTTTGTGGCTTAAAAGTGGCTCAAATGGCCAAAACGACGTCGTTTTGAGTACAGAACAACATAAAAATGGCCAAAACGACGTCGTTTTGGCCATTTGAGCCACTTTTGAGCCACAAAATTTGAGTTACGAGACATTTTCCTTTTTTTATTAATGCGTAATAATTTTGAAGAATACTATTGATTGATTGGTAATTTTTTTAAAATTTAATGAATGAAGCTTGACAACATGGATTGAAGGGATGAAAATATATACACATACTAGCATAATTATTCGTGCGCATGTGTATAAGTGAATTTTTTTTTTTTTTTATGTCATTAATTGTATGTTTTAAGTTCTTTATAATAAATACAAGTCATAATTTAATTGGTAAAAATTAAAAAATAAATCAAAAAAATTATATTTATGATAAAATATAAATAAATTTCGTCTTATCAGTTTCGTAAATTTAATTTATTATATGATAGTGGTAAATTATATTTGTCAATATATTGATTTTTTTCATGTTTTGTAAAGTCTAAAAATTTGTCTAGCATCAAAATTATAATCTATCTTATGTTATAAGATTTACGTAAAAATTGATTAGAATTCACTTGTAATATTAAATTTAGGCTTAACATTAGATTTACGCCAACTTGTCATTCACATAATCATTAAAAATTATCTTTGTCTATTCTCATCTTATCTGAATCATTTGACCTATCTACTTATAAAATTAGTAAATAGATATTTGTAAATATTTTTTATAATAATTAAAAAAATTGAACTTTGTTTAAAAAAATTATATATATTTATGTTCAAAACAATTAAATGAATAGTTATATATATTTATAGATGAAAAAATTATCTAAGATAAAGCCATCCTAAATTGTGGATGATATTCTAGTCCTAATAAATTTAAATTTTGTCATAGCTTATCAATTCATGACTAATATGAGAAAATTTGGAGGGGTTTTAATATTGGATTAAACACTAAAAAGTGGCTAAAAAAATTTAGTTCAAGTCGATTTTTTTGTCAATAATTCTTGATTTAAGTCTAGTCCTTGGAGAATCATCCAGTTCATGTCTAATCCATGAGTTAGTAAATCCACCTATTTATGTAATTTTTAATTAGTAAATATTTTTTTAAAAAAATTTATAACAAAATAGGAATTATGTACATATTTGTTTGGTGTATTTATTAATAATTTTAAAATTAATTAAGAAATAATGTAGTTGTTCTTAAGAGAATAAATTACATTGGTAGTCCTTATATTTTAACTCTTGTGTTATTTTTGTCCTTGCAATTTTAATTTGCTCGATTTTGATTATGAATTTATAATTTTGTCTCAATTTGGTCCAATGGTTAAAATTGCTTTTTTTTTATTTTTTTTATTGAAAATACACATGAGCAACATCTATTGTAATTTTATAGATAAAATTATAGATTTGTTCAACTCAATAAGTTAATGTCAACCAACTCAATAACTATTTTATTTTACCTTAACCGACATTATTAATTGGTCCAAATTGAAACAAAATTTAAAATTAATGGTCAAAATCAAGCTAATTAAAATTACAAAGATCAAATTGACATAAGAGACAAAAAGCGGTAGTATTGATACAATTTATCCCTCTTAAAATATGTCTAATATTGATTGTATTAATATTAAGATATATTTATATTTGAAAACTATTTGAGACCAGATCAGGCTAGAACTTAAATAAAAAATTGATGACTTATTAAAAATATTTAATAATTATAAATTTAAATTTAATCAATTTTTCATTTAATTTTTTTCGTAATAGAATTAGGTTGTTTGATAATTATAATTTATAGTTCCAATTTTTCTTTATATTTTTCAAAAAATATTTTAAAATTATATATAATTATAATTTCTTTTGGAACTTTCCTTTTCAATCTCAAATTAGTTATAACTTGAATTATATATAATTTATTTTTGACTTCTCCTCTACAAAAGCTAACAATGAAGATAAATTGTTTTTTGAACATTGTAAAAAATAAATAAAGAAATATATTATCAATAATAATAATAACAAAGCATATTTTTATTTATCATGTGATATCTCACCACTACATTGATAATATACATTAATAATAAAACTCATTACAATAATACAGTAATAATATATCAGATGATAAATAACATGTGATCACAATAATTTTTTATAGTTATACAAAAGTACCTAAAATGATATATAAAAAAATATATATATGATCCATATTCAATTTTTATATAGTAAAATTCACACTTAATCTCAACCACACATTAGTTTTCTAAATCAATTTATTATCCAAACTATCTGATGATACAGTTTATCCCAGTGAGTGTAGCGAACTGGTCCAAGCTCCTCAAGCCCAAGTCCAAATGATCAAGTCCACCGGATAACCTACAAACAAGTTCCACAGGGAACGGGGTAGTCCCCCAGGGAACCCTCCGACGAGCAAGTTAGGAAGAGAAGTAGAGTATAGAAGGAGAGATTAGAGATAGAAAGTTTAACCTTCTTCTTATCTTCAACGTTTGCTTATATCCTTTGGTAATCATTTCGCTGTCCCTTCCCACCTGCCCTTCTCGCCGAAAGTCTATGCTGTAGCTTATCTTGTTCAGGGTAAGGGGGTCATGTTCCGACGGGGAGGTGTTGTCGTAATAAATGCTGTGATGGACTGCATTAATGGTGATGTGCAGTGGCAATAACTCTGCAGATCTTTGTCTGCTGATGTGGCTCATCCTTCACCTGCCATGTGTCTGAATGCCACCAGTTGGGTTATGTATTGGGCTCCAAGTGATGGGCTTGGGTTGTCTATAATGATTCATGGCCTTTGTGGACTTGTACACGTCAGTAGTCCCTCATTCCCGAGTGCAACTTTAGTCCAGCGAAGGGAATAGTAATGAAGAAGGTGAGGATGTTAGGGAGTGGTAGTATGGAGGTCGACCGGCAGGGGTGACCGAGCGGGTGAACCGACCTGAAGGTGGTCCGACTGTGCAGGGCGACCGACTGGGAAGGCCAACCGCGAAGGGGGTCGACCGTGAAGGTTGGCCGAGTGGGAAGGTCGACCACGAGAAGGGGCGACCATGAAGGTTGGCCGAGCGGGAGGGCCGACCGTGTAGAGGGCGGTCGCGAAGAGGGCCGACCGCGAATGTTGGCCAGGCGGGAGGGCCGACTATGAAGAGAGTGGTCGCGAAGAGGGCCGACCGCGAATGTTGGCCGGGCGGGAGGGCCGACCATGAAGAGGGCGGTCGAAGAGGGCCGACCGTGAAGAGGGCGGTCGCGAAGAGGGCTGACCGCGAATGTTGGCCGGGCGGGAGGGCCGACCATTGCGGAGGGCCGACTGCGAAGGGTGAGGTGGAGGGGCTTGGGGCTCAAGAGGCGGCGTGTCACGTGGTGATTTGATGTGGAAAAGATAGGGTAAGGGGAGGAGATAGTGGATCGTGGTCGTACACGTGGTAACATCCCGTAAGGGGGGAAGATTAGGCGTTGGATCAGAAATGAAACGTTAGGTCATTATGAGTGTTGGAAAGACAGTTTTGGCGGATGATTTTGAAAAGTTTTCAAACTGGCGAAAATTAATTGGGATCCTTGGAATACGGGCAAACCGTGGGCTTTTGGCATTATTCGATTCACCTACTTGTTTACGAAAAATCAAAATATTCCAAGTGTGAATTCCTTTGTTGCTCACAATACACCTCTACAACACTTTTTCGATTTCCTTGCACCTGCCTCCGAAGCGATTCGCAGACATACCACAAAAATGGCCCAAGAAGGAACTGCAATTGCTAGGGTGGACCTACTTGGAGATGATGATACAGTGGAGTTAGCGCAGCAATACAGGATGGAGAGGGTGGGGGAGTCGATTGTACGATCCCACAGTTCCACCATGATAGCAACTCCAAAGCCAATCAACCAGGCAGAACCTGATCACTGGCACACAAAGGCAGATAAATCAACGGTCACTGCAGTGAATTTGGAGGCTATTCGCGAAAAATACCAGGTACCTACCGAAATAGAGTTGTCGTTGCCGATGTCAACGGAGAGGCCATCCGATGCCAGGCTAGGGCAGTTTGCTCTTTATGAGGAGGCATTGAAAGGAGGACTGAGGCTACCCCTGCCGCAGGTGGTAGTAGATGTCCTAAATCGCTTGGAGGTGGCGCCGGGCCAACTAATGCCCAACGCATGGAAGATCTTGCTGTCCTATGCAAGTGCCTGGCCGAAGGCGAACGAAGGGGCGGCCATGACGGTGGACGAATTCTTCGCGTGCTACAAGGCCTCGGGGCAGCAAGAGACTTGGGTCACTCTGCAGGCGGCAGCAGGGAAAGGGCTGGTGGCGGGGCTGCCGTCGTCGATCAAGGGGTGGAGACCACAGTGGTTTTATGTGTCTGCCAGTGGAGGAGTCAGAGCGTGGACCATTTGGAAGGTGCCCACCAAGTCGATGGAGCCAAGGTTAGGAGCAGCAACAGCAGAGGAGAGGGTGTAGAGGGTAAAGGAGTGGAGGGAGAAAGAAAGGGCCAAATGGGACGAGCTCGTTCAGCCGTCTACCTTGTTTGAGGCAAGGTTGGGTCCACAGCCGAGCGGTGGGGACCTCGACTGAGCGGAGTTAGAAGCGAGGATGAGGGCTCAAGAGGCGGAGGATCAGACCATCCTTGCGAAAGTCCAAAAATTCAAAGAGTCCCAGGCCGACCGACCACCAAAACCAGTTGCAAGGGAGAGAATTCGACCTCGCCCCAAACCCTTGGGAGAGAAGGACTTAGGCGAATTTGTGCCGCGACCGCCTGTAATAGAACCTTTGAAGGAGAGGTTTTTGAAGGAGATGGAGGCGTTAGGTGTGGTGAAGAAGAAGAAGAGGGTGAGGCGGAGTGAAGAAGAGCTTGCCCAGAAGAGGAGGAGGGAGACGAGGGTAAAGGAGTCCAGTGTGGCCAAGGAGGCAGATGGGGGGAAGTAGGGGAGACCCCAGGAAGAGTGATTGCCTCAGAAGTGGTGGACATCGCCTCAGAGGGCATGGAGGTAGTGCCAGTAGTGGCGGCGATCGCCGTAGGGGTCGCAAGGGCCGCCCCTGAAGGGCAAGTGAAAGATGGGGCAATTGGCCCTGGGCCAAGAAGGGAAGAACAGGCCCAGGGGGGTCCTGCACCTCAAGGAGGGGGAGTCAGTCTGACCACAGCGATCTACCATGCTCGTACGGTGGCGGGGCAGCTGGAGAGAGAAGAAGGCCCAGCTAGGGCAAGGGCAGACCGCCTGGTAGGCATTGTAGAAGAGACAGCCTTGCGCTCGGCATCCAAATTCAACGAGGCTGAACTACTAAGGGGGTTATGCTTCGCTCAAATAGAGGTAACCACTCTAGCAGGGGCTCTACTGAAGAAGGCGGGGGCTACCAAACTCAAGGCAGATGAGGCCAAGGCTCAGCTTGCAAAGTTGAAGAAGAAGAGTGCAAGTTGGGAGAGTGCCCACGCTGATCTACAAGCGGTTAAGGTGGAGCTGGAGAACACACGCCGCCAGGTCGTGTCGCTCGAGTTCCAACTGGCTGGCAAGCAGAAGAAGTTGGATGAGGCCCAAAAAGCTTGCGCAGTCGCGGTCGAACGCCATGAAGAGGCAATGAGCAGTAATGAAGAGCTGGTTAGGCAGAAAGATGAGGCAGATGTGAAGGTTGGCGATCTGCAGAAGAAGCTGGAGGGCGAGCGGGCTAAGGCAGTGGAGGAGAGGAAGAGCCTTCAGAAGGAGTTGGAAGCAGAGAGAGCCAAGGCGACGGCGGAAAATGAGAGCCTGAAAAAAGAGTTGGAGGAGAAGAGGGCTAAGGCTGCGTCTGAAAGGGCGACCCTGCAGAAAGAGCTGGACGAAAAGAGGGCGAAGGCAGCCTCTGAGAGGGCGGCCTACCCCGATCTGTGCATCACCTTGGTGGAGCAATTCAAAGGGTCTACTGAATTTCAGATGACAGTTGATGCCGCGGTCGCCAGCAGCTTAGCTAGGCAAGAATCTGGGGGGGCAGGCCCATCGAGGACGACCGCTGGAGGCAGAACTGAAGCAGAAGTTATTGAGAGCTTCCAGCAGTTAGATTTCTATAAACATGAAATGATTGAGTTCTAAGACAGTGACTGGAAGATGTTCAAGCGTAGAGCTGAAGAACTGTTCCCAAACTTAGACCTCAGTAGTGTAACAATTAGTGAGGACGATGTGGCCCAAACCCCCCTGGATGAGGGTATTGAAGAAGAGGACCTCATCTCCAGTAAGGAGGAGTAACTGGAGAAGAAGAAGAAAATTGTGCACAGACATTGTTTTGTTGTTTTTTTTTTTTTGAATTGCTATAATGAACTTTTGTATAAAGTTATGGATAAATAAAATTTCAGTTGTGTTTTGCATTTCACTGTTTTTGCTTGTGCGTCTGAAATGGATGAAAACTGGTGATAAAAACTTGTGATAGACTTGTGATAAAAACTGAATTCAGGAATTCCTCAAGGCAGAGTGGGATTGAAATCGTAATAAAAACTGAGTGCAGAGTAAAGTTAGGAACTTCTCAATGCAGAGTGAAATTGAACTGGTAACAATGCAAAGTGAAGTTAAACTTGTAATAAAAACTCAATGCAGAGCGAAGGTGAACTTGTAATAAAAACTCAATGTAGAGTAAAGTTAGGAACTCCTCAATGCAGAGTGAAATTGAACTGGTAACAATGCAGAGTGAAGTTGAACTTGTAATAAAAACTCAATGCAGAGTAAAGTTAGGAACTCCTCAATGTAGAGTGAAATTGAACTGATAACAATGCAGAGTGAAATTTAAAATGTAGTAAAATTACAAGTTTGCGTTTGCCACACTGCTCAAGTAGGTTAGTGGTTTACGGGGTGAGGCCTGGTTTGTGAGTTTGATTGAGAAAAGAATAACCTGACTTTTGTAAGAACGGCTTTGGAATTCAACTGAGCGAAGAGTGGTGTAGAGATTTGGAGTTGGAATTTGCATGGGTGGCCTTGATCGAGTCCTGCATGCGTGCTCATTTGAGGCAAGACATTGTAGGTAACTGAGTCTGACCCTGAAACTGTGGCGCTCGGTCTGGCTAAGACTTGTCAGGCAAGCCGAGTGCTTCATGTTCGGTCTGGTAGAGGCTATTAGTGCTCGGTCTGGCCGAGTATTTTTAGTGCTCGGTCTGGCTGAGGCTTTTAGTGCTCAGTCTGGCTGAGGCTTTATTGTGTTCAGTCTGGCTGAGGCTTTTAGTGCTCAGTGTGGCTGAGGCTTTATTGTGCTCAGTCTGGCTGAGGCTTTTGGTGCTCAGTCTGGCTGAGGCTTTTAGTGCTCAGTCTGGCTGAGGCTTTTTTAGTGCTCAGTCTGGCTGAGGCTGTTGATAGTCGGACTGGCCGAGGCTTATGGTGTGACGCTCGGTCTAGCTGAGACTTGTAATAAGTGCTGCAAATGAGAATGTTATTGAGACAACACATAGATAGCCAAGGTATAGAATTGTTGCCATGATCAGTGTAATCCAGTTGATACAAGTTTACATTATGTAACAAAACAAAAAGAAAATACAACAACTGAGCAATACAACAGTAGGAACTTATTGAAAGTTGCGTTTTAGGTGTTCAGCGTTCCAGGGGTGGGAGAGATCTCGACCTTTTATGTCCTGAAGTCGATAAGTGCCCGGACGTGGTTGGGCCTTCACAACGTAAGGTCCCTCCCATTTGGGTGCCAGTTTACCCTCGGTCGGATTTTTGGTGGCAAAGGTTGCTTCTCTCAAGACAAGGTCCCCTACAGCGAACTCCCTTGGTCGGACTTTGTGGTTGTATTGTGTTCTCATTTTCTGTTGGTATGAGGCCAGTCTGACAGCAGTGGTTTCTCTAAGTTCTTCAATTAGGTGCAGGTCTGCCCGATGGAGCTCTTCCGTTAGTGTTGGATCCAGATGTAAAACTCTAGGGGTAGGCAGACCGACTTCTACCGGAATAACTGCCTCAGCGCCGTATGTTAAGCGAAAAGGAGTTTCTCCAGTGGGAGTCCACGCTGTAGTTCGGTAAGCCTAAAGTACATTTGGTAGTTCCTCAGCCCAAAGCCCCTTGGCATCTTCTAGCTTGGTTTTGAAGATCTTCAGAAGAGAACGGTTGGTGACCTCAACTTGGCCATTGGCTTGGGGATGTCCGGGGGAAGAAAAACATGGTTGAATTTGGAGGTCCGCACAGAACTTCCTGTACTTGGCGTTATCGAATTGTTTGCCGTTGTCGGAAACAATGGCCTGGGAAATGCCAAATCTATAAACGATCGACTGCCAGATGAACTTGGTTGTGTTCCGCTCGGTAATGGTGGCAAGGGGTTCTGCCTCTACCCGCTTAGTAAAATAATCAATGGCGACAATGGCAAATTTGGTCTGGCCTCGGCCGGTGGGTAAGGGGCCAACTAGGTCAATCCCCCACTTGGCGAACGGGTAAGGGCTGCAAAGTGTGATCAATTCAGTAGGAGGGGCACGGGGGATATTGGCAAAACACTGACACTTATCACATTTGAGCACGAAGTCAGCCGCATCTTGGTTGAGAGTAGGCCAGAAATATCCAGTGCGAAGTATCTTGTGGGCCAAGGACCTGCCGCCCGAGTGATTGCCACAGATACCCTCATGAATTTCTTGCATCACATAAGTTGCTTGAGTCGGATTGAGGCACTGCAGATAAGGGCGTGAGAAACCACGCTTGTACAAAATGCCGCTGACGAGGATGTAATTGGATGACCGGGCCCTGACTTTGGCGGCTTACTGTTGGTTGTCTGGAAGTTCCCCCGTTGTCAGAAATAGAAAGATGTCCGACGCCCAAGGGATGGGCTCATTTTGGAGGAATTGTATTTCATGCTGGTCGGGGGAAATGAAGGGGTGGGATAGGTGTTCGAGGCAAACACCACTGCTGAAGTCGGACTGGTCTGCGGAAGCCAACTGGGCTATCTCATCTGCCTTAGAGTTCTCTGCCCGAGGAATGTGCTTGATGTGGAAGGTATTGAAGACGCGAACAAGGGGAAGTGCAAGATCCCTGTAAGCCCGCATTGTGTCCTCCTTGGCATCGAATTCTCCCGTGATCTGTTCGACGAAGAGCTGGGAGTCGCTGAGCACTCGGATGTGGCTGACACCAATGTCCCTAGCTAGGCGAAGGCCTGCTATTAGTGCCTCATATTCGGCCTCATTGTTACTAGCCTCGAACAAGAAACAGAGTGCACATTTGAAATAACCACCCTCAGGGGCGGTGAGGATGAAGCCAGCCCCACTACCTTACCTGCGGGATGATCCGTCGACGTTGAGAGTCCAAGAGTGAGGGTCTTCTGGCTCGATGGGAGCTGGTGAGGGTGGAGAGGCAGTGGTTAGGGTAGGATTAGTGAATTCCAAGATGAAGTCGGCAATAGCCTGCTCCTTAATTGCTGTTCGAGGCCGGTAAGAGATGTCAAACTGGCTGAGTTCCACTGACCACTGCATGAGTCTGCTAGAAAGTTCTGGTTGCTGTATGACCTTCTTCAAAGGTTGGTCGGTGAGGACCATTACGGAATGGGCTTGGAAGTAAGGACGGAGTCGTCTGGAGGCGGTGACCAAGGCCAAGGACAATTTTTCTAACAGTGGGTAGTTCTGCTCCGCTCCCCTGAGGGCCCAACTGATGTAGTAGACCGGTCATTGGACAGAGCCGTCTTCCCTGGTAAGTGCTGCACTGACAGCGGTGCATGATACGGCTAAGTAGAGGAAGAGGGGCTCGCCCGTGATTGCCTGTGAAAGGAGGAGAGGGTTAGCCATGCACTGTTTCAACTGTTGAAAAGCCTCTTCGGATTCAGCCGTCCATTCAAAAGTTTGCCGAAGAACTTTGAAGAACGGTAGGCACTTGTCTGTTGTGCGGGAAATGAAGCGATTGAGGACTGCAACTCGGCCAGTGAGTCTTTGGACCTCCTTAACTGTTCTGGGTGACTGCATCTCGACCAAGGCCTTGATCTTTTCAGGGTTAGCTTCAATGCCCCACTGACTGACCATAAAACCCAGAAACTTCCCAGATCCTACGCCGAAGGCGCATTTCTCTGGGTTGAGCTTCATTTGGTACTTGCGTAGGGTGGCGAAGGTCTCCCGCAGGTCGGTCAGATGATCAGTGGAGAGTTTGCTCTTGACTAGCATGTCGTCGACATATACTTCCATATTCTGACCTATCTGGTGTTGAAAGACGGCATTGACCAACCGTTGGTAGGTGGCCCCAGCGTTCTTCAATCCGAATGGCATTACCCGGTAATGGTAGGTACCTCGGTCGGTGATGAAGGATGTATGTTCCCGATCGGACGGGTGCATCAAGATTTGGTTGTAACCAGAGAAAGCATCCATGAAGCTGAGCATTTGATGGCCGGCCGTGGCGTCGACCAGCAGATCTATGCAGGGAAGAGGATTGCTGTCTTTGGGGCAAGCTCGGTTTAGGTCAGAGTAATCGACACAAAGTCGTCATTTGCTATTGTTCTTGCAGACTAGGACCATGTTTGACAACCATTTAGGGTAGTCGACGTTTTTGATGAATTAAGCCTCAAGGAGCTTGTCGACCTCTGCGGCTATGAGAGTATTGCGCTCCGGATGAAAGATGCGCTGCTTCTGGCGGTAAGATCGGAAATGAGGTTCAATACTGAGGCGATGAGTTATGAAAGAAGGGTCAATGCCTGGCATATCTGAATGAGTCCAAACGAATACATCATTGTACTCGGTCAGAAGGGCAGTAAGGTCGGCCTTAGCTTAGGAGGATAGTTGGCTGCCGATCTTGGCAGTTTTCATTGGGTTGGTGGGATCGATGGGAATCTCAACGAGCTCCTCCACTGGTTCGCCTCTGACCAGCTCATCCTCATCTCGGGCGTCAAGTCCTTCAATGATCATGGTCTCCTTCAGCTTGACTTTCTTGAGTGAGGCGACATAACATTCCCTGGCTATGGTCTGTTCTCCCCGTATTGTCCCGATGCCCTGGTCGGTAGGAAACTTTATGGCGAGGTGGTAGGTTGAAGTGATAGCTTGGAAAGCGTTGAGGGCGGTGCGACCCAGGATGATGTTGTAGGCGGATGGACAGTCGACCATAAGGAAGGTGAGCAACTTGGTAGTCTGCTGTGGGTATTCGCCAATGGTGATGGGGAGATCGATGGAGCCGATGGAGGTCATCCGGTCGCCAGTGAAACTGACCAAAAGGTTTGGAGGGGAGACAGACTTTCCTCTCCAATTTTGAGCTGGCGGAAGCAGCTGAGGAATATGATGTCTGAAGAACTGCCGTTGTCGATGAGAACTCGTCTGACCTTATAGTTGGAGATGAAGGCAGAAATGACGAGAGAGTCATCATGAGGATAACGGATGCCAGTACAGTCGGCGTCCGTGAAGGTGATGGGCTCTGTCCACTGCTTTGGCTATTTTGAGTGTCGGTCTACCGTGGTAACCGCTTTGTCTAAGCCTTGCCTTATCTTTCTGAGTTCTGTCCTCTGAGCCGAGCGGGATGATCCCCCACAAGTAAGGCCACCTGAAATGACTCGAATTTCACCGGTTGGCGGAGGGTGATTGCCAAGCGGCCAAGGCTGTTGTGGAGGGCGATTATGGCCTTGGTTAGGTTGGGCTGGCTGCCGGGGTGGGGTGCGCCGGCGGTTGTTTCTGAGGAGTTCGGTTCTTTACCTCTGCTGTGGGGGGGTGTCGGTGAACCGGCTGAGACGCCCTTAACGTATTAGGGTCTCGACCTGATTTTTGAGGTTGATGCAGTCATCAGTGTTATGGCCGTGGTCTTAGTGGAAACGACAATATTTGGACTGATCTTTACGATTGAAAGGGGTCCGTGAAGGTAGGGGCCATTTGAGGGGGTAGTCCCATTGGATCTAGTTGAGGACTTGTTCCATAGGAGAATTAAGGGGGGTGTACCGCTCGAACCGACCGGGAGGTCGAGCTGGTGCCGATCGGTCAGCGCGGGGGGGTCGACCTGTATAGTAGGGTGTTTGGCTATTGTACTGGGTGTTTCTGGTTCTAAGTCTTTTCTCTTTTCTTTGGGGGTCGGGTTTTTAGCCATGGGATCCTGCCGGGCGGCTAGTGAATCTTCGGCATTCATGTATTTTTGGGCTTTGGAGAGTAAGGCCGCCATGGAGGTCGGTGGGTTTTTGGAGAGGGAGAAGAGGAAATTGGACGATCGTAGCCCGGCCATGAAGGCCGTGAAGATGACCTTGTCATCGTTTTCCGCTATTTGCAGGGCTTCGGTGTTGAAACGGGTAACAAACTGCGCAGCGACTCCCCATCGCTCTGACGGATGTTGAGGAGTTGGGTTGCCGGGCGGCGTTGGCGCTGGGCTCCAATGAAATGGCTGGGGAAGGAGTCGCTGAGGTGTTGGAAAGTGGAGATAGAGTCTGCTGGTAATTGGCTGAACCACAGTCGAGCTGACCCCTTCAGTGTCACGGGGAAAGCCCGACACATGATCTCGTCAAGGAAGGCATGGAGGATCATGAGGGTGCGGTAGGTCTCTAAATGGTCGGCTGGGTCCGTCGTACCGTCAAAGGAGTCAATGGTAGGCATCTTGAACTTGGCGGGCAAAGGTTTGTCCCGGATGGAGGCAACAAATGGTAAATTTGCTGTGGTAGAGGGTTTATGCTGAATGTTCTGCATGACCCCTTGGAGTTGGAGCTTCATTGCTCGGAGTTCAGCGTCCTAGAGGGGAATGTGGTCACCATGGTCAGTCAATGGAGGCTGGATGCTGCTGGCTTCCCCTTTAGGGGCTGGTGCTACGACCGACGGGGGTGGGGGTGGTGGTGGTGGATTTATGTGTGGGTGAAGAGGTTGCAAACCTTCCAAGTTTGGTGGATGGGGTTGCGAGGCGGTATGGCTCAAGGCTCTTTCTTGGTTGGGCGAAATATCTGGAGGTGGTGGAGGAGGCATCGGAAGGTTTCTTTGGAGTAAAGCATTTATCAAGGCCTGGTTTTGCTAGGCCATGCAGTTAATGCTGTTGGTAAGCTCGATAAAATACTGCGGTGGGTTGTTTGGATTGGGGAGGTCGACCTGATGGTCGGTAGCATTATTGTGAGAAGCCATGGATCTAGTCATGACCATACACTTTGACGGGTAGGAGGAAAAGGTTATTGGAACGGGGTCTCTGGCGACAGTGAACACAACTGGCGCGAGGAACAAAGTCTTTCCACAAACGGTGCCAACTGATGATATAGTTTATCCCAGTGAGTGGAGCGAACTGGTCCAAGCTCCTCAAGCCCAAGTCCAAATGATCAAGCCCACCGGATAACCTGCAAACAAGTTCCACGGGGAACGAGATAGTCCCCCAGGGAACCCTCCGACAAGCAAGTTAGGAAGAGAAGTAGAGTATAGAGGGAGAGATTAGAGATAGAAATTAACCTTCTTCTTGTCTTCAACGTTTGCTTATATCATTTGGTAATCATTTCGCTGTCCCTTCCCACCTGCCCTCCTCGCCGAAAGTCTATGCTGTAGCTTACCTTGTTCAGGGTAAGAGGGTCCTATTCTGACGGGGAGGTGTTGTCGTAATAAATGTTGTGATGGGCTGCATTAATGGTGATGTGCAGTGGCAATAACTCTGCAGATCTTTGTCTGCTGATGTGGCTCGTCCTTCACCTGCCATGTGTCTGAATGCCACCAGCTGGGTTATGTATTGGGCTCCAAGTGATGGGCTTGGGTTGTCTATAATGATTAATGGCCTTTGTGGACTTGTACACGTCACTATCTATTATACTTTTAAGTAATATTCACTTTTTCAAAACTCTCCCAAACAATACTTTGACCGAGCTCATCATCATCCTTGTTATTACCATGCTCACCACCTCCACTAACCACTATGCAACTCCGGTATAGTTTTTATCTTTGCAAATTTAAAAAGACAATGTTGAAGAAATAAAAAAGCACCGTTAGAGTTTTAAAGAGTTAAAAATAAAAAATGAAAAAAATGTGCAGTTTTAGTTTTTCTTATTCCATATATGGGTGATATTTTCTTTTTTTAAATCCATAAATTATGGAACATTGTTCATTATTTAAAATTACATTTATTGATGGGCAAGTCAATTAAATGTTTTTAATTTTTTACAAATAAAAAAAATTGAAAAATTCGTTTAAGAAATTTAAAAAATGGCCAAATCATAAAGAACAATATAAGATATCATATTCTATTAAAAAACTCAAAATTGTATTATCAATTTACATATATCAAAAATAATAATAACAACAATATACAAAATACACAAACATTCACCAAAAAAATAAAAATAAAATTTCCAATTAGCTCCCAAAACAAAGATAGTTAAACAGATATTTATATTTATTATCAATTTAGTTAGAAAGGAAAAAAAAAGTCACAGAGAGAAAAAAAAAATACTCACATGAAAATAGAAATTTACAAAAAGAAAAAAAAATACTTACACCAAAAAAAAAAAAAAAACAAACAAACAAACAAACTTGAAATAAGTTTGAACTATTAACAAACAGAGAGACTAATCTTTGCATCATTACATTTGGAGAGGAGTTGGCCAAACTGAAAAAAAGATCAAATATTGACTATTCTAAAGAGAATTGTTTTGAATTTTTAAGTTGATTAGGTTTTTAATAAAATTTTAGAATTTATATTATTTTCAGAAAGGATGAGAGTGGGTTACCATATTATTTTGAATTTTGAAATTTAAAATCATAGATAATTAATGCCTTTATTGTTTCTTTATTTGAATTGTTTGGATCAATATTATTTTTGAAAAAGAGTGAGGGTGACTTATCATTTTGTTTTGAATTTTAAAATTCAAAATATAGATAATTAAAGAGCTTTTTTTTCTTTTTTTCTTTTTTTTTTTAAGTTAAGGAACTAACTAATAGAGTTTTTTTTCTTTACAAATTAACAAAATTAGTTTGGGAGTTTGGAGCTCGCACAATCAATATTCTTAAAAAGTCTCTTTTCCTTATATATAGATGTATAGATTTTGGCAATAAAAGAAAATATAAAATTTGCTAAAAATGGAAGATGGCCCCTTTTTTTTCCTTTCTGTAAATTGGTTATGGTTAATGAATTACCTTTTTTTTAACCAAACTCCTAACTTATTTTTTTTCTTTTAAAAAAAAATGGAGGAGAATCTCTTCTAATTCTGATCTAGGATTGGAGGGAACTATTTGGGTATGTAGAGCTCACCACGAGCTCTGTTTTGATTCATTCATTTTATCTAGTATTTTATGTATTTTATCCACACAAAAAATTAGATAGATTTAATAATTATAATTTATTCAATTTATCATATTTTTAACCAAAAAATATGTGATTTATTTTTAAAAACTCAATTATTTTTTGTTAAAAATACGATAAATTGAATAAGTTATAATTATCAAATCAATCTAATTTTTTGTATAAATAAAATATATAAAATATCTAACAAAATAAGCCGTTTAAATTATCAAAACGAACCCCTGATTAGACCCACAAATGCACAATGGATCCCACAAGTCCAAAGCGCGCTCTTCAATCTAAAATCTGTACAAGAGGAACCCTCCTCCTAAAAAAATAGAGCAACAAAGAATATCTGAAACAGGAAGCTAACTGCCTCTAGCTGGATCACCAGTAGTAGCATTGAGGAAAAATATGCTGGGCTGGGCTAAGGTGCTGAAACTTAGCAGAATTCAAATATGAGATTTGCTTTGTTGGGCTTGAGCTTGTTCTATGCCTACAAAGAGATCTCAAACCCTTAATTGACATTTAAATTTTTTCAAGTTGGCTATTATTATTTTTATACTTTTTTTATCTGATATTTTTCGTTGAGCAAAAAATTTATAATATTCATATACTCCTATATTTGGGTAGTCCCACTTTTTGGATTGGGGTACATTAAAACCTAACACTCTATTTAGATGATATGATTTGATGAGAAATAACAAAAAATGGTGGAAAAGAGAACTTTTTTTTTCTCATATTTAGTTTATAAATTGGGGATGAAGAGAAATAACTTGTCACCTAATCAAACCTATTAGCAGCATGTGCTCACATCAAATTGTTTTTTTTTGGTTAACAAATGAATTAAACGCAAAATGGTGTCGCGTTTTGCTGTCAAAGTACTGTGCTATGAGAGCACACCCCCTCATTCCTATAAATTGGGAAAGAAATAGTGCGAAAGAGAACTCGCTTATTAAATTTATTTTATTTCTCACTAAAAAAAGTTGTGAGATTTGATGAGAAACAAATTGATTGATAATAAAATATTTATAATACCAAGATTGTCCTTTAAAATGCAAAGAAACAAAATATATATATATATATATATATCACTCATATTCCTTTGTCACATGCTTTGTTTTTTTACTCATCCAAACGCGATAGTGAAAAATTATAATAATTTCTTTTCTTTTCACTTAAATGAGACACCACGATCATTTCTTTTCTTTTCTCACCCTTCGATCCAAACGGATTGTAAGTGTAAATAGTTAATGGGTAAAAGCAACTCCAACTGCTTTCCCTTAAATCTCATTTTTAGTTATTTTGAGGAGTTTTAGTATAAAAAAACATGTAATGATAAAATTAGTAGTTTTTCCATGAATATAATAGTAATCAATTTACCGTATTCAATTTTTGTTTGCATATCTGATCCTCTTTATATAGAGCATGCAATAGCTAACTGAGATTGTTGCACCAATTCTTGTGGGATAGTGTCCCCATATTTGAGGTGATAATCATTATCCAAATGAATTGTAAGGATACTTCTACGTCTCCTCTAGAATGGCTTAGCAGAGAATGCAAGCAGTGTGTGCCCGAGTAGGGGAAATTATTCAATTTTCTCATAATATTATGTATCTATATTCCTTAATCAATCATCATTTAATATGCCTCTCATGTTTTCTAATCACCCAATACAATACTCCACTTACCCACCTTCTTTACCAATTATAATGTTATGAAATATTACATGTTTATATTTCGAAATTATTGAATAATTAACCCCAAATAGAATGAATACCTAGAAGTGGATCCAAGTAGAGTGCACAAAATATTATGTCACGTGCCCATACTAGGACCCATATAATTCCATGTTATTTTTAGCTCCCACAAAGAAGTGAGTTTAAAAAACTACCTCAACCATGTCATAGCCATAGGCACACCTATTTATTGAACAAATCTTATATAAATGGGTTCAAATAATTTAGAGTGTGTAAGCAGTACTTGTCCCCAAAAAATAAATAAAATCAGTGACCAGTGTATGAGGAATCAAACAAGAAGGCAAAAGTGTTCTTCTGATGATTTTGCAGTATATATATATATATATATATTCAAATTTGAAAAGAACACAAAATAACCAAATATGATGAGTAGACCATGTTCTAATGGACTAACAAAGACACCCATTATGTGACAAATGCTAAATATTGACGTTTAGTTTTTTTTATGAGAGAGAGAGAGAGAGAGGATGAAAACGTGAGAGCTCTGTTTGTTTTTGTGCTTTTGAGGTGTGTGTTTTGTTTGTTGGTTCTTGGATTTATGTCACCCAAGGTATTAATTGGGATAAACATTCATTTAATAAATGATTGTTTATCAGAAACAATCCATCACTTCTATTTATTATCTTATTAATTTGGAGGTTTCTTCAACATTTTCAATTCCATTGGTTTCAAAGTTCCACCTTGGATCATCACCTAATTAGTAGTTCCCTAAATTGCTAATGTGCCCTATGTTTGTTAGGCGGAAGTTGTTGGAAGTACAAATTTTCCATACAAGTCATACATGCCTGTGTTTGGCAAGTGAGTTTGCAGGTTTTTTTGGTTATTTTAGTCACAAAAAATAAAATAGGCTATTTTAGTCATAACAAACAAAATATCACATCCAACCCATAATCATTACATTATTCTCTCACAAAAAAACTCAAAAAAGTCAAAAAGCTAAAAAAACCCTTCCCAAACCAAGCTTTTAAGCCCAGGCTAAAATAGCTAAAAAAGCCAAAAAGTCAAAAAGTCAACCCACTCGAAAAAATAAAATTTATACAAAAATACAATGTGAATACAAGTTATAATTAACATACAAGTAGTCTTAAAAAAATAACTTATACTAATGTAAACATTTACACTGCAATGTGAAAATATAAAACAAAATTGAAAAAAATAAAAAATGATTATTTAAATTGTTTAATGGTAACAAAAATGGTTGTTTAACTAACAAGTATAGTAACAAAAATAACAAACATACAATTAATTTTCGAAAAAATAAAACTTATACCAAAATACAATGTGAATATTCACAATTTACAATTAATATACAACTAGATTTAAAAAAATAAACTCATACTAATGTGAACATTTACACTGCAACGTGAAAATATAAAATAAAATTAAAAAAAAAAGTGAAAATTAACTATTTCGATTGTTCAATGGTAACAAAAATATTGTTCAACAATAAACATAGTAAAAAAAAAAACAACAGAATACACTAACTTTCAAAAAAAAGTAAATAAATAAATAAATATATCATATCAAAATACAATGTGAATATTCACAATTTACAATTAACATACAACTAATGTTAGAAAAACTAAATTCATATCAATATAAACATTCACACTGCAACACGAAACAAAATTAGAAAAAGAAAAATGACGATTTCAATTGTTTAATTGTAACAAAAAATGATTGTTCAAACAACAAATATGATAACAAATAACCAATGATATCTGAATATTCACATCTTGCAAAATATATAATTATGTTTATATCTATATTTCAACACTTATTTCACATACTTTCATACAATGTGAAATGTGAACATTCACACTGATTGACAAAAAAAAATAGAAACAAGGGCAATAATAGAATTAGAAATCAAAAAAAAAAAAAAACTCAATCACTCTAAAAATAAAAAAAAAACATCACCCACATCCTCATCTTTATCATTATCTTTATCATTATCATTATTATTATTAACAATAAATGCAATTTCACCATTCTACCAATCCAAATCACACCAAACATACCTTTGAAGATATGGTTGTAACCAAATT
This sequence comes from Camellia sinensis, assembly GCF_004153795.1. Classification (NCBI taxonomy): domain Eukaryota; kingdom Viridiplantae; phylum Streptophyta; class Magnoliopsida; order Ericales; family Theaceae; genus Camellia; species Camellia sinensis. The sequence goes on from NW_021027068.1 coordinate 1,836,791, forward strand.
GACTTAATATAAATAGAGTTTCGACTTACAATAATGGAGAAACATAGAACTTCGAATACAAAATGACAATAGAGGAATACAAAATTTCACCGCAACAATGGAAGAATATAATATTATTTCACTACCATGTGTAAATTAAAGTTTCTAAACCCTACCAAATAGAGAGTTTCGAAACCCACGCACAATGAAATAATACCACATATGTGAATGAAACTGATAAAAAAGAAAAACGTGGATAATGGTAAATACCAAAATAGATATAGCAACAAAGAGAAAATGTGTATATCTTTTTTTATGTAGTACATATCAACGATAAATATAAGAATATAACAGCCCAACAAACAATATAAATCAGAAAAAAAAGGACCTCATAGAATAAAAACATAAATACGTAAGACTAATTAAGTTATAATTTTCTTTGGTGGACTTATTGGGTTAGAACACCTCTAAATAGGATTTATCAATAAAAAATCCATTATTATTTTCTTTTTCATATTAATGTATAGAGTAATTTTTAAGTGTTCAAGTGTATACCATATACATTTGTGGCGGTAGCGCGGTTGGCTTGGGAGGAGAGCCCCAAGGTGCTACTTCACATTGTGTAGGTTATACTCTCTCATCTAGAATGAACAACAAGACATCTTGGTGATTTCATCACGGGCGTTGCCTTGAACCTACAGAAAGATATGAGGATTTTTCTGTAACAAAAAAAAAATAGTATATACCATATATAATTACATAAGTTCTCACAAATATACGTAAATTATCTTACAAAATTATTTAAGTTCTCACAAATATAATATGTACATTGCACACCCAATTCATCTTAATCGAAGTGGACACCCTATTTTATTTATTTAGTTTTATTTTTTTTAGCCATACATTCTATCTGAAAGATCATCCAGGTCTGCTACTGAAAGTTGGTCATAAAAATCATCCCCATCTCCCATGGTTGGTTCATCGTTCCATTGATTATCTTGGTCATCTTCTCTCATTACTGGTGACTCATGAGAGACGCTATGCTGATAGTTGGGACTGACTTTCATCGACGAATGTCTCTTTGCTGAAGGGATATCTCGGGATAGCTAAGTTACAATATATCTTCTGATTTCTATCTTTCGCAGACTAGACGTCCATAATTTCCATTATATGCTAATAGAGGATTGTTGGCAAATTTCCTCCATTAATTGAGCTGATCTCTGAGTGAAAATCTTCTACATGGCCAGGGTCTCCGATTGAGAAGTCCTGGGTATCCTGGAAATGTCGAGGTTCCTCTGAGGTACATTTTATGTTTAGCTGGATTGCACATTATTCCTTTCTACTCTGGTAATCTGCTATCAATTAATGCTTCTACATATAGATGATGCTCTTCCATTACGCAAAGTACTGAATGAGCAAGTTTATTCCCAAAGCTATCTGTCTAATCTGGATCTGAAAAAAAAAATTCTGGAGACAAAGCCGTAATCTAACAATTATGAGGCTGTTAGATAACGCGTTTCGCCTCTAATCTCTATCTCCAATGGTTCGAACATTGCTAGATTTATCTGACAAAGGCAGATACTGAAATCTAAATTACATTGGCATCGACCAAAATGTTATGACCTCTTTATACATCTTTCCTCTTCTAAGCAGGGCTGCTCTTCATCTCATAAGTCCATTGATAAGCCATACCAGGGCATTGGACTCCTGCTATGGAGAGGTCTTGAAGAAACTGCTGAATAGTGACTAGCTCGCTATTTCTGCTATCTTCGGCTAAGGAGTACATATGGGGTTTGAGGTCTTCTATTTCATGGCTTTTCTCACAAAAAGATCGAACGATAGAATGTTTGTAGAAATACATTCTAGCACTCAATTGGTCAAATTCCTCACTGGTGAGTTGTCTGATTTCTTGGTTAGGAAATGGGGCAGCTGTTTTTCCTAGAGCTAATTTTTTAAGCTGGTTGGTTAGGGTTCGAATGATTGCTCTCAATTGTTTTTCTTCCTCTCGGAGCTGGTCTAGCTCTTCATTGACCTTTTTGCCTTTATCCATAATTTTCTTGAAATTTCCAGTAAGGCCTTCACAATGTCTGCACATTTTGAGAGGATTTTGAGAATCTATCTGAGGGTTATAACTACTGCTTCCAATTATCTGGCTAATTGGAACTCCACTAGCAACAAGAATAGTTGACCGCATCTTGCCCTATGTGTCCAGGTAATCTTTAGCTATCTGACTGATATAGTACTTGGTTCCTATTTGTCTTCAAGCATAGGTACTGGTTGACTCAAAATCATAAAATCCTCTATACTGAGGCGTGGGAAAATTTTTAACTAAGGGTTCAACTTCTATCCAATCATGGTAAATACCAGGCTTACTTCCTTTAGCTACTACATAAAAAGAAAAACTTTTAGACAAAGGTTTATTTTGGATTTTTAAAAAATATATACTGAGAGAGTTTAAGGCTGACAGACGTTTAGTTGGATGGTTATGGTTGTTCCAAAGGTTATCTAAGAGACACTGTTGAACTAGGTCTAGCTCAATTCCTGTTAATGGTTTGAACTTGTTTCTGCCTTCATGAATGGGAAGAGCGAATCCCTCAAAATTCATGGTTTTGTTGTTCTCCACTATCTACACAAAAATTAAACTGGTTATTTTCTTTTTCTAAATAAAATTTCCTACTTAACCAATCTGTTAACCTATTATCACTCCCTTTAATATGTTCAAATTCTACTTTATATCCTTGTCCTACTATACAATCTAAAAAATTTGCCCATCTTCTAGTACTTAATTTGTGCTCGTTAAGTTTATTATGAAATCTAACTATAGCTTCACAGTCTGTCCTAATTGTAAAGGGTTTGTGCAAAAATAATCTAAATTTGTTTATTGCATATACTACTCGTAATATTTCAAAATCTAGGCTGCTCATGGTTGTGTATTTTTCTTTAAATTTTTCATAACTATATCTACAAATGCGTTCTTTATTTTTACTATCATACTTACTAGGTTTGGCTAATAATATTGTTCCCCATCCTAATTGACTTGCGTCTGTTTCTACGACTATATATTTTGATTCTAAGAGAAGTGTAGGTCTGGTAAATTTTTACAAATGTCTTTAATTTTTCTAACTAGAGCTATATCTTGTTGATTGAAATATTTTTGTCCTGTGGGTGTAGTCTTACTATATAAGGGTCCTATTATTTTACTAAGGTTGTGAATATACATTCGCGCATAATTTAAAATTCTTAAAAAAGATTGAAGTTGTTTTGTATCTTCTAATTTATCTGGATAATCTAAAATTTTCTTGACTATATGAGGTTGTAACCTAATTTTTCCATCTCCTAACTCCATTCCTAAAAATTCTATATGAGGCTTATTTAATATCATCTTTTTCTTGCTGATTATTATTTCATTATTTATGAATTCTTTTAACGTTATATATAAATGATTTATGTGACTATTTTTATCTGGGCTGAATACTAATACGTCATCTATATATACCAATATAAAACTATATTTATTAAATATACTATCCA